>BSQZ01000036.1:260000-335000 GCA_033239005.1 Lamellibrachia satsuma
TTTCTTATGAAAAGCGGTACGTTAACGACTGTACGCACAAAATCCTTACCCGCGTGCATACAGTAACATAACAATGTCACCGGAAGAGAGGTGCATGTTGGGTAGTGATGTGTCCTTTGTTAGGCAAATAATCTACACAACAAAAGGAGCCAATTATTAGTCTGACACATTCTACAGCAGGTGACAGTGAGGTGTGCAAAATCCTTTGTTAGGCAAACGCCATGTGTTTGACCTTTGCAAGAGGATTGTCGACGCACACCTGTCACCTGCTGTAGAATGTGTCAGACTAATAATTGGCTCCTTTTGTTGTGTAGATTATTTGCCTAACAAAGGACACATCACTACCCAACATGCACCTCACTTCCGGTAACATTGTTATGTTACTGTATGCACGCGGGTGAGGATTTTGTGCGTACAGTCGTTAACATACCGCTTTTCATAAGAAATCCATATATGTTTTTAATGACAAGTAGGTATAGTGAAAGTTTATTCATTGGGACGTTTGTGTAAGGTCACAGTATTCGGATTACGCATCGCAACGCCGAGATACGGATGTTGAAAGGTGAGTGGGGTCATCCCTAGTTGCATACCCTTATATATATATATATCAGTTACAGGGGCTCAAGCTGATTCAGTTGCCCGTGGTTGAGATCACTGGCATCGTGGGCGATAATACGGTGTAGACATAGTTACGCCGCCAGTTCACCACTTTAAAAAAATAAACATACATCACTAATGCTTAATATACTATCATACAAGATGTGCATGCCATAAATAAGAAAATATAAAGTACTAGTAACTGGTTGTTTTACAATATAGTAATCACTACCATTAAAACTACCGTAGCATAGGCGCCGTAGTTCTGGCGTTTCAGCCTTTCAAAAACGGCCATTTAAACGTCGCATTAAAACAGTTGTTGGTACGAAACATCATGATGTAATGTTGTATGATGGTTACACAATAAGACAGGCGTTTGTATTTATGCTGCTAAGTATAACACATCACAAAAACTTACCTTTTTAAACACGTTTCATTTTTATAGAAAGCACCGTTTTTGCCGGGGTGTCTCATGGAATATTTGCCGACGTAGCGGTGTCCCAAAAATAATCGCCTATATAATTTGGAAAGGTGTTTCGTATAATGTTTTATTTCATTAGCTGTATTTCTCATTAGTTTCCCTTACAGTGTAGGTTAACTTGTTATGTACACGTTTCCATTAAGCTGTGTGTATATATGTGTGACATAAACGCTATAAAGGAAGTTAGTAAAGGTGAATGTATCATAATGGGAGATTTTAACCATGGACACATAAAATGGAATTCTCTAGAGAGCACAGCCACAGGGATTGAGGATCAACAATTTCTATGTTTAATCCAGGATAGCTTTCTTACTCAGCACGTACTAGAACCAACTAGGGGAGAAAATGTATTAGATATAGTTTTGTCATCACAAAAAGAATTAGTGGACAATGTAAAAATATTTGAACCATTGGGTAATAGTGACCATAATCAAATACATTTTGACATCAATGTAAAATCAGAAAGTAAAAATAAGAAAACGTACAAGAGAAACTTCCACAAATGTAACTACAAAGATATGAGAAAATACTTAGCAAAGCTAGATTGGAATAACATGCTGATGAATAAGACCGCAATTGAATGTTGGAATATTCTAAAATATGAAATTGAGAGTATCATCGATAAATTTGTTCCCTTCCAAAAACAAGGAAAACAGTGTAGAAAGAAACACTTGTCAAAAGAGGCAATTAGAAAAATAATGCTAAAACAAACTATGTGGAGGGTTTATAGGCGTACCAGAAAGGAAGAAGACTATGCAAAATACAAAGAGGCACTTAATGCAGCTACAACTGAAATCAGACAATCTAAAAGAAGCTATGAGCAAAAACTGGCATGTAACATAAAAAATGACAGCAAGAGTTTTTATGCATATGTCAGGAGTAAACAAAACGTACAAGACAAGGTTGGATCTCTAGAAGACAGTGCTGAAAATATAATATCACAGGGGTTTTTAATGGCGGAAGACCTAAATGGTTACTTCAGTTCAGTGTTTACCAAAGAAGATATTAGTTCATTACCAGTTGCTGATGTTAAATTTCAGGGGGCTAAATCTGACTATTTAGGACCGTTAGTTGTAACTCCAGAATTGGTAGCTAAGAAAATAAAGGCAATGAAGGATAACAAATCACCGGGAGTGGATGGGATTCCTCCAAAATTACTAATGGAAACAGTAGATCAAATCAGTATACCACTTGCAAGAGTATTCAACTTGTCATTAAAAGAGGGAGTTGTTCCGTTTGAATGGAAAGAAGCAAACATCATACCATTATTTAAAAAGGGTTCGAGAAATAAGTCAGAGAATTACAGACCAGTGAGTTTAACGTCAGTGATTTGTAAATTATTAGAAAGGTTAATTAAAGACCATATGGTGGACTTCCTCGTTAAGCATAAATTATTAAATTCATCTCAACATGGATTCCTTAAAGCGAGGTCATGCTTAACAAATATGTTATGTTTTTTGGAAGAAATCACTAAGTGGATAGACCTGGGTCGCCAGTAGATATTATCTACTTAGATTTTCAGAAAGCTTTTGACAAAGTGCCACATCAAAGATTACTACTTAAATTAAAAGCCCATGGTATCGGGGATAGCATAACTGACTGGATAGAACAATGGCTGACTGACAGAAGACAACGAGTTGTAGTAGATGGAGAAGTTTCAAATTGGAAATCGGTTTTGAGTGGGGTACCTCAAGGATCAGTATTAGGACCTATATTATTCTTAATTTATATCAATGACTTGGACGACAGTATAACAAGTAACGTACTGAAATTTGCGGATGACACAAAACTGTTTAGAAAGGTTAATACTGATGGTGATAAACAACATTTACAAAACGATCTAGACAGATTAGTGAAATGGTCTGAGAAATGGCAGATGCTGTTCAATTTTGGAAATGTAAATGCCTACATACAAGACATGGGAACTTGAATGCAAACTATAAAATGGGAGATACTGTTCTGGGTACTACTGTAAAAGAAAAGGACTTAGGAGTTACAATAAGCGCTGATATGAAAGTTTCAGAGCAGTGTGGTATTGCAGCTTCAAAGGGTAATCAAATTCTTGGATTGATTAGAAGAAACATAACATACAAGGGAAAAAAGTTAATTATACCTCTTTATAAAGCAATAGTTAGACCTCATTTAGAATACTGTATACAAGCATGGAGACCATATCGTAAGAAGGATATAGATACGCTTGAACGCATACAAAGGAGAACAACTAAAATGATTCCAGAACTTAGAGACCTTAGTTATGAAGAACGCCTGAAAGAATGTGGTTTAACAACTCTAGAGACAAGGAGGTTAAGAGGAGATCAGATTGAAGTTTTTAAGATATTGAATGGGTATGAAAATATTGATAGAAATATGTTTTTCTCACTCAAGAAGCATAGCAGAACTAGAGGACATGAGGTAAAATTAGTAAAGGATCAATGTAGATTGGACATCAGGAAGCACTCGTTCTCACAGAGGACAATAAATGAACGGAATAAATTGTCTACAGATTGTGTAACTTCTAGCAGCGTGAATATGTTTAAAAACAAGGTTGACACATATCTCAGGAGGGCGGGTTATAAGTAGGTGAACATTGTTGGACTCTCGATAAGCCAATGGCTTCCTTGTCCACTTGCCATCTGGGCCTTTGGCTTGGATGGCAAATCTTGTTAAATCTTGTTAAATCATTGTGTGTACACATGCAATAATTGTATAGGATTGTTGCATACAAAGTTTTGACAAGATATTTTATGATAACCCTACTGCTGAACTTCAAATTGTCCTATTTTTCCAGGCCTCGTTAATCCATCCCATAGTGAATATCTACACACAAAGCTCAGTCTGTTTCAACATGTTGTGATAATATATATATTGTTGTTAAAATATCCACCAATTCTGTCCAATACAAATGCAGTATTATCATTCCATGACTTGTCAAGGATGTACATTCTGGTCCAATGTATGCATACACAAAGGCATAAACATTTTCTTGATGTCTCTACTCATGCAGCTGCCATTATGAATAAAATCACTGGGCAATGACCAAATAATATTGAAAACATGTATGATAGCCAATTGCAAATGCAGGAAAGAATTAGACTATTGTTGCTTGGCTAACTATCAGTATCAGATTTTCTATCAATATTTTGTGAGTGTTTTACTTGTTGAAATAAAAATTTACAATGACACAGCTAACTTTTCTGAACTTAATTAGAAGTACATGGAAGCATAAACAAAACATAATTAAGGTTTTACTTTATGGCATATGAATTTGCAACTAGCTTGCATATTTTCTCATCAAATATGTATCTTATTATGCTGCATCTGAACGTAATTACAACAGAAGTACTCATTAGCTGAAAATAAAAATCTTTATTGCTATACAAATAAATTAGGACAAAAACAAACAATAAATAAATAACAATTAATGCAAAACCTTATCTAATAAAGACATTGTTGATTTACAAAAAAAACACTGAAATATGAAGAAACAATTTTCCTTTAATCACAACTATTGAGATTTACTTACAATAGTTATTGTGATTAAAAGAAAATTGTTTCTTCATTATTATCTACCAACTTGATGAACGTTTTCATGGACCATTGAAATAACATAGTAAAAGAGGTTGTGTTATGGATTTTGAAATCTTAGTTTGTGAAACAATGTGTAGCATCCAAAGTTTAAATGTTCACCCATCATGGCTTACTATATACACAGTATTTTTACTTTGTTAGTTCACCTAATTTTTCCAACACCAAGTAGTGGTGTAGGTCAGGGTGAATAATGATTGCAGTCTTACCCTGTGCACCCAGGTTTGTCATATGTGCCAACTCTTATAGTGTCTGTAAATGTCACGGATTTTCGGAAATTTCATAGTCTTATGAGCATAGGAGATCATTCCCCATGGGTTTTGTGTATTTGGAACAAGGATTTTGTGATCTTACAGATTTCTACTGCCAGTTTTATAGGTGTGCAGTGTTTTGCTGTGCACTACTCAAGGTTATCACCCATGGTTGTAGCTAGCAAGGTTGGATGAGACTGGCATTTCATCAACACTGCAGCCATGTCTTTATCTGGACTACCATATCATACTAAACTTATTACTCTCTACTTATGGAAACATTCAACACAAAACTACACATGAAGATTTCCATTGAAATATTTTTTTTTAAACTGTGGATAAGCTTTAGTACAATAATGATAATACTATGCATTACTATATGGAATATTATAATGAAACAAATTGTGTCCTGCTTGGACAGAAAAGCAGTTTTTTGTTTTTCAAAGTTTACCCCCCCAAACATTCCCTTAGCAAGAACACAATAGGTTGAGTTGAGGCTGAAATACATTGAAATCTTGAGGACTTGAAATAGAATTGCAGAGAAAAGTCTCATTATAGCAAAATATCTTTTGAACTGACGTCTCTTTTTGCTGAAGGTTTCTTGATGTGAATGTAGATGACCTCTTTCATGTTTCGTTCGAAAAACACAGAACACCTCTAGTGGCAAAAATACTAGTAATCACAAATTGTGATCAAGCTGCCCACAACTGGGATTGAACATGTACATAAAAGAATGATAAAAATGGAAACTGTGAAAGTATTTCAGTCAGGTACAATCTTGAAGAAGTGCCTTTGTGAGATGCCTGTTGTGTCAACCACAGGTGTCAGTCATCTGTGTCACCAAATTGGTGTTTGTCCGGCTGACAACACCAGCTGAGCAGAATGATGCTGAGGATGACAGTCACGGCGACCAGTGTCATGTAGACGTAGTTACCATGGCGATGGATGCTGAAGCCCACGTACCTGTAACACGAGAACATGGGGACCACTGAACACGTGTTATGCCAACAATGTGAAAAAACCTGCACAGAAACCTGCCTTCATCAAGTTGCTTTTCCTTGGTAGCCTTAGATGTACCATAAACCACTGCACACGGCACAGTTTCAACATTTTAGAAATGTACATACTTTACTGTTCATGGGTGTGTCCTTAGTGTCCTTTGTATAGTTAGTGAAATTTTTTAATAAACTACGTTAGCACTGATATTTGCTGATTTAAGGACATGATTTAGTTAGACAGATGCGTACTGGAATCACAGTAACCAGACGATATGTTCCGCTTTCACGGCGAACAAATTTTGGCAACACGTTACAGCTTGACCACAGCCTGGTATAGTCTGTCTATATTTCGTTTTGAAACTTTCATGACTACGAAAATCATTTCTCTTACAGAACATTATTCACACCAATTTTGCACAAGACTGATCATTTGTATTTTGTATTAACAGTCAGAGAACAATGAGTTGTCTGCATAGTAATGCGGAACAACGCTACCGTGAAAGGCATTTCCCGGCGTTGTGAATATATTTTTGGTGTCGCAAAGCTTCTCTGCCATTCGATTTTTCTGAACATTTTGTTTTTCAGACATTATATTTGTTTTTTTATAGATTATTATTATAATAGATTACTTGTAAAAAAATGTCGCGTGAGAATGTCGGCAGGACATTAAAAAAACAATAAACCACTTTTTTAAATGTGGTGGCGGATCCCTAAACTGAAAAAATAAAAACCGTTCATATGCTAAATTTCAGCATCATAAGTGTTGTAAATATAAAAATTTATTAGGTAACGTTTCCTGATTGTTTGTGATAACAGAAATGTCGATAGATACTCGTATTAATGCTTGAAATGTGACAATTTTCACTGGCGTTTTACATATTGTTGACAAAACGTAATGGCCATTTCTAATATTGACATGTCTCCACAATGGCTCTTGAATCTGTATTTGTAATGTGTTGTCATCTACGATATCAGGTTATGCCAGTTGACAAACACGTGGCAGAGACTGTTTACGATCGTTTTGATTGGCCCGTTAACCAGTGGTGTGACCAGTTCGGGGTCATAGGCCATTTCCATCATAGATTCAAAGGCACAACAAATTACATTAGCGCTGATATTTGCTGGTTTAAGGACATTATTTAGTTAGATATAATACTGATGTGTACTGGAATCGCAGTTATCAGACGTTATGTTCCACGTTCGTGGTGAACGAATATAGCTGGTTCGAAGCTCGACACACATGCGGTTGTTACTATGAAAACATTGTCAACATTTCTAAGAAGTCAGACTGTTTTTTTAAAGGATGGATTGGCGAAATATGACGCTAGTGCCGGGTGATTATTTGTGATATCGATGTTCAGTTCAATATTTCCTAGCTTTGAGGAAAAAATATTATGAAGAAAAAATGAAAAAAATCAACTGACACGATAGCTACCCCAGCTACCTTAAGACCACTCGGCGTCTATAGCCAGGTATTCCCTGAATGAACTGAAGCAATGTGGATGGAATAAAATTGCTCAACCTATGAAATGGCTGCAAAAAGATTCTAACTCAGGTTCTCTCTCGACTGAGAGCCTGATATTCTAACCGCTATACTACAGTGCCTATGTCACTATGTCACTGCAACATACAAGTACGTACCCCTCTGGGCACACAACGAGTACATCAGTCCATCCGTCCCCATTAAAGTCTCCGAGGACTGGCTTAGTGAGCGGATGACAGGGAAGGGAATGACTTGCCAATATGTAGCCATCCCACAAATCAACGACTGCCATATGATCCCAGCCTGACACCAAGACAGCAGACTGTGAACAAACAACAGAGGTATCAGCACGATACACTAGAAATCGATATTTGTATGATCGTACTTTCGCGTCACTGCCTCACTGCAAGTAGCGGGGACAGTTTCGCTTGTGCCGCTTCCGGAATGTTCTGATTTAGGTTCTTCCATTGATTTTGCACAAATGAGCTAGCATGTTGGAGTGGATACTAGGTAGGTTTGGTTTTTAACAAAATTAATTTTTAATGAGACTAGCAAAAAATCGAACTGACTAAGCACATTTAATGGATAAGACAGTACTAATGTTTGAGCTGACTTCATTGACACTGTCATTCTGAGTGCTTTCATTCAGGAATCAACATATAAAAGCATTAAAAGTTTACGCTCTACCAGATACCCACATTTTGATGGGTTATACACCACGATAAATGCAGCTATGGTTTCTTGACAGCTTGATTAAAAAATTATCTGAATCTTAGCTTAGGGCTAACATTTGGAGCTCCAAATAAAATTTGAGACGCTGATAATATGGACCTATGTGCCAAATGTTGTAGTCAAACCAACATAGTGCTGTGTACGTACAAACATATAGACATATAAAGCAATTGTGATACTCATCCTAGCATTTCCAGTTACTGAATAATCCAATCCATTAAACAGCTAAGTTCTGGTTAAAAAAGTATCTTTACTAACTGTGAATTCAACAGAAAGTTGTCATTGACACCAGAACATTGACATTGAAACTACGTACCTGTTCAGTGGTGTGGGTCTCAGGTGAGAATGGAAGTAAGCTTGGTTCGAAGGCGTTGATGTACACGTCACCCACATCGCTGAACTTGAAGCCATAGGTGGCTCCTGTAGGTCGCCTTAACACCGATGTCCACTCAGCCAGCACTGTTGTCTGTGAAAGACAACTATCATTCAGTAATCCGGTAACATAATTTTTGAGTAATTTTATTCATGTCAGTTAACAATATTTAAAAAAACCCACATGTATATGCGTATTGTATGAAGTCTGAGAATAAAGCATCGAATTGAATTGAATTAAATCAGTTGCAATTAGTGTCAGTGATAATGACAATAACTGAAAGTGAAGACTTCCAAGACTGTGACGAGACCGTTGATGAAGACATCAGAAAAGGGCTAGGAGTTATGAGTGCAGTGGAGAAAGTGTGTGAGGCAAGGCTAAGTTATGAGGAATGGAGAAGAAAGCAGAGTGAAGATGGCATTGAACAGTTTAAAAGATGAAGTACAACAAATCCTGAAATTATAATTTACCAGGTAACATTTGTATACTGCAAAAAAATACAGTATTCATTTAATAATACCACATCCACACAGATGTTTTCCGGGGTGACCCAATAAACTTCAGTCTCGTTTTTTGAGAAAGCTTCCAACTTTTGACACCACCAGATTACAGCTGGATCGAGCAATAAGGAAGGAAGTTGTTCAATAGTAAGAAACAACTAACAGCAGTGCTCTATTTCCACCGAGACCAGGGCAAATACCTGCCAGTTGAACTGTCCTTCTGGTCCATATGATGTCACATAGCCAGTTCTCGTGACAAAGATGCTGTCATAGCCTTCTCTCTCATTGGAAAATCTCTTTCCTAACAGATGACTGAGTATGCATGAAGGTTGGGCGATCCTATGCATAGAGACTGTTAGTCAGAACTGCACGATTGTGCTAAGATGACATGCATTGACACTAATTAAACATGGACTGTAATTAGATACAAACATTGCATCACGTTTTGATACAGCCAACAGGGCATGAGATTAATTCACTTAATGACGCCATTATATTTATTCAAGGGTTACAAAAACAAAAGTGCGATTCAATGATATCAAAAGGCCAATGTTTATACCAATACAACAATGCATTTTATTAATGTAAATACTTTTACTAAAATACCTCTTTACAATAACAGGTGAAACATCCACTGCTATGTCTTCAGTAATGGGTAGATGCGACAGGAACGACATAGAACCCCACCAGGTGGCATCCTCACACAGCGGCTCCACAAACAGCGCCCTCTGGTGTGGGTAAACACTCGATACATATGCGAGACACCTGTCATTGGTGAACTCCATGTCCACCTGATCCAGACTGCCATCCATGTCTACATCACCATAGACTGTATGTCCCCTTTCCAATTTCACCAGTGTTGCAGGGTTGCCATTATGTAGATGCAGCACCTACAGCCAAACACAAAATGTGTTTAGTTCTGGCAGTCCGACCAGTGTTATATTACAGCCTAAATTTTTTTCTCAACATGTTATCACACTGCAAGAATCAGCCATTTAAACACACGTGTGAAGCAGATTTTTGAATGATTTTGTAGGGAAGGGTTGGGACTGGCCCTTCATGATTTAAAAGCTAACCCCAATCTTGAAGCAGTAGCCAACCAGTGACTGACAGCAGGTGATCTAGGTCACAGAATAAAAAAATTAAGAATCACAACATGCATATTTACCTCGATCCCTTTATTATTATGTGTGATGACAGTGTTGGGTTTTGGTGTGCCTTCCCCTCGGTTGTCACTGGGCTTACCTCGATCCCTTTATTATTATGTGTGATGACAGTGTTGGGTTTTGGTGTGCCTTCCCCTCGGCTGTCACCGGGCTTACCTCAATCCCTTTATTATTATGTGTGATGACAGTGTTGGGTTTTGGTGTGCCTTCCCCTCGGTTGTCACCGGGCTTACCTCGATCCCTCTATTATTATGTGTGATGACAGTGTTGGGTTTTGGTGTGCCTTCCCCTCGGCTGTCACCGGGCTTACCTCCATCCCTTTATTATTACGTGTGATGACAGTGTTGGGTTTTGGTGTGCCTTCCCCTTGGCTGTCACTGGGCTTACCTCGATCCCTTTATTATTATGTATGATGCAGTGTTGGGTTTTGGTGTGCCTTCCCGTTGGCTGTCACCGGGCTTACCTCGATCCCTTTGTTATTATGTATGACGCAGTGTTGGGTTTTGGTGTGCCTTCCCCATGACTGTCACTGGGCTTACCTCCATCCCTTTATTATTATGTTTGACGACAGTGTTGGGTTTTGGTGTGCCTTCCCCTCGGCTGTCACTGGGCTTACCTCCACCCCTTTATTATTATGTGTGATGACAGTGTTGGGTTTTGGTGTGCCTTCCCCACGACTGTCACTGGGCTTACCTCCACCCCTTTATTATTATGTGTGATGACAGTGTTGGGTTTTGGTGTGCCTTCCCCTCGGTTGTCACTGGGCTCACCGCCACCCCTTTATTATTATGTGTGATGACAGTGTTGGGTTTTGGTGTGCCTTCCCCACGAGTGTCACCGAGCTTACCTCCATCCCTCTATTATTATGTATCACGACAGTGTTGGGTTTTGGTGTGCCTTCCCCTCGGCTGTCACTGGGCCTCCCCCAGCCACTCAATGGATGACTGTCAATTCCAAAAATATCTGACAAGATGGTAACGCTCTCCTTGCCATTGTCTGACTGGGTCACGGGGTCCAGCTTGTGAAGTTGCGACAGCTGAATGCGTGTGTCAGTCAGACTGTTCCAACTGTGTGGCTGCAAGGAAGACAACAATGCTTACTGGCAACCGTATACAAGGTCACCCACTTGATCACTATCCAGTGACCTGAAGTGGTAACCACAGCCCCCTGGGGACAGGGGAGAGCCCTAAGCCCACTGTCAGGGTTCGTAGGGATTTGCCAACTTCAAATATAAGGACCTCATAAGGACTTCTAAGGACCTTTTTTCTTTTCCTTTTCACAGCATACTAGGAAAAAAATTAGTACTCAGGTGTGAAGAAATGGTGCATCCCCCATCGAGAATCTGACTGATGCTGTTTAAATTTTTTCTTGTGTCCTACTGCCTACTCAATCATAGCTCTGCCTGCCTGATCATACCCCTGCCTGTCTGACGATAGCCTTATCAGGCTGATCACAGCCCTGCCTATCTGACGATAGCCTTATCAGGCTGATCACAACCCTGACTGTCTGATCATTGCCCTGTCTGCCTGATAAAATATATGCCAGCTAGTTACAAGCCATGTAAGCTTAATTTCAATCCTGTATGACTTTTATCCATTTTTCAGACAGTATTTCTGAAGTCTGTATTCGGCCTTCCTGCCACCAGAGCTCTTACCATGAGATTGAGCAAGTTGTTGCCAAACTTAGACCAGTGGACTTCTCCAGCATGCACATCTCCTCCATGAATCGCCAACTTCCAGTGATGATACTGCTTCAACTGCAATTAAAATATACATCATGCAATCCAAGTATTGACATTTTTCAAATATTATCCATAAGTTAATTTTTTTTAATAATACCACCAAAGTACATGTAATATTTGTGCAGTAACTGGAGGATTTGATATTAAGACAGGTAATTGGTATTACTGAGAGCATGTGTTATTAACCATATAAATGATATAACGTGTCCAAATGTTGCGTTTTCTAGTGGACTGCAATACCAGTATCACCAGTGCAATAGTCACATCACGGCATTTCTTAATTATGTATACAATGTGAACTAATTATTTATTACATGGTGCATATGTGCTGAGTATGAAAGTGAAATGTTGTGATTTATGATGCTAAAGTGATGGTAAACTGAAACAGTGAAAGCAGTGAGCAATTTTGCAATATAAACATTTACTTAGCATACAACGATAACATGTCAACAAATAAAACTTAACTTTGTGGAGTTGGAATATCAGAAGGATCAATATTTGTGGTTAATAATTTTATTATGTCATTTATTGGTGCAGTCAACATTTCAAATATCACACAAATGCCTAGTTTTAAATGAACAAAAGGAGAAAACAAAACAAACCTCCAACCTGCCCTCGAATTCACCAGGTAAGTGGTGCCACCTGGTGTCTCCAGTGCTGCCCTCAAGTGCAAAAGTAGAGAAATGAGTGAAGCTGTCCACTTGTTGTCCATCTTTTGACTTCTGGTCAGCTGCCTTGTGAGAATCTTCCAATCTAGACCAAAATAAATAATAAAATGAATTAGTTATGGACTGTGAACAGTGGCTCTGCTCAATAACAATGGATGGTGTCAGTATTACTGTATCTTCTTTCACGACATCGAAGTGGCATTACTGGCATCCCCTTGTTAACCAGGCACAACCCAGTGGTTCCTCTTAACTAAAGATAGAAATTGACTTGATCACAAAATAATTAAAAGGCAGCTGGAACCTGCTAATAAAATGGACAGTCTAATGAAACATTCAAGGATAGATCTGACAGACATGCAGTCATCATAACAATGTAAATATTATCAAAACATGCAGCCCGTATACACCTACTTCATGTCATCACGCTCCATGTGACCAAAGTTGCCACCAACAATGACCGTGCCGTTGTCACCACTGCGCAGACTCTGTGGCACAATGAATACTGCGAACGATTTGATGACGTGATGCTCTCTCATGTCACCGACATCCATAAGTTGTCGTCTCCAAAGAAGGCGCAGTTCACTGTCATAGCACAGCACCTCCCAGTTATCAAGGGCAATCACTATCACCTGTCACAGAAAGTGCATGGCCATCAAAGATGACAGCAAGGTGAGAGAAATTTGGACATGCCCAGGAATTAAACAATTTATGACGTTTTTGTCTAAATACTCATGAATGCAACACTGGAAAATTAACATACATTATAATAAAAAATAATTCCTGCTTCTGGGTAGTTGCTATGTGTACTTATATTGGTATGTGTCTGCTTGAATAATATGAAAAATACTTAAGTTTTGCAAAGGTGGCCTCACGATAGTGACCAGACAGGTCTTATTGACGGTCTCCCTGGCCAATGTATTTGTTGAATTAATTTATTTTTGTGCTTTTCTGCTGTGAATAATTAACTTTAATTATTTGATTTGTATTCATTATTATTGTACATAGTTTTTGGGCAAAAATAAATGCATCTTCCTGTCTTTTTGTACCATCACATTTACAGTGTTAGTGATGTAACGGCAATTCACAAACACAGCAATTCACAAACCAAAAATTAACCAGTTAATCAGGACTGAATAATTAAAATCAGAATATTGGGAAACTCATTGAGTTAGCCGTTGGTTCTCCAGCTAACTCAATGAGTATGTCACAAGCCTCAATGTTCAGATCTTAAATAACCTCAGAATATGTCTGAATGAATCTGAGTGTGCCAAGGAACGTGAGGCTAAGCATGAGCCAAACATTACTCATGGTCAAGTTAGTACATATTTAATTTACCAATGATCTTTAAGACTGAACATGGCGCGTGCAGCTTTGGACTGATCAGATCTAAGACTTTTTTCCATGAGAAATTCAATCCAAAATAACAAAGAAATTTAGTTGAAACACCTTGTAGAGCCATTTATTTATTTGGTGATCAAACTTTATCATGATTTATTGATTAAAGAAGCATATCACTCAGTGATACACAGTTGATTTCAACATTGCCGAATTATTGTCTAGGGCGTAAGCCTAGTTTGTTGAATTAAAATTTAAGATCTTTCTTCAAAAATTCCCATTTTTAGGCCTTAAAATGCAAGATTCCATTATATAATCATTAAAACTCTGCACACCGACAGAAGCTATATTCATATTTTGGTGTCTGGCTTGTAGCCTAAACAAAACATTTTGGGTCACTGGCAAAGACAGTTATGAAGCAAGGAGCCAACATACCTCAGTTGGCTGTTCGCTACTCGTAGATTTCCTAGTATATCCAGTTGCCATGGCAACAGGTCTGTTAATTCTGCCACCGTCATCACTGGTAACGGGTAACTGGATGTAACTACGAACAACTAAATCTGGTAGAAGAGAGCTAGCTACGACTGTCTGATAACCAAGCACCTCCAAATGTAGGCTGTTTGTGATCATTATGATCTCATTCAGTCCATCCGAATCGAGATCGGTAATCACGGGATGTGGAAGGAGTTCCTCGTGGCGAGGGTACTTTCCGTTTCGGTACAGCTCCAAAGGCACATGCTTCTTCCAGACAGGTGTCAGCACCAGTGCTTGGTGAACGCGTAGGAGATACACAGACAAGATGCACACAATGGCCAGTACAACGTCCTGCACTGTGACAGTCTGTAGTCGCTGCAGAGTCGTCTCCATGGATGGTGTGAACCAGTGATCAGCAGTGTATGTATCTTCACATCTCGCTCAGCGAAACAGATGTCTTCAACTAGTTGGCAATGACACCGCAACTGCTGAAAAATAATATTGTCATTGTGACACTCTGACACGTTTATCATGACTATTTCGGATGGATCAATGAAAATTTCAAATTGCAGATTTATTTTATTTTATATTTTATGATATGGCTGCAGCCATGGGAAATATAAATGTGGAAACAGTTTGCAAATAGGTAAAGCATTTTTCGAGATATGATTTTTTAAAACATCAAATTTAACACATTTTTCTAATTATGGGCCTATCTCTTATACAGTAACAATGAACCAGAAAATGGATCAAAAGTGGGGCATAATTAATTAAAACTGTAAAAAAATGTTTATCAATGAAATTTGGCGGTAACTTTTTTGAAGAGTGAAGCAAGATTGCCAGTAAGAAATGCAGATGATACTGAGGCTGAGCGATAATAAATATTTTTGGGTATATTGCGGCTGTCTAAACGCTTGAGATGTCATTATTGAGTATAATAGAAGCATACATATTTGTGCTCATACCATGCACACGATGCACTACTGTGGTTCGGTGCTAAATTAACGTATTTTAATCGAACATGTTACTTTAACCATTTATGAGTTTCCGATTCAATTTACTCATCGGAACAGCGCCCTCTTGTGCTAAACGTCATCCGAAGTAGCCTCGATTATCCACGTTCCGTGATGAGGCGCCACCGGTTGCCGCACTCGCAGCCTGGAATCATTATCCGCGTCACACTCTCCAACATTGGGGCCACTCAGCATAATTATAACCATACCTGTAAACTTTCAGGTTTCGCATTAAATATCACGACAGAGGTCTGAAACCTAACGTAAATTTTCATAATCTTTAAGCAATCAAAATTATGAAGCGAAATGTCCCACTTTTGCGAAGATAAGATGCTGAATTTAGCTATTTGTGTGTCGCAAGAGAAGGCCTCAGGTAGTGCTACAGGTAATATCCACCTTTTACCGAATAATGTATGCAACGCTGTCAGTTATTGGTCAACAGCTGACCATCAACCAATGATATTTCCTGTTTGAAAGCAGTGTAAGCTCGTCTTGAAGGTGAGTGATACAGACAGCGAAATTGAATCGGATCGGCCATCATCATTTAAAAAGTCTAAAATTACTAAACAATCGAAGTGAAAAGATTTCCCCACCTCCTGCCCTATCAGTCGCCACATCAAGTTGATATACTGCACGAACAGTTATTCATTCGCACTTGCACTAATTCGCACTTGTCTGAACCTGATCTCTTCCAGGCTAATGACAGCAGGCCTGCTGAAAATGCTACTGCGTGTCAGTGCCAGTGGGTGACATGGAATTGAGATATCAATATTAATGTTTTCATAATGTTATTTAATAAAACAATACTTATGTATTACAGTTTATTTTGTGTTTCGTTTTCCTTGTAAAATAATACTAGGTTAATCTTTAACAAAATTTTGCGGGCCGCGAGCTTACCTGTCTTTGGCCCGCGTGTATGGGCCGGGCCTGGGTCTGAAACGAATCCAGGACAAAACCCCACTCGGACATAACCCCACTGGACGAAACCCCACTCGGACATAATCCCCACTCAGACAGTGGGGTTATGTCCGTTTACCGTCTGAAACGTGCGGGCATGGCCTGGGCCAACCATTAACGGGCATGGGCCGGACATGGACCTAAATATTTTAGTTTGCGGGCCTGGGCCGGGCTGGGCTTGACGAATTTTTGAAGGCCTGGGCCGGGCCTGGATTCTAATTGTTAATTGCGGGCCGGACTTGGAATCAAATTATAGGCCCGTGCAAGGCACTAGTGTGCGCGCGCGTGTGTGTGACTGACTTTAGAAACAGCTTTTATGCAATAACCAACACAAGTCCGATGTAGCAGAGAATTGAAACAGGCCAAATAAATGACGTTTTTTATTGCAAAGTGGACTGCTTATCACGCAGCCACTTTGGGAAGAACATTAACAGGAATGTGAGCTCCTCAAAGCAAACCAGACAGGAACTGAACACATGTACAGCCCCGTCCGGCAAGTTTCTTGAAGCCCACATTCCTACAAGCATGACGATAACATATATACATCAAGAAGTCGTCATGAACATGTAATGCAAAGAATACAGACATTCCACCACTAATACACAAATTTAATTGCAAACAGGTGGGGCCATTTCGCTAACCTATATAAACATAAGCCTAGAATACCAGAATACCGATGAAGAAACAGGAAGCCTGTCTGCGCAGAAAACCCCATGAACACCAAATACTAGGGGACAAAACCCCGTGTTCATCTTATATAAGGCCAAAAGTGGGGAAAGCGGTTTCGACATCTTCCAACTTCCTATTTCATCAACGATGTACAATCGCATTTAAACTAAGTATTGAGAATAAGGAAGAAATGTGGGGAGGAGGGCGGATTTCGAGAGACAAATTTTAGTCACAACTTCGCAATGCAGAGACTGAAGCAGGAGTGAAAGATTCAAGCTACTAGCTCCGGTTTGAACTGGTTTCCGCTAAGCCGTGATTGGCTGGCTAGCGCGGAGTAATACCATTTATTTGGCTAAATAGTTCCGGTGTAGTCTCGGACACCCAGGGCAAGTTTAACGACGACCTGTCTTGGTTATTTCATAAAAATTGTTATGCACCTGGTGAGTTGCATAAATTCATTTATGCAATAACCAACACAAGTCCGATGTAGCAGGGAATTGAAACAGGCCAAATAAATGACGTTTTTTATTGCAAAGTGGATTGCTTATCACGCAGCCAATTTGGGAAGAACATTAACAGGAATGTGACCTCCTCAAAGCAAACCAGACAGGAACTGAACACATGTACAGCTGATACTGGGTGTTTCCTCGGAATCTAGGAACAAATGCCAGGACTGTCATTCGAACTCTTCAGTTATAGGCAAGATTTTACATGCGTATGCAATGCATTCGAAACTATTTTCTAACGTAACTTATAGTGAAATAATCCACATAATAAAATGAAGTGGAATTACTAATTAATTAGTATGCTGTAGGCATATGTGTTCCTTTTGT
The DNA here is from genome assembly GCA_033239005.1 of Lamellibrachia satsuma. NCBI lineage: Eukaryota > Metazoa > Annelida > Polychaeta > Sabellida > Siboglinidae > Lamellibrachia > Lamellibrachia satsuma. Next base: position 277,857 of record BSQZ01000036.1, read on the forward strand.
TTTCCGTATAACATCGCTACCGGCGTGTCGCGAATGCGGGCGAGGAGTGGCAGCTCGCCACGGCATCATCGACATCTACGCGAGACGACGCACGCACGAACGCACGCACACACACACGCACGCACGCACGTTGACAAATTGAATCAAGTTGTGGCAATTAAGTTACTGTAAGTGGCACCATCTTCGCTAGCCAAGTGTAATAACAATACTATGATACCCCCATCAGATCGACCGGCTGAAACGTGGATTTGTCCTTTTATCCCACGCCATGCGAGGATGTATTTGTACTTCGTCCCATTTGCTGCCTCGGTCAACGTGTTTCGGGGAACCACGCGCACGTACTCTGGCACACAACTTTAACGGGCGTTTAATGGAAATGGCTACCATTACCCGTCCTATCAGCGACGACGGCTACACAAACAATTAAGTTCCCCTATGCAGCCGCAGAAATTCATGCTCTTAATTTAATTGGTTAACCTATTGGTTATTATTTAATTGGTTGCGATGACTTATGTAGTTACTTTGATTTCGCAGAGGTTGGACGTGTGTTGATCGGTCCACCATATTTAATTACGAGCAGACGCGTTCTTATTCGATGTTTCATGCTTTATTAATATTTCAAGATACATAAAGATCATACGGAGATGGTCGTTATAGTCACTGCTTCTTGAGACATATATGAGCCACAGAGAGACACGTCTTTAAGCTGACGTTAACAATATTAAGTAGAAAACAGAAAATAGTAAGACATATAAAGTTCCGGAACGAATGACGACGTCACTGGCTCCAGAACATGTAGCATTGGACTTGATGCAAGCCTCGCAGTCGCCATATTCGATATATTCGATAGCACATAGATGGAGGTTCTCACACGCACAATCGCACGGCATGTTTGACTTCGTTTGAGCGTTCACCGAGTTGAACTTGTGATACTGTTCGAAGTGTTTGCTGGAAGGTTGTTTGAACTCATCGAGGAGGGCTTGAAGTGATGCAGTCGACGCGTCCTTCAGCTCGTAGTTCTGTCTGAACGAGTACTCGAGTTTCCACTCAGCTAAGCCCCGCTTATTTGCCTCAGTCAGGGGCAGGTAATACTGCTCAACGTCAAGCAGGCGGGTGTAATCTTTGGTCATCATCACTCGACGTACCCCAGGGTTCCTCGTGTGCAATGGGGCCACAGGGGGCGCCACCAATACAGATGCCACTGCTTTGCCTATCAACGAAAACGGATCACATGTAACGAAATTGGTTGGAAAAGGAATAATTATGCGAATGCCTTATTCACGAATTTAAAGTACTGTTAAAAGCGTGCATCCGTGGCCTAGTGGTTAAGGTGTTGGACTCTAAATTCGAGGGTTGTGAGTTCAAGACCCACACTGAGCACGGTTCGTTTTCGAAGCTTAGGCAATTTCGTTTACCCTACTTTGCCTCAGTCTACTCAGCTGCAAATGAGTACAAACACTGTTTGGAAGGTACCTGCGATAGACTAGTGTCCCGTCCAGGAGAGTCAGTATAACTGCACTCTAAGTTACTTCGCACTACAGAAACCAGGTTTAAGCACTGGCCATATAAGCCTTCATGGCTTCCTTAAGGCGCAATGCCTGGGGGATGACTTTACCTTTACCTAAAAGCGTGAACAACAGTCAAGGTCTGGGGCTATGCACCTAAAAGAGATAATAAAAACTAACCTCGTGCAACTAAAATCAAGAATATCACGCCAGTGATTTACTCAAAATGTGTTCTAAAAATGGGAGATTCTGGTCATTTCCCCGAATGACGGAGGACTGACATGTTAACCAGCGCGACAGTTAAGCACATGACCAGTTCTATGGAATCGGTGTAACGTAGACTACAAGTGACGTATTAAGGGAGGCCTGCTTACACAGAACCAAGCAAACGTGTTATTTAGCCAGAAAGACGACTAGTTTAGCCAACAAAGGCCATATATGTTTGGCAAGTACAAGAATATGTGTATACAAATATATTTTAATTTGGCGAGCGAATATTGGCAGAATATCACACTCGTGTCGTATGGTTATCTAACAGTATGGATTGGCCGATGATATTAAGATGTGTGCTCAACAAGGTTTTTCTTAGTAAACCACTGTCGTTGTATTCTTAATTGTAGTTACAAATGGTTATGATTTAGTAGGTCTAATAGGTGCATAAACCAAAATCCATGACTTTTGTTTTGCTTTAACATAATATGTTTGTAGCGATGATATAGGTGTCAATGCTGGATTTTATAACAAACTATCATGTTTACTAGTTTATATAATGTTATTTTTTCTTCATATCTATGACATTTCTATTTCCTTAAAATAATAACTATTATTATTATTAATAGTTAAATACATATCATCAGTTATCAAAAAACTATTCACGGACAATAAGCACAGTCTCTGATCGGTGAAGTTCGAACCATCTTCAGTACTATTGATAGTCATCGTCGATGGTACAATGAAATATCGATAATAACGTCCGCAACGCAGTTCGAACAATTGCGTACGACTGTTTACAACGTTATGCGTCATTTCTTCGATTGTCCGAAGTTACGTAATACAAGGGCAAGGTGTCGCTACACGTTACTATAACAGCCACTATCGCGTAACAGTTTCGCGATATAATGACTGGCAGCACCAAATACCAAGGCATAGATTGATATTTCTGAGAAATGTTGTAAATATTGTCAACATGGCAGTCACTTACGAACTACCTACTACTACCAAGTTATCCCGTCCGAAGGATGGGCATTTTTGCTAGTTATCATAACTGGCGTATGCGTACGATGGTGAACGTTTCGTACCGTTCTTGTAGATCAACCGGAAGCTGTCCGTGTGCGCATGCCCGCTATAAATTCCAACAACGACGGACGCATGGCGCCGAATCAGATCGCTGAAGACCGCATTAAATTCAGGCCTAAACCAGTAGATGGGGAAAATGTCCAGGTAGCCGGGAGTCACGTGAAAGATCACGTGTACCTGTTCAATACAAACACACCGCTGTTTTAGTGTTGGCGGAGTTGACCTAACCTTTCGGAGCCGTTTCACAAATCCATACACAACTGTGATTGGTTTATTATTATTTTTTTAATATGCGACCTGTCTCCCGCTGTATATCATAATCATCATAAATGTGACTTCACAGGATTTGTTTAGCAATATACAAAGACTTTAAACTAAACAAATACTTGTTTTGCTAAGCCGGCAACAATGTAATCTATTTTTATTTGTGATTGTATTTGTTACAGTGCTTTATTTTCCTGACTTACTGATAGAACAATCATTTGTAACGTGTATAACTGAGCTGCCAGCATTGTAAGTGCAAGAAACCCTCGTAAGAACGTAGTACCCTTTATACCTTCTCGCCGTTGGCAGTAGCGTTGGCGAGTACATTGTCGAACCATGCGAGCTGACCAGCCGGGTCTTTCCCCATGTTGGGAACGTGATTACCCGTGTTGTACAAATTCGTGTTGAGAACGACGGCACGCACTTTGCTCTGGGCTCGCAGCATCAACGTGTAGTAGCCACCTGAGCAAGAACAAACCTTTGCAAGTAAAACAAGATTGCCATCTAAAGCGACGAGCTCCAGGTAGCAAGTGGAAAAGGACGCCTTTTGTCTATATATAGTCCAATCCTTAACCTTTGCGTTGCACTTCGTTCTAAGATGTTTGTCAATTATGTCTTTAAACATATTCCCACTGCTGGCATTTCCACAACAGCTTATCATTTCATTATCATTTCATTATCATTTCATTATCATTTCATTATCATTTCATTATCATTTCATTATCATTTCATTATCATTTCAATACCATTTCATTATCCCGTTCGTTTATGGTCCTCGGTGAGAATGAGTATTTTCTCATATCCAATCTACACTGTTCTTTTACTATTGCTACTCCGTGCCCTCTAGTTCTACGACTTTCTATAAGTTAACAGTTCTTGGGGGGTTAAGGTGATTAAACTGTTTTTACTATTGCTACTCCGTGCCCTCTAGGTCTACGACTTTCTATAAGTTAACAGCACTTGGGGGTTAAGGTGCTTAAACTGTTTTTAGTATTGCTACTCCGTGCCCTCTAGTTCTACGACTTTCTATAAGTTAACAACTCTTGGGGGTTAAGGTGCTTAAACTGTTTTTACTATTGCTACTCCGTGCCCTCTACATCTACGACTTTCTATAAGTTAACAGCTCTTGGGGATTAAGGTGCTTAAAATGTTTTTAGTATTGCTACTCCGTGCCCTCTACATCTATGACTTTCTATAAGTTAACAGCTCTTGGGGATTAAGGTGCTTAAAATGTTTTTAGTATTGCTACTCCGTGCCCTCTACATCTATGACTTTCTATAAGTTAACAGCTCTTGGGGGTTAAGGTGCTTAAACTGTTTTTACTATTGCTTTCTATAAGTTAACAGCTCTTGGGGGTTAAGGTGCTTAAACTGTTTTTACTATTGCTTTCTATAAGTTAACAGCTCTTGGGGGTTAAGGTGCTTAAACTATTTTTAGTATTGCTACTCCGTGCCCTCTAGATCTACGACTTTCTATAAGTTAACAGCTCTTGGGGGTTAAGATGCGTAAACTGTTTTTACTATTGCTACTCCATGCCCTCTAGTTCTACGACTTTCTATAAGTTAACAGCTCTTGAGGTTAAGATGTAAACTGTTTTTACTATTGCTACTCCGTGCCTTCTAGTTCAACGACTTTCTATAAGTTAACAGCTCTTGGGGATTAAGGTGTTTAAACTATTTTTAGTATTGCTACTTCATGCCCTCTAGTTCTACGACTTTCTATACGTTAACAGCTCTTGGGGGTTCAGGTGTTTAAACTGTTTTTAGTATTGCTACTCCGTGCCTTCTAGTTCTAAGACTTTCTGTAAGTTAACAGCTCTTGGGGGTTAAGTTGCTTAAACTGTTTTTAGTATTGCTACTCCGTGCCTTCTAGTTCTAAGACTTTCTGTAAGTTAACAGCTCTTGGGGGTTAAGTTGCTTAAACTGTTTTTCGTATTGCTACTCCGTGCCCTCTAGATCTACGACTTTCTATAAGTTAACAGCTCTTGGGGTTAAGGTGCTATCAACGAGAAGGCATGCCTTGTGTGAAGGTGTGTGCGGCGTCCCCTGCTCCAAGCCACGGCCGCCAGAGATCGGCCAGTCCTCCGTAGTAGACGTCGTCTCGTGGTGGAAGCTGGTCGTCGGGGAAATAGTCGTGGTTGCCCACGCATGGCAACACCAGCACGCCCGGGAACATCGCCTGAAGGAGATCCGTCACATTCTTCATTATTGCGTAGACCTTCTCTCGGCTCAGGTCTTTCGGGTTCTTTGGGTGATGAACGGTGTCTCTGAAGAAGGCAAATGGGCGACACAGAAATCCGTTATATTATTTGGGTTATATCAGTGACCGTACGTTAATGTTTTTGTTTAACCAATGTCCATTAATGCGTAATGTTCTTCGTTTGATGCTTGTTCTCGAGATCGCATCGTTATACAATATTTAATCGATTCGTCTTTGTGTGAATGCAAACCATTTGCTTATCATCTGCTTCCAGTTTTGTAGATTTCGAGAACGTATCATTTGTACATCACACCTGTATTTTCTGGCTCCTGGAGCGTGAATGCTTTATGTACATGCACGTTTTAAATACACGACCACTAAAAATGTCTGTTATCATAATAATAAAAGATAATTCATTGTATTTGTTTACATTGTCTCAACCAGCGTCCGCTATGTTGCTGCTGTTTTGACAATCTTGATTTGGCTCAAAGCCGTTTGATTTCGGAGAGTGTAGACATGAGCTCGTCATATTATTAGAGTGGAACAGACCAACAATACACTGTACTTATTCTACCTCTCGTCAGTTATATGCGCTCCACGAACGTCGTGCCATTGAATTCTTAAACACTTTTAAATTAATACCAAATCTGAACGATGTAAACGTACCCTGACCACACAATGAAAGCCGGTGTTGGTCCAATTTGTTTCATCGCATCCACTGAGCTCGCCACTAATCGCCAGGGGGAGTCGCATTCGTAACTGCCGAAAGGGGGCGGTGTCGAGTCATTGAAGTTGACGATGCATGACTCCTGCGTCGTTCGGTAGGTGGGGTCGTAGTGTACATCAGTAAAATGCCAAAAATAGTCTAGAGCAGAGGACAACAGTTTCTCGAATTAACACAATAACTCGAGGAAATAATGTTTCACTACAACTAGATTAGTCAGTTTAGTGTATAGAATAATTAACACATTTCAGTTCCATCACACATTTTAGCTCCATCACGCATTTCAGTTCAATCACACAATTTATTGCTCCAACTTAATACAAACTCTTCCAATCAGTATACATTGTATAGTCTATACTTGTTTTAGTGAATGCCTTATTTTCTCGGGCAGTTTTGCAAGCAGCATGCGCGACATTGTCCATTGAACCTTTCTGGGTAATTATAATTATCAATTGCATTTCCGAATAGGTACTGATTAATTGCTGCCACACTGCTACAATACAATACAATGCTATACAATACAATACAACACAATACAAAACGATACAAAACGATATAATACAATACGTATTTATTTTGGCCCATCATTGCATTCAGTAGATGTGATTACACGAAATACGTTATTAATGCGGACCAGGGATCGATCGATACACCAACATCGTTATGGTTGCTGTACGACTGATCGTGTTAAATTATGCGCACACACGCACATAGATAACTCATCAACTGTTTAACATACCCGGGGAGCCAATTACGCCATACACAGTCAGAGACAGGAATATGAACGTCGCTTTGTGCTTCATTCTGCTTTCACGCGAGGCTTGAATCCTAACAATCAAGTACATGTAAACATTAAGACGTTACACGCACTTTACTTAACTGCAGTATTGAAAGTATTCAGCCATATTATGAACGCCTTAATGAATAGTTCTATAAAATCGGGTAACCTAGACTGATGTGATGCCGGTAAACACAGAACCAAGGCAAACGTCTTAAACAAACACGCTAATTTGTCAGAAAGAGGACTAGTTTTGTAAACAAGGGCCAAATAGTTTACACATATTGAGTTTGGACGCAACCACCATGGCCATACGCGATTAGCATTTGTAGGAATAGGTGCATGCAAATATATTTTCATTTGGCGAGCGAATTTTTATCACCCAAGAAATGTAGTAGACCTAGAGGACATTAGTAAAAGATCAGTGTAGATTGGACATCAGGACGTACTCGTTCTCATACAGGACAATAAATGAGTGGAACGAATTATCTACATATCGTGTAACTGCTAGCATCGTGACATGTTTAAAACAGATCTCACAGGGGGACAATAAATGAATGGAACAAATTATCTTCAAATTGTGTAAATGCTAACAGCGTAAATATGTTTAAAACAAGGTTGACATATCTCAGGAGGGTGGGTTACACACAGACGAAAATGTTGGACTCTCGATAAGCCAATGGCTTCTTTGCCGACTTGCCATCCGGGCTTTTGTCATGGATCACAATCTTGTTAAATCTAGAATTTTGCTAGACTACGACAATCATGACTTAGGGTTATATCTATCAACATGGCGCAGCCTTTGAAAATAAGATGATGTGTGCTCAACAAGGTTTTCCTAGTATACCACTGGCGTGATATTCTTAATTAGTTGCAAATTGTTAAGTTTTAGTAACTCGTATAAGTGCATATATAGGCCTAAAACCACGACTTCTGTTTGCCTTTGACATAATGGGATAATCCATGCTCCATTTCATATATTGTGTTTGGTAAAACTTGGCTAATTCTTGATATCAATGACACTAAATGTGATTGCCAATAGTATTGGTTATCCTCCCTGACAATAGTGTTCTTGGTATAAATTGATACACGTGGTTACGATTAATGCACGGCGCTGTGGAAGTCGCCAGGTATCAATGTCAGTGTCCATGTTTGTTAATGTTTGTTAATGGTGAATTTTATATAAATGTCTTTCTGGCTAATTTAGACTATTGTACTAGTTTACTATTTAAAGCTTAAAGTAATTGTTTTGAAGTTTAATGCACATTTATGTCGATTTTAGTGTAGCATATCTACTGTACCAAACTAAACACTTGTATTATAAATGCTGCGCAAACAGGTTTGTCATATTTACCATGCGGCTGGGCCTGTCTGACGTGTGTCCTGCTCCAAATAGAACCAGTATCGGAATAACTCAAACGAACAACCAAACAGAACTCGGTTTCCTTACAAATAAAAATACATTTTGTTGATTACGCGAACATGGTTCAACAATTCTAAAACATGAAGGAATTTTGGAATACGTAAAGTTACAACCGACCTGTCAAACCATTCCGTTGCGACGTGTGAAGCTGGCGGTGACAACCGGCTATGACCTAGTTGGTAAAAGGAGGCGTTGTCGGGGTTGAAGTCCAATGTTCTCTCGCCAGCTGGCAGCTGCCAAGAGGCGGCGGATCACTGATGTTCTTCCGAGTTCATGTGATACGAATAAAGTGTCGATGATTTTGAGACGGTACCCGATTTAGGCAATTGTGTGTTGCCTAGAAATATTTTTTTTGCAGGGACATGATCATACTTCAGGACATGTAGACACTTATGCTGCGCCCAGGTCAAAAGTTCTAGTGGCTGGCTGACACACTGTGCACGTGTCGGCGATGTAGGATCCCTTGCGCACGAAGACATTATGTAGTCATTCTGGGCGTCATTTCAATGTGAATATCTTGTACGTTGCTTTTCTGTGGAAACATTACAGGATGTGACGATTTTTTTCCAGTAGGCTTATAAATAAGTATATATATTTATAATTGATTTTCCAAATATAAGATACATTTACAGACACCCAGTGAAGAACCCAAACATACATTTCCTTTCAAGAGCGTATTCTAGCTCTCATTATTAGAGTTAATTAGGTTTTCATGGCCATTACATGTCAAAATTAAGCATAATCTGGAAGAGCAGAAACGTCATCTTCCAAATCAAGCTTAACCTCACAGAGTACTCGCAGTAGCCACCTTTTCCGTGGATGCGAGAGCTCGACTCTGACAGCAGCGACAGACAGACGCATGCAAACATTTGAAATGAAATGTTTCAGGAGAATTCTCTGCATTTCCTACACCGAACTCAAAACAAATGAATTCGCGAGACAAATGGATTATCTGGGTGGAAAGAAAGAGCACTTGTTGTCACTTGTTGTCACTTGTTGTCACTGGTGAAACAACGAAATATCTCCTGGTTTGGTCACATCACCCGACGAAACGCCATTTCAAAAAACACCCTACAAGGCACCCTGGGGGAAAAAAGACAAAGCCTGAGGAAAAACTGGCTGGATAATATGCAGGAATAGATCAAGCAAAGCCTAATGACCCTACTACGCATTGCAGAAGACAAACAAAGCTAGCGAAGATTGTATGGAAATGGCACACTTCGACTGTCACGGTCAAGAAATGAAGGAGAAAGAAGGAACCTAAATATGCTTTAAATTATATCGTGGAAATCAGTGGAACAAACGTCAGGTTCGAATACGTTTGAGGATCGATCACCTGTTAAGCAAGTTTCGCAAACTTACTCATTCGTCTGACTTGTTTTGCCAACTATAGCTCGTGACAGCTAAATTTACTATTACTAGTATTGTATCGGCACATCGATGCATCAATGGTTTAATGTATTTTTGCACCGCTGACCAATATGTCACATAATTAGATCAATGTTTCGAGTACACAACACGTGCCAGTCAGAACAGTGCCGCCCTCTAGCGGTTTGTTCATTTAGATGGTTTACTAAAGATCGTAGGTGCACCGATTGCAGGACGAACTTAATGTTCGCGCACAGACAACACGGTCAACACTGGTTTGTCCCTAGTTAACAAACATCGTGTATGCTTTCCTTATCTCGAGAGCCATTCGTTGTTTGAAGGGATAACCGCGGCACTACTGAATATGGATAATGCAATGATAGTGTTTCAAAGATAAAGCGGTATCTCATCGACGGCCGCCCCGCCCCCGGAAATGTTAATCTGGTAGCAGGTAGACACTCTTGTGAATACTGCTGGGCGTGTGGCATTGACTTTCAGGCTAAGTTGGAAACCGGCAGTGTGACGTCGCGGAATCCCTTTATGCACTGGGTTCCACCTTCGTGGTGGCTAAATAACACCCGACATGTTGAGTAGAAAGTGAAAGAAGAAAACACTACAAGCTTTATTAGCAAGATTAACAATAACGATAAATGCCACAAGTGCGAATGACAAGAATTTGGATCAGCAAGAATAACAGCAACACGCGGCACCACGCGTGGTTTTTCCACGGAATATGGATCAGCAAGAATAACAGCAACACGCGGCACCACGCGTGGTTTTTCCACGGAATATGGATCAGCAAGAATAACAGCAACACGCGGCACCACGCGTGGTTTTTCCACGGAATATGGATCAGCAAGAATAACAGCAACACGCGGCACCACGCGTGGTGTTTCCACGGAATATAGATCAGCAAAAATAACAGCAATTGCATTAACTGCGCCACGCGTGGTGTTTCCGGTAATCTGGAGCAACAAGAATAACAACAACACACTGCAGGATAGATATTTTATTATGAACAACAACAACAACAGCAACAACAACAAAAACAACAACAACACACTGTAGCGCGTGGAGATGATAAAGCACTGGGCAAGCTACGTCAATACAGCTACATAAATGCGACTGATGGGCAATCATTCAGCATCCTCCGTAGACAACTAGTATCCTAGGATAACATTAATGCGAAAGAATGGTCATGATTTTGGGTTTATGCACCTAAAAGAGATAATAAAAACTAATCTCTTGCAGAACATGTTACATCATTTACAGTAAGCAGCATTGAAACTATATATTTAGTTTCTATTCACTGTCTTTGGTGGTTTAATATACTGTGGACTCTAATAATGGTGGTCTCCATCTGTAACTATAACACACCAGATTCAGTCACAGCAGAAGCTTCGTAATTAATGTAATACAAATGTTTCAGTATCAATTTTAATATTATTGTAAATAATGGCACAGTGAGATACTTAAAGTTTCTACAATCATAAGAACTTATAAATAGACAATACTTATTCCAATCATAATGTTTGTTGATCAGAAGGAACAACTGTGTCGGACAACCTTGAAGAGTCAGAAATATAATTTCCTAATTCTTTGTCCCTGAAATAATTATTTAAATATCGGATCTCGCGTCAGATATTAAAAACATACAACGGATTATCGCTAAAACTGCTCATTTAGACGTGTGGAATCAGTCGAAAAATTTTGAAATATTTATGCCTAACGAGGTGTCTAAATGCACATGAGCTCATGCCCCCAAATGGAATGTTTTTAGTAAAATAAACATATTTGCTATGCCGGCAATGCGCGAGCGATAATACATGGTGTCCAGTTGTAGATATCTCTCAAAAGATTACTGTAAACATTCTTATGTACAAATCTTCTCACACACCTTTAACATATTTTATTGGTCTGAAACCAGAACAATTTACACCGTTTGGTGTCAGTTATGTGAGTACACCCAAAAAACAAAATGTAATCCTATTTTTTATACAAGCATCAAAACAGCCGAGGTCGCTAGTGAACTCCAGAGCTAAAACTAAGTCACGAGACATACGTCCCCTATTGGCAAACATGGGAATATGTGTATACATATATATTTTCATTTGGCAAGCGAACATTGTCAGAATACCACGCTAACAGAATGGCGCGGCCCATTAAATTAAGATGTTGTGTGTTCAACAAGGTTTTCCTAGTGAACCACAGGCGTTATATTAGTTACAAATGGTTCTGTCTTAGTTACTCTTATAGGTGCATAGGCCGAAAACCATGACTTTTGCTTCGCTTTAAACGTGTACTCCGCATGCATTCTGCGGGCACTCTGAGTTGATATAAATCTCAGCAGCTTTGAGATACTGTGTTGTATACTTATGCATTGTGTACCTATTCAGATACGCTTGATGTTATCAGTGAGTTCGTAGGTCGTTTATTGACGCGGCAGTTCAGTGACTTGCAGATACTGGGTTCGAACCGACGCAACAGGCTGGATACATCACATTACCGACCTGTCTAGCACCGAATATTAAAGGCACCGGAGCGTTCTAATGCCGCTGTCTACCGCTAGTGATGTCGGAGCTGGCAACCGCTACCGCCATCACGGCGACGACATGCTAACTTTTATAGTTACCGAATATAATACACGCTCGTAAACTTAGTATCGTGCAGACTGTCTCTGCCATGTATGAATCAATGACGGTGGTGCAAGAGTGTGTGTCGTCGCCGCAGCACGCCACATGTATCGGCATCGTTTGCCAATACGTGTGCCCTATGGTTTATTCACGTGGCGCAAAGTTCAGCTCGTTCCTGCTGTAATCAACGCGGCCTAGGATGGTGACAGCCCGGTCAGTGTAGTGGATCACTGTAGTGACCACTTACGACACGCTTCGACGCCTGTCTGGGTCATCCTCTGGAGCGACTGTATATGAACAGCTACAACCACAGCTGAGATGTTTCAGCGGACACGCTCGGTCAAGTTTAGCCGGGCGTGACGCCCAGTCGATGCACCTCCACATGCCAGGTTATATTTTTAAACTCTACACACTATGATTACCTGGTCTTAGTGTAAGCCTTCCTAGGTCAAAGACGGGTTGGACGACTGCGTCACGCTAAATTTATAACGACAACGTAATTGATAAGAATGTTAGGCATGCATTAATTATTAATTAAAACACTCGACTGACACGTGAATGCGCAGCCGCGAAACGCAGTGTCTGGACGAGAAACGTCATGCTCTGCTGCTTCCGGTGCGCTGTCAACCACGACCGCCGCCACGGCGGAGAAATGGAAGAGTGTTTGTCATCGCCACAGCCCGTCATATGTATCACATCGCTTGCCAGTGCATGTGCCCTATGGTTTATCCACGTGGCGCAAAGTTCAGCTTGTTCCTGCTGTAATCAATAAGGCCTCGGGTGGTGACTGCGCGGTCAGTGTAGTGACTCAGTGTAGTGACTTCAACAACGGTCTCGGTCACCCGTCTGGAGTGACTCTACGTGAGTCGCTACAACAACAGCGGGGATGTTTCAACGGACACGCTCTGTCAAATTTGGCCGCGCGTGACGTCCATGGCAGTCGACGAACCTCCAGATGTCAGTTGTAGCACAGCGGTGAGATGAAATTCTGCACGTCAGGCGAGTAATTATGCTTTGTTATTTTACCCGTATTCTTGGCGCGACAACGTTACATTCAACTCTAGTTACTTTAGGAAACACGTTGTTCTTATTTTACACATCCAATCTGCACATTCTGTTTATCCTAACTACAATGGCAATGGGAAGTTGTGGTCATCCGGTGGGAATGTGTGGTCGCGGAGACACCCTCCAAATGTTGTGTAGGGTTACGTTTACAATAATTTCATCAGCAGCCATTTTGTCATCATTACTGTTGGTGCAATACTCCTTGCAGGTTTCTTTGTGAAAATATACACGCCATGATTACCTGGTCTTAGTGTAAGCCTTCCCACGAAGGTACAGGGCTGCTGCACTGTCTGCACCATTCTGAATAGCCATTCATTTTAAGCTGCCACTGCTTATCTAGGTCAACGAATTGTCAGTATGGGGCGGCATAATGGGCTGGACGACTGCGTCAGGCTAAAAATAACGATCGCTTGAACACAACCACGTGCCAACGGAGTCCACCATTGTCTTCTAGCAAAGAGAACTTTGTAATATGAATGATTGGTGCACTACTGGCACAACAAAACAGTATGTAAGCAGATATTCTACGTCAACTTGCTAATTTAATTTTTTGTCAATGTCCCCACAATTTTTAGTGTAACACTTCCGAAGAACTTCAATCGAAAAGTTTGCGTTATTTTGTAAACAACAAGTCCCTCTCTACAGGAGGGGGTGTAGGTGTACCCTCTTAGTGTAAGTGTATAGAAACGTAGCGTAGGGGGTCGATCGGCCGCCCCGCAGGGAAACAAATAACGTTTCGGCTACGGGTATTCGACTGTACAAAACGTCCGCTTTCTTCTAAATATAATTCCTCTTTGTGCAGACATGGCTCCATAGTCACATACCTGAGGTAACTTGACGTGGGTTCACGAAGCTGATGTATTTTAGCCGTGAGAACAACATTACAGACGCGTCAGCAGTGCGATTAATGAATTTATAAGGACAACGTAATTGATAAGGACATTAGGCATGCATTTATTATTAATTAAGCAGTCGACTGACACGTCACGCGTGAATACGCAACGTCTGGATGACAACAAAACAAAATGCTAACTTTTGTAGTTACCGAATATATACACGCTTGTAAAATATCACAAACAATGTGACACTAGTGTTGTGCGCACGTACTGTCCATGTATGGATAAATGACGTGTGATGCCAGAGTGTTTGTCATCGCCACAGCCCGCCACATGTATCGCATCGCTTGCCAGTGCATGTGCCCTATGGTTTATCCACGTGGCGCAAAGTTCAGCTTGTTCCTGCTGTAATCAACGCAGCCTCGGGTGGTGACTGCGTGGTCAGTGTAGTGACCACTTACGACACGCTTCGACGGCAGCCCGGGTCGCCTGTCTGGAACGACTGTACAGGAACATCTTGTAGTAGATGGATATGTTTCACAATGGAAATCAGTTTTGAGTGTGGTACCACAAGGATCGGTATTAGGACCTTTATTATCTTTAACATATATCAATGACTTGGACGATAACGTAACAAGAAACGTACTGAAATTTGCGAATGACACAAGAGTGTTTAGAAGGGTTAACACTGATGGTGATAAACAACATTTACAAAACGATCTAGACAAATAAGTTAAATGGTCTGAAAAATGGCAGATGTTATTCAATTTGGGGAAATGTAAATGCCTACACACAGGACACGAGAACTTGGATATAAACTATAATATGGAAGATACTGTTCTAGGTACTTATGCAAAAGAAAAGGACTTAGGAGTAACAATAAATGCTGATATGAAAGTTTCAGAACAGTATCGTATTGCAGCTTCGAAAGGTAATAATTCTTGGGTTGATTAGGAGAAACATAACATGAAAGGAAAAAAGCTAATTATACCTATGCATAAAGCAATAATTATACTTCATTTAGAATAATGTATACAAGCGTGGAGACCATATCGTAAGAATGGTATAGATACGCTTGAGCGCATAAAGAGTAGGACAACTTAAATTATTCCAGAACTGAGATACATTAGTTATGAAGAACACCTGAAAGAATGTGGTTTAACAACTCTAGAGACAAGGAGGTTAAGAGAGGAGATCATATTAAAGTCTTTAAGATATTGAATGGGTATGAAAATATTGATAGAAGTGTGTTTTTCTCACTCCAGAAAGACAGTAGAGCTAGAGGACATGAGGTACAGTTAGTAAAGGATCAGTGTAGATTGGATATCAGGAAGTACTTGTTCTCACAGAGGACAATACATTAATGGAACAAATTATCTACGGATTGTGTAACTGCTAGCAGAGTGAATATGTTTAAAAACAAGGTTGACACATATCTCAGGAGGACGGGTTACACGAAGATGAACATTGTTGGTCTCTCGATAAGCCAATGGCGCCTTGTCTACTTGCCATCTGGGCCTTTGGCTTGGATGGCAAATCTTGTTAAATCTTGTTAAATAGCTACAACCACAGTTGATATGTTTCAATGGACACGCTCGGTCGAGTTTGGCCGCGCGTGACGTCCAGTCGATGCACCTCCAGATGCCAGTTGTAACATAGCGGCGAGATGAAATTGTGCACATCGGGCGAGTAACTCTATTTTGTTATTTTACCCGTATTCTTGGCGCGACAACGTTACATTTAACTCTAGTTAGCTTTGGAAACACGTTGTTCTTGTTCTACACATCCAACTGGCACATTCTGGTTATCACAATTAGAATGATGCGAACTGGACCCATTGCCAACAGCTACTCAAACGGTGTTCATCTCAACTAGTGTCACGATAACGCTGACCCGAGCAATCGTACCCGCTGTCTTTAGGCGTGCGGTCGTTAGACCGCCGTCCATTTAAAAACTCGTGGAAAAAGGTATTTGCACGACAAATAAACACCCATGTCGATACGAACAACTTACGCGACACATTTCAACCGGTATACCGCCGCGGCCACTCGACGGAGACGGCGCTCCTGTAAGTCAAGAATGACATCGGTGCGGCACTGGACATAAAATGCAAGACTGTCCTCGTGGTACTTGATTTGTCAAGCGTATTCGATACAATCGACCGCGAGTTCTTGATGACTCGACTGGAACACTCATTTGGCATCACAGACTCGGCGCTTGCGTGGCTGCGGTCGTACATCAGCGAACGCTATCAGAGAGTCGCCGTGGACAGTGCCATGTCGACTGATTGCGCCTTGAAATGTGGCATCCCACATTGGTCAATGCTTAGTCCAATATTGTACTCTATAGATACAAAACCGATCGGCGATATTATTGGTCGGCACAAAATGCAATATCATTGTTATGCTGATGACACGCAAATTTATATGACGGTAGAACGTGATGAATGCATAGTTGCGGCCCAGTCTAAGGCCGAGGCATGTGCACCGCGGTCACGCTCTATTGAGCATCCAACGTCAGGCGTGTTCGCAGCTCAACAGATGCGATCCCCGATATGACACCCATATGTGCATTCACTGAGGTGCACTCCCGATATGCACACACATATGTGCATTCACTGAGGTGCACTCCCGATATGCACACCCATATGTGCATTCACTGAGGTGCACTCCCGATATGCACACACATATGTGCATTCACTGAGGAGCACTCCACATATGCACACCCATGTGTGCATTCACTGAGATGCACTCCCGATATGCATACATATATGTGCATTCACTGAGGTGCACTCCCGATGCACATTCGTGAGAAGTGCAACAAAATGTGTATGCCCCGAGGTGCACTCCCGATACCTACCCCGATATGCGCACCAAGATGTGCATTCCCGAGGTGCACTCCTGTTGCGCACTTTCCACATGCACACCCCGAGGTGCACTCCCGATATGTACACCCATAAGTTCATTCTCCGAGGTGCACTCCCCGAAATGCATTATACGCAGTGCATTCCCTGAAGTACACTACCGACCGACTACAGCGACATATTGATGCCATTGTCCGCGGTGGGTGCACGAGCCAACACCTTTACTGATTATATGATTTAGTAAAACAAGGACAACCGAAATGCTGACGTTTACAGTAGGTACTGACATTTAAACACTCTTATAATTATACATGTTTTATATCTATGACATAGTCTTTAAGTGTCAGTATCTATTATGTTAGTGTCTAGAAAGGAACAGCTGCGCATATCAGTGTGCAGACCAGACAAATTAATGATTACACAAGCTCCTACCCGAAACGAAACGGCAACCTACATACCCACCCTCTAAGACGCCAAATTAACGTGTTACAAAATATTTACATGCCTGAGGTAACTTTTTGTAGGCTTTCTCTTCAAGCCACCAGAACAGCCTTGCAGTAGCGTCAACATAATTTCTAACCACGATGTGAATACAATTGATCAGGGTGAATTAATAGATTATGGGCATTCCATTAGCGCGTCACACATGAGTGGACAGTCGCGACACGCAGCGTTGTCATGGTGTATTAAGTACAGAACTTTCTGCTATTGATGGATTTGCTTTGGATCAGGACTGTGGTCAATTCCAAAAAGGAATTGGAATTATTCAATTCCTTTCAATTTAATTCCGGAATTGGAACTGGAATTGAAAGACTTTGAGCAAAAGGAATTGGAATTGAACGAAAAGGAATTGATCTTTATTTTCTGGATCTGGCCGAACCCCACCTTCCAGTCAGTCCATAAGCAGCAGACATGTCTCATCAGATAACACAAACAATGACGCAATAGAAGGTTTTAGCAGCAAGGCCCAGTTAGTAGGGTTGACTTGTTGAGGCAAAAAAACCATGATCAAAAGACAGACGTGTGTGCACAATGTGTAAATAAGGCAGTGCAAATAAGATTGAATTTTAGAAATATGGAAATCAGCCCTGGAAGTCCATTTTCTCACCTTAGTGCGACAAATGATTAAAGGACTTGAACAAGTTGGTGTAAAAGTGGAGTCTATGTATTTCCCTTTGAGCTAACGCTTGTGAGAGAGTATTAAATGTTTTCATTTGTGCTCAACAATGCAACTCATCCTTTCACTCCCATTTAGATAACTGCAATGGTGGAAGTCCATTTGCTCACCTTGTGCATTAACTGAGGTGTGAACTACCAGTTGAATTATTTCGGAAAAAGAATTGAACTGGAATTTGAATTCAATTGGAATTGAAAGAAAAAAATATTGGAATTGACTAAAAGGAATTGGATTTGGAATTGATTAAAAGGAATTGACCCCAGCCCTGCTTCGGATATACATTTGCTGCCGCGATCCGTCAGTGGGCATGGTTATGAGGCGTGCTTCGTGTAGTACGCTTCACGTTGTCGCGTTGTCCTGTCTCTCTGTTGGCTCGTCACGCTCTATTGGACACTTAGCGTCGGACTTAACCTGAGCGTGTTCGCAGCTCAACAAATGCACTTTCCCTGATGTACACTCCCGATATGCACTCTTCGAAGTGCACTCCAACGACACGCACTCCCGGCGCGCACTCCTCGAGGTGCGGGAAGACGGTATTTATTGAGATTCTGCACGTGCCGGCTAGTCGAAGGTCTCGGTAAGAGAAGCGAGTGATGTTGCAGGCGTTAGTTGAGCTAGCAAAATACCCATCACCCGGATGGGATAAATTGGTAGTTCGTGAGTGATTGTAACGATAACAATATTTAAAATCGTTGTCACAGAAATATCCACATATGTCTTGTTACTTGGCGCTGCCAGTCGATAGCTCTCGAAATTGCGACGTAAACTGGCAGTTATACTAACGTCTAGCGACGCCTTGCCCTTGTATGGCGTAACTTCGAACAATCGAAGAAAAGACGCATGACGCTGCCAATAAGTGTACGTAAATGTTCCCGTAGCGTTGCGGACAGTTGTACGTAATAACTATGTATTCGATTGTTTGTAGAAAGGGTAATAGTGGGGTGGATTTCGAGAAAAAAACTGACACGATCCGACCCTGGGGTCGTAGACGAACCCCTGAAAGTTTGACGCCCGAGATACAAAGCGTCTAGGAGGAGTAGCATGCCATACACACATACAAACATACATACTCACGGTGGATTATATTAAGATATATACGTGTGTGTGTGTGTATTGTGGTTACACTGTCTGTGTATTTATGTACGTACGTAATGCTACATAGGAACTGTATATACATTAAAGGGAAACAAAAGGCAGGGCTTTTGGCGTATGTACCTATAACAGTTAGTAAAACATAACCATTTGCAACTACAATTAAGATTATTAGGACAGTGGATTACTTGGATAAACTTGTTGAACATAAAGCATCTTAATTGCATGGGCTGCGCCATACTATTAGATAACCATACGTCACGTGTCACTAGTCTGGCAATGTTCGCTCGCCAAATGAATATATATATATATATATATATATATATATATATATATATATATATATATATATATATATATATATATATACACACACACACACATATTCCCATGCTTGCCAATGAGATATGGCATTGATGTCTGCGTTCAAACTTTAACATGTCAGCCCCGAGTCAACCGGAGAAATGACCGTAATCTCCAACTTTTAGAACCCATTCTGAGTAAACCACTGTCGTGATGTTCTTGATTTTAGTTGCACGCGGCTACTTTTTATCATCCCTTTTACGTGCTTCAAAACCATGACTGTTGTTTCAATTTAAATACATTGATTTTTTTAAAACTAACTTCAGTATACGAAAAATGTAACACTTTTATTTTGCACATGGAAGCATGTGATTAAACACTTACATTGCTATGCCTGCGCTCATTTGACGTATAATTTCATCTGTGCCAAATCGGCGTCATGATAGACAACTTTCAAGAAATAAATACACACGTATCGCCTAAGCAAGGTAATATTTGGCATACTCTTTGATATAATTATAGCCAATGTAACCTATTACCACATATACTCCATAATACGCCAAACATATATGAATTAATCTTTTAAATCTGATTCGCCCCCTCCCTACTGAAGACACGTGACTTTTTGTGCCATATTTCCGTGTCCGTTATGGGAATTTCTACGAAACCCGTTTAGTCGGCGTATCGTCGTCTCATACCTTCAATCAATTGAGGCCGGCCAGCGACCCCGGGCCAAAAACCTACCACCCCTGACACAAAACGTGCTTAAAGGGAGCGTACAGCGATCTTCATTGGTTAATTTAACAAGATTTAACAAGATTGCCATCCCAAACAACACGTTCCAGATGGCAAGTGGACAAGGAAGCCATTGGCTTATCGAGTGTCCAACCATTTTATTATCTATGTATAGCCTGCTCTTATCATATATCTGTCAATTCTATTTTTAAACATATTCACACTACTAGCATTAACACAATCATTTGGCAGTTTGTTCCATTCATTTATCACCCTCTGTGAGAAAGATTATTTTCTCATGTCCAACCTACACTGTTCTTTAACTAATGCTGCTTTGTTTCCTCTGGTTCTACTGCCTTCTTTAAGTTTGAAGAACATATTCCTATCAACATCCTCATAACCGTTCACTATTTTAAACACTTCTATTTGATCTCCTCTTAGTCTCCTGGTCTCTAGTGTTGTCAAATCACATTGTAATAAGCGACTTTCGTAACTAAGGTCTCTCAATTCTGGAATCATTTTAGTTGCTCTTCGTTGTATTCTTTCTAGCTTGTCTATGTCCTTCTTACGATACGGCCTCCATGCTTGTATACAATATTCCAAATGTGGTCTAACTATTGCTTTGTACAGAGGTACAATTAGTTGTTTCTCCTCATACGTGATAGTTCTCCTAATTAGCCCTAGAATTTTATTTCTTTTCGAAGCAGCAATCCCACATTGCTCTGAAACTTTCATGTCAGCACTAAATGTTACACCTAAGTCCTTTTCTTGTGTGGTTCTACCTAGTACAGCATCCCCCATTTTATATTCTTCGTCCATGTTTCCATGTCCTATGTGTATGCATTTACACTTCCCAAAATTGAATAACATTTGCCATTTTTCTGACCTTTTAACTAATTTATCTAGATCATCCTGTAAACTTTGTTTATCTGTATCATTAGTAACCTTTCTGAATACTTTTGTGTCATCTGCAAATTTGAGTACTTTGCTAGATATGTCATCTTCCAAATCATTTATATATATTAAAAACAGTATAGGGCCTAATACTGATCCATGTGGTACCCCACTCAGAACAGATTTCCAGTTGGAAATCTCACCATCTAGTATTACTCTCTGTCTTCTGTGTGTAAGCCACTTTTCTATCCAGTTTATTACATCATTACCTATACCATGGGCTTTTAGTTTAAGTAACAATCTTTGATGTGGCACTTTATCGAAAGCTTTCTGAAAATCTAAATATACAACATCCACTGGTGACCCGTCATCTACCCACTTTGTAATTTCTTCCAAAAAACCTAAGAGATTGGTTAGACATGACCTTGCTTTTAAAAACCCATGCATTTATTAATTTATGTTTTACAAGGAATTC
The DNA here is from genome assembly GCA_033239005.1 of Lamellibrachia satsuma. NCBI lineage: Eukaryota > Metazoa > Annelida > Polychaeta > Sabellida > Siboglinidae > Lamellibrachia > Lamellibrachia satsuma. The sequence continues at coordinate 299,487 of BSQZ01000036.1, forward strand.
CACCATGTGGTTTCTAATTAATGTTTCGAGTAATTTACATACAACTGATGTTAAACTCACTGGTCTTTGATTTTTTGCTTTGTTCCTCGATCCTTTCTTAAATAGCGGTGTAATGTTTGCTTCTTTCCATTCTGAAAGAACTATTCCTTCTTCTAGTGACAAGTTAAAAAATGGTGTACTAATTTGCTCAACAATTTCCTTAAGCAGTTTTGGTGGTATCCCATAAACTCCAGGTGATTTATTATCTTTCATCTTGTTAATTTTCTTTGCTATCATTTCAGGAGTTACAAATAACTGCCCCAAATTTTCTGATTTATTGCCCTCAAATTTAGTAAATGGAACTGGAAGTGAGCTGATATCTTCAGTGGTAAAAACTGAGCTGAAATACTCATTCAGGACCTCTGCATTTGAAACCCGTCTGAAATGATGTTTTCACTGTTGTTTTCCAGTGGTCCGACCTTATCTTGAACTTTCTGTTTACTCCTTACATAAGCATAGACACTCTTGCTGTCATTTTTTATATTACCTGCCAATTTTTGTTCAAAGGTTCTTTTAGATCTTCTAATTTCAGTTGTAGCTAGGTTAAGTGCCTCTTTGTAGTTTGTGTAGTCTTCTACATTTCCAGTGTGTTGTATATACCCTCCACAGCATCTGTTTGTGAGCAATTTTTCTAAAAGCCTCTTTTGACAGGTGTTTCTTCCTGGACCTTTTCCCTTGTTTTCTTAATGGAAAATATTTCTCAATGATGCCCTCAATCTCTAATTTTAAACAAGTCCAACATTATGTTGCTATCTTGTTCTTCAGCAAGTTATTCCAATCTATATTTGTTAGATATGTTCTCATCTCTTTATATTTGCCTTTGTTGAAGTTCTTCCTCCATTGTTTTTTATATGTATTCCCTGTTTTTACTTTTATATTAAAATGGATTTGGTTATGGTCACTTGAACCCAAAGGTTCGTGTTCTTTAACATTATCAACTAATTCATTTTGAGAAGACAAAATTAAATCTAACACATTCCCTCCTCTGGTTGGTTCCAAGACACGTTGCGTAAGGAAACAATCCTGTGTTAGAAGTAGAAACTGATGGTCGTCACCTCTAGCACTCTCCAATGATTCCCATTGTATATGGCCATGTTTAAAATCACCCATTATAACACATTCCCCCTTGCTCACCTCCCTTATCGCCTTTTGTAATTTTACATCTGCCTCTTGCCCTATGTTAGGACTACGATAAACTACTCCTATTGTTAATGTTGAGTTCCTGGTAACTATGTTACACCAAATTGCTTCCTCACAATCTGCTTCACTTTTCAGTGTTATTTCATATGCTTGGATAGATTCTTTAATATATAAAATGACTCCACCTCCCCTTTTTTCTCTCTTCTTCTCTATCCTTCCTAAACATTGCATAGCCTGTCAGTGCTAACTCAGCATCTACTATATCTTTATTTGCCTATGATTCTGTGATGCCTATTACATGAGGATCAATATCTGCTACCATAATGTCTAGCTCACTTTTTTATTTATTATGCTCCTGGCATTTAAGCATACACATTTAAGTTCATTGTCTGAAATTATTGGTGAACATTTCTTTGGATGTGTATTTGTAGTAGTACTCCTTTGAGTTTTCTCTGTCAATTCCCCCTGCGCATCTAGTTTAAATAATTGATGGTACCTGTGGCCTCGTCGACAACTCTGACAAACTCACACCCAAGAACTGCAGCACCCTTCCCTGTCAGATGAAGTCCATCTCTCATGAAAAAGTCATCTCTTCCCACAAAGTTTAACCACATGTCTACGAAGCCTACGCCCTCCTCCATACATACCTTCTGTACTTGTGTGTTGATCGCCATCCTCCTATAGGTCCTATATTCTTCACCCCTGCCTCCCGTTATTGGTAATATCCCCGACAATACAATCTGTTCAACTCATGCCTCTTTGAGTGACCTGATCAACCTCCTGTACTTACCAACGATGGCTGACGTTCCCTCCTTCTCGGCATTTTTCGTTCCCACATGCACGAGAATAGCATCTCCCGTGCCACCACCCATGACTTGTCCTGCCTTCTCTGCTATATCCTCTATTTTGCCCCTGGTAGACATACTGTTGTGTCATCTCCTCTGTTTACAATTTTATCCACTTTCCTAATGATGGAATCCCTCATAAATACCCGGGCTTTCCTCGCCTTCCCCTGTGATACTACATCAGCAAAGCTCCTTTCCTGTCGCACACTATGCCCCCTTTCTCTTCTATCATCAACCTTTACTGTCTTACCACCTGACAATCCCTCTCCACTCACCCGCTTACCTTTCTTTTGTTGCATACTCTGCCTCCTGTCATCTTTCTTCTTCTGATACACAGTATTCTCGTTTTCTCCGCTCTTGTTATCCTCGACCAACCTACCACCTGACAATCCCTCTTCACTCACTCGTTTATCTTCCTTTTTCCATCTTTCTTCTTCTTACCAACTTTCTCCCTCACATTGCCACTGCTCTCCTTGCTCTCACCACCTCTGTTCTCCTCGTTTTCACTACGTCTGCTCTCCTCGTTCTCACCGCATCTGCTCTCCTCGGTCTCACCACCTCTGCTCTCATCATTCTCACCACCTCTGCTCTCTTCTTTCTTACCCTTCCCTGTCATCATCAAAATCATATGCCTTAACTCATTTAACTGCTCTTGCAGATATTTCACTGTCATACACCCCTTACACACGAAATGAAAATCATCTGCATGCACCTCTGCCCATGAATTTGCACACCCGGACTTTGCAAAGTCTATTCAGTTGTCGCAGCTAGAGCATGTCAAATTACGCTTCGCCTTTACTTGGCGTTTGGACGGCGCCATGTTAGAAATTAAATTTATATTTGTTTATAATCCGTTTATAATCAATTTATACTAGGTAGTCTTCACAAAGACTGTTTTTGTGTTGTAATACACACTTTATGCTATTTTACTTAGGTCTTAATTAAATTTACAACTGCCTTGCCGCTTACTTTCTATGTAACAGCTGACTACAACAAAGCGTAATATCGCTCGTGCTAACGAACATTCAGTGACCTTCTTTAAATTCCACTGAATTACTATCTACGGCTAACTGTTAACAATAAATGTTGCTAAAACAAAATATTCAGGATCTCAATCTTTAATATGTACTGAATTATTTACAATAATAGTATGTCTTGTATTATGTACCCAATCAACTGACCACAACAAACCTTAATTATCGCTCGCGCTACCGAGTCTTCGGAGATCTACGATATAAACTACCCTAAATTACTCCTACAGCTAAATTTTAACAGCAACTATTGCCTAAACAAGGACTCTCTTAAGTTTATGTTTAATATGCACGTAATAATAATACTTATCCGATCAATAGTCCACGCTTTAGATAAATATCAAATCCACCAAATTAAATTCCGTGTTCTCCTCAAGATTTCCCAAGATGCACTATCAATTGAACGACAGTTCTACGGGACAATGCGACACTGAATGTATTGTTTAATATCTCGGTTGCTTAAATATAATGTACAGACAAAACGTGTTATTATCAACATATTTTTTTCAAATATACGTTTGTCAATGCAGTAGCCTAAACATGCCGGTTTACGACACATATAGTAATGGTTTTAGGTAGTTATTCGTATACCAATAAATATTCACATTTGAATGTGAATTTCTTTTTCATATTATGCTTTATTGATCTGTTAAATTCACGTTTCATACAATTTCTGACGATAAACATACTAGAGTAATAAATGATAAAGCATGAAGTATAAGAATGGTAATCTAGGTATACTTTGAGATCGAAACATTAAGATAAATGGGACATTTTTATTATACGAAATCCCCAACTAGCTTCGCATCAGTTATCCGATGAAAACCGGTGTTCCTTCCTTTAAAGGGAGTGTACAACGCTTTTCATTGGTTGACCAAGGGGTCGTCGCATAAATACTCAAAGCCAAAAAAAACGTATATTGGTGGGCGGTGGTTTAGTCCTCCCATGTTTTGTGGGCCAAGCGAATCTCAGTTGCAGTGGCGCCACCCGAAGAATGAAATCGATATTAATTCATATTGACGCTTGGCTATACAAATTCTTTTAAAACTTTTTCTTACAACTGTTTAAAAAAGTCGAATATAGTATTGTGGGGTGGGGGTGTGGTGGGGAAGGGGTGGGGAGGGGGTCTGAACAACTACTAAGCACTAAACGTTTTTTTTCTGAGAACTTATGCGACGACCCCTAATGCGATAAACCCCCCACACTCTTCCTCCGTTCGGTGTATTCTAGAGCTATAATCATAATACAAGTGATGTTTCTTTTTCAGGAAAGCCACTGTTGACTGTCTTCACCACGAGTGTGTGCTTCGTCACTATTTTTGTTCTCGTGAACATTGATTTAAACGGGATTAAGCTGTTCAAAACTATCAAAATATCGCTGCGAACAAACACAACAACGACGACGAGGGTGAGTGTTGGTGCGGGTGTGCGGGCGGGTGTGCGTGCGGGTGTGCGCGCACGTTACAACGTCACGTATTCAAACCCGGGGCGTTTGGGCAACAAGATATTCGCATACGCTTCTGTTATTGCGATCGCCCGCAACAACAACTTAAATCCGGTACTGTCGCCCGGTAGCAGCCTGAGAAACGTGTTCCAAGTGACGGCCGACATTCTGGATAAACGACGCAGCCGTAGTCCGTGGCGTCTCTTCTACGAGAAGCAAGCGTGCGCGTTCGATAGGCGAACTCTCAACTTAAAGCCAGGTATGAACATAGAGTTCGTTAGTTACTTGCAATCGTGGAAATATTTCCGAAACTTTACGGACGAAGTTCGCCGAGAGCTACGCTTTGTCGACACCGTACAACACGAGGCGGACGCTTACGTGAAGTCAGTCGTGGAGCGGCACTTCGGTCGTAACTCCAGCGGAGTGGTCACCGTCGGAATCCACGTGCGCCGAAGTGACATGGCTAGCAGTGCTGCCAACAGCCGTGGCTACACAGTCGCCAGTGCCGATTACATAAAGAGTGCAATGTTTTACTTCCAGACGAAGTACAAAAAGGTAGTCTTTATCGTTTGTACGGATGACGTCACGTGGTGCGAACGAAATGTAGCGCCACTTGACAAGCGTGTTGTCATCTCTCGGGACGCCAAGAATGCTGTCGACCTGGCGATACTGGCTCTATGTCAACACAGCATCATAACGACAGGGACATTCGGCTGGTGGGGAGCGTGGCTGGCGGGCGGAACGACTATTTATTATAAGCGTTTCCCGAGACCGGGGTCGCCAATAGCGAGTGACTTTAACAGGGGTGACTACTTTCCGCCACGGTGGATAGCTTTGTAGCATTTCTCTCACAATTCAATATACGCAGTATTAACTTAATATCAACACCCGAATCCCGAAGATATATATATATATATATATATATATATATATATATATATATATATATATATATAGATATATATATATATATATATATATATATATGTGTGTATATGTGTATATGTGTATAAGGCAACAGTCTACCTAAATATGTACTTCCAGATTTCATATGTACAGCTGCTGTATTAGTCATCTATCATCGTTCTTTAATAAATTAACTCATAAGAAAACAGACGAGTTAATTTTGCAATAATCATATGTGCTCCACAGGCGGATCCAGAGGGTGGGTCCAGGGGGTCCGGACCCCCACTTTTTTGAGTACCAAAAAATCTATTGCAATTGCATGTTAACGGGGGACAAAGACATTGCAAAGAAACAACACAAGCTCAAACCTGTAGCTTACTACGTACGAATTCTTTAGTAGCAGTCCTACGTTTTCAGACACTGATCTAGCGCAGACGATATACATGGCGTCCAGGGGATCCCCAAAGCTATTCTTAGCATTATCGGTGACGTCGTTCATATCTTCACTGCACACGCACACCGCACGCACGTGTATACACACACGCCCACCTCATGTTTGACCATATCTCCCCGAGAAAGAATGAACATACTATGGGAATGTTTGGCGCTCATAGACGTGTTGGGCGCAGTTGCTGGATCTAGGCCTTCTATCAAAATTGACCTACGGAATCACTGGAAACACTCAAAATTGGATCAAATCTTTTCTATCCAACCGCAAACAGAGAGTCTCAGTTAACGGTGCCCTGTCGGATTAAGTTCTAGGACCTGTCCTCTTCTTACTCTACATAAATGACATAGATGGGAACATCAAATCTTCTATACATATTATTATATATTGTAACATTTCTTCCAAAACCGACCACGAAATTCTCCAAACTGACCTAAGCCATCTCCAAACATGGTCAGACAAATGGCAAATGGAATTTAATGTATGTAAATGTGTCCACCTTCCAATAACAAACAAAACTAAACCCAGCCCGTACAAGTACTCGCTTGATTTCTGGCCAGCCATTATCAACTGTACCCAGCCACTCATATCTCGGAGTAAAACTGGATTCCAAATTAACCTGGACAAATCACGTCACTGACATAACTTCAGAATATTCGAAAGTTTTAGGCATGATTAAACGAACTCTTGGCCCATGTAAACCCGAAGTTAAACAGCCTACAACATGCTAATCCGGCCAAAACTCGAGTACTCTTCACCCATATGGAATCCTCACACCTTTTCACAAGTTAAAAGCCTTGAAAGAGTACAACACTCTGCTGCCATATTTGTTAAAAATGATTACAGATGGAACACAAATCCAGCTGATCTAATTACTGCCCTTGGATGGCCAACCATCGAAAGAAGACGTATCATTAAACAAGCCACAACCTTCTACAAAATTCTAAATAACATTATTGAGATCACCTCCACCCTCCAGGCCTACAAACCCGCTCTCGAACCCGCGGACAATACGTAGCCCCCAGGTGTCGTATAAATGCAATAATCTTTTTATTTTATCCCCGAACCATTCGCATATGGAATATGATTCCACCAAAAATTACCAACATAAAAAACCCAAAATCATTTCAAGAAGCTATTATGGAACTCCCTTTCACCACACTTCCTCACCTAAACTGCCTTTAAAACACAGTGCTCAGCGTAAACTTATCCATGGTGTGGGTATGGAGACTGTCTGTGTGTGCATGTGGCAAGACAGCGACAGTATCCATACACGTAACCAACCTATTAAACATTTTCATTTAACATCCTATACATAAAATAAATAAAACTATCAGATAAAAACCATTTCAGCAACATTAAATATACTAGTCCTTTAATCCTTGTACCACCCACAGCGCATGCGCACAGTCCACCACAAACTCCTGCGTTAGCCCAAGTTTGGGCTGTTTGGAGTATAACCACTTGACACTTGAGAAACAGACGCGCTGGTCGTTTGATGAAAATCGTCTGCATTAGTTCTTCGGACCGGACTTTCAAGATAACAATTAGCATTTTTACAGTTAAAAACCTAAAGTATCCTATCGTATCAGCAACGTCTTTGAATATCTTAATCATTATAACAAGTAATACACGTTTTAAAATCACATTTCGCTGTCAGTGAGATCATTTTAACATAAAACCAAGATGAGTTATGTATTTTTTAATGACATTATTAGACTTAGCTGCCTGTCGGCCGTATTTCAAGACTGTATGCTGTAAGGTTGGTATTATGACAGTAGCCCCTACTAAATATTTCATTTAAGCCAGACTTGTGCTAGAAGTCACCTATCTATTTGAGCCCACACAGTCATCGTCCTCGCCTAACCTGACTGAATGTCTCGAGCACGCAGATGAAAACATCTTCCCGAACATCCACACCCCGTTGAGGATCGGTTGCACTCTTCCTGTTGGAAGTTGGGACGCACAGCGTTCATTCGCCTGCCTGCGACGGGTCAAAACCTACCTAGGCAACAGGATGGGAGAAAATCGGCTTTCTGGGCTCACCGTGACGAACATGAACCACGGCATGGAGATTGATATGGAAACAGTTTGTCAAATGTTCATAGAAAGGAACAAACGGAAAATGTTCTCAAGCTACATACTGTATCAATAATTAACGTGACTCAAATCAGGTGTGCTAATATTATCACAATGGAAAAGGCAACGGGTACTGGAGCTTGATGTATAATGATTAACATATCTGCTGATTAACAACTGTTATTAAAACAAAGCTGATGTAAACAGAGTTTCTAGTATCTAGTTGTATCCAGCACCCGGCAACGTTCTATTAACTGACTATTGTCTGCATAATTATATTGTGGTTAGAATGTTATGGTCTTTTGTGGTTTTATTCAACTAGTTAGCCTTTTCAGAACTGTTTCGCCAAGCTGACCTCAATGGTTCTTTAACGTCCCAAATTGAGACGGGACCGACATTAACGTGATCTCCGTGTCACGAGGGATACACAGTCTACAATGTTGAGAGCCAGGGTTATAAATCAAATATACTGTGTCCGGTTTGCGTCTTGAATTCAGAACTATGGCATGAAAGTACACAACGTCAATTAGTTATGTCACACTGTTCTTCTTTCTACGGCGTATGTATTTCTATGATGCGTTTTAATTTACAAGGCTCAAAGGTATCATGAAACATTTTAATCTACCAGTTTGCACTCACTGTTGTTATATGGTACTACTACTTTTAGCAGAATGTCTCCCGATTCAAATTCAGATCAAGAATCGAATGGTGCGCTTTGAGAGAGAGATCTAGCCTTTTGGGGTATTGATTCATATATGTCTAAACGTTTCAGTTACACCTTATCTCAGTTCAAACTTGATGCCACCACTTTCTATAATATGAAATCTAACTACTTTTATTATATAATTAGAACCTATATCAGCATGGGTTGGATGAGAAACTATTAAACACAGTTTCCTTGGCAAAGGATGTGCTAAGTAATATAGAAAATGCGTGTAGCACTTTTTTAGTCAAAGATGCGTTAGTCTCTTTGTGTGCAAAGATACTCGTTTTTTTATTAAACATTTGCATTGCTATAGTTGTTTTAGTCAATATTGCAATACATGGCACATGACATATGTTTAATATTGTCCTTTCGTTTGGACATTTTCAGACCAACCTTCGTTGGAACAGGCCTACCTACAGGTGTAAATGAATCAAAATCCGCTGCGTTTTGCCGAAACTCTAGACTCAAAAGTAAATTTGACATTCGAAGTTATACTTATGTGACGAATACAAGAAAATACATAGGACTACTTTGTCACGATTTTGGTCTGGGAAAGCTACTTCAAAGAGCTACTGAACCAGGAAAGAAATAACAACCATCTGGAATTACCATCATATGTAGAGGGGAAAGTGGAGTTAAGTGATATTACGGATACAGAGATGCAAACCGGGATGAAAGGGATGAAGAAGAGAAGAGCACCTGGTATCGATGAGATGCGTGTGGAGATTGTAATGGCAGCGGGGGGGAGTGGAATCAGCTGGCCAAAGAGGCTACTGAATACATGTATGAGGCAAGGTAAAGTACCAGAGGAATGGCGGACAGGGCTAATAGTCCCAATATGGAAGAAAAAGGGATATGTGCAAGACCCAGGGAAATACAGAGGCATCACACTTCTAAATCACACCATGAAACTGCTAGAGAGGATCCTGGATGTGAGGATCCGAAAGAACGTAGATCAAGAATTGGGTGAAGAACAACAGGGATTCAGAAAGGGCAGAGGGATGACTGATGTGATGTTTGCATTAAGACAAATGATAGAGAAGAGGTTGGAGATGCAAGGGAGAATGGCAGTGGGATTTGTGGACCTGGAGAAGGCCTATAGCACAGTCCCTAGAGAGATGGTGATGGCAACAGTGAGATGGATGGGAGTGCCAGAAGCAGAAAGCAGGATGGTGGAAGCAATGTATGAGAGAACAAAAGGAAGAGTTGTGGTAGGATCTGGGTTGTCGGAAGAGTTTCCAGTAAACATCGGTTTGAGGCAAGGAAGTGCCCTGAGCCCTTTACTGTTTATCATGGTGATGGAAATAATCAGCAGGAAGATCAACACGAAGGATATTCTCAGGAAGAAGATGTATGCAGACGATCTGGCCATAATAGCAGAAAGCAAACAAGACCAACAGGAAGTGTTGGAGGAATGGAAGGGGGTATTCGAGAAGCACGGACTGAGAATGAGCCTAGCGAAGACAGAAGTGATGTGGATTGGACACCAGAGAGAGGAGCTGAACATCAGGTTGGATGGCACGGAGATCAAGCAAGTGGATGGCTTTGTGTACCTTGGAGGAATGGTTACGGAGGATGGGCATTTAGCGGCAGAAGTGCGACGTCGGACACAAGCGAGAGCGAATGCTTGGAGAAAGGTAGAGGGAGTGATGTTGGACAGAAAAATGTCAAAAAAGCTGACAGGGAAAGTCCTGAGAACGTGTGTTACACCAGCATGCCTGTATGGTCTAGTGGCGTTGACAGAACAACAACAACAGAAGCTGCAAGTGTGTGAGAATAACTGGGTTCGTCGGTAAGAATGGATGCAAGCAAACTAGCAAAGAGAGCAGAGGTGGGAAAACATCAAGGACGCAGGAAAAGGGGAAGGCCACAGCTGAGATGGGAGGACTGCGTGAGGAGAGACATGAGAAGATCGGGGGAGGATGAAAGATGGAGAGAGGGAGCGGCCGATAAAAAAAACTATGGAAAGAAAGAAAGACAGAAAGAGTGACTCGACAATATTTTACCTGACCCTCTCCCCTGTACAGCAGGGAACAAGGAGGAAGAGCACACTTTGTCACGATTTTTATATTTTTAGCAAATCCGTATTAAAACGGGAAACGCCGTATTCTTCCCGAAAATCCGTATTGTATATGAAAAATTCGTACGATGTCGTATGTCTGACTTTTGGGTTGATTACATTAGGCTCTAACTCGCTAAAAAGCAGATTATGGGTGTCCCAATTTACACAATGTCAAGTGTTTTGTCTAAAAAAAAGTCAAATGGATGGGAAGGGGGATTCCCCCTCACACACCCACCCACCCCTGCGGCGCTTCATACATTACCTTGGACCCCCCTTTTCTAAATCCTGGATCCGCCCCTGTGCTGATTACGTGATGACTGCGATTTCAATATGGATAATGTGGGTGGTACCACTGCTATGTAACTTCACGAACAAGAGAGTTACCGCGGCCACGAAAATGACACTTAGTATGGCCACGAACAAGATTCTTTGTACGGCCACGAACAAGACACTTGCGCGGCTACGAACAAGACGCTTAGTATGGCCACGAAGAAGAGACGATGCGCGGCCACGAACAAGACACGTAGCGCGGCCACGAGCAAGACTCACCCATGACAAGTTACTTATTGGTGTTTGTCCACCATGAGGCGCCACTGTTTTGTTTAGGATCTATATGTTTATGTAATTTAACCTTAGACACCGCTACATGAAACTTAGAAACATCGATCTGTGTGTGGCTTGGTCAGCGTCTTTTTCACCAGGTGGCACGTCAGCTTTCATAGCGACTATAGAGGTTTGTCTCACTCACTTTATACACCACACTTTGTGTTAGGATTCACATAATACCGCGTGTCTTTATTTCATCAGATCGATCAACCAACAACTCTCGTCTGCCCACGCGAGACTCTATAACTTTACATAATAATCAAGGCAGCCTACATATGCACCCCACCAGTATACGAAGTATACGAAAACCGAAATAAAAATAGTATGACAGTCAAATTCATGTGACACAATCAGTTCAAGATGGTAGGACAATAATATAACACTAATGTAACACAATTCCAGTTCAATCGTAACGGTAGCGGGCCGGCAATCTCACCAGCCTGCCACTGGAGGTAACCACGGGAACCACTTCTGTGTTGCCGTGATGTGGCGGCGGTCTCGCTTCTGCTGCTTGAGCGTGGCGTCTTGGTTCGTTCTCGTTCGATGCCTCCTCCAAGAAAGCCGGCTTCAATCGATCGATCGACACCGTATCGTGTCGTGTGCCGAGATCTAGTTTGTAAAATTTCTCGTGCCTTTCGACCACTTTGAATGGCCCTTGATATGGCGCTTGTAGTGGCCGTCTGTGCGCATCAACCCGAACAAAAACGTGTGTTGCCGTAGACAACTCACGCGGCACGTAGTTTCGTCGTGTCTGGCCACCGTGCCAGTCGGGAGCTATCGGTCGCAACTGCCGAATTCTCTGTGGCAAGTCGCTCACAAACACAGGATCTGCCGTCCAGTCACTATCCGCCGACACAAAGAACTCGCCTGGCAGGCGCAGAGCCTCACCGAAGACCATCTCGGCGGCTGAACAGTTCAAATCTTCTTTCACCGCCGCTCTCATTCCCAGCATGACGAGAGGCAGCGCGTCCACCCAGTTTGGGTCGGCGGCTAGTTTTGCCTTAAGCGCGGCCTTCATGGTACGGTGCATCCGCTCCACTAACCCGTTCGATTGTGGATGGTATGATGTGGTCGTGTTGGTGGCTGCTCCCAGCATGGACGCAGTGTTCCTCCAAAGTTCCGATACGAATTGTCTGCCGCGATCGCTCGTCAAGGTAGACGGCACCCCATATTGCGAAACCCAATGATACAAAAACGCGCGAGCGCATGTTATCGCAGATATGTCACTCAATGGTATGGCCTCCGGCCACCGTGTGAACCGATCCACAATCGTCAATAGGTAGGTGAAACCTTGCGATGCCGGCAATGGACCGACCAGGTCTACGTGCAAACTGTCGAACCGTTTCACCGGCATCGGGAGCGGCTATCGTTTGCTGCGCGGACAATAGATCGGCCCGTGCACGCTGCACTTGCTGCGCTGTAGGCGGCTCCATTGTAGGTCAGCGCACGGCGTGGTTGGCTTTCTAACTGCGAATTACGACGGCAACTTCGCGTGTCAATGCTTCCTAACACCAGTATAATGGCGTATATGTTGGTGCAAACATCACGTCAGGGTCACCACTATAGAGGTTTGTCTCACTCACTTTATACACCACACATAATACCGCGTGTCTTTATTTCATCAGATCGATCAACCAACAACTCTCGTCTGCCCACGCGAGACTCTATAACTTTACATAATAATCAAGGCGGCCTACACGACAAACTGCCCGCGTATGCTCGAAGTCAGCACTATTAGGAGATAGTTGGCAACCCAATCATCCATAAAGCGAATTTCGTGTAGTGTCGTACATCGAAGTTTACTGACACTGATTGAATCGATACGTCACCGCCCATGTCCTGATTGAGATATAGGCCAACTATAGAGTTGCTGAAGCATAGGCGGGTGCGGCGCCTGCGGAGGCAGCAACAGCACGTGTAATCAAAATAAAACGTACAACCACCAGTTCAAACGTGGTCGGTGGAGAAATTACAACGGACAGTGTGTCTAGACAAATTATAAGGGTTGATAAAGTTGAAATTGATAAAATGAAATTTGCCAGGTGTGTCCAATGGAGTTAGTCATTTATGATTGTTACCGCAGCACAAAATTGCATTGGTGGCCATGTCAACGTTTTGCCTGGTTATAAGAAAAGTTACCACTAAAAATTCTGAAACTTTTTCACAGCAATAGCCATCATCTCATTTACATGTTTACCAAGTTTGATCAAAGTCACTTGCCTCCAGCTCTTTTAGTACGCCCCGACGTGCAATGCTCGTCAATTTTTACAAAAATAACCATGTATTCATGCGCCCACGTGGCCCATAGCAGAACAATTCCCGTAAATCCCTCCTCCTGTTAAACAGCTCTTGGTATAAACAATAGCTGTTGCCTTTCCAAAATGTATAATCAACATATATCAATACTAATTTCATGTTGTGTGTATACTTTGTAAGTGCTTGGGCAAAAGGAAATGAAGGTATCCAACCCTAACATTAGTTAACCCCATATCTAGTTAACCTCATACCTAGCTAACCTCATCCCTAGCTAACCCTAACTTTAACTCAGAAGTGGTTTACAGAATATATAGCCATTCCCGTAGGCACAGATTGATAGGATTGGTGAACAGTTTCCTTGGAAAACGCATACATATAACAGTAGCAATCACTAATAGCATGGTACAGATCAGATGCCAAAATGTAAATTTGGTCAAAATTAGGGGGTATGACACTACTATGTGAGGGAGCAGGTAGCCATTTTGTACTAGAACATTCATTGGTGATATTTGTTATGTGGCCCAGTGCATTGGTAATATTGTATGACAAATTTGGAAATAATAGTTGCATATTGGTTGTGTCACAACCATAGGAAGCATTGTGTAGACCAGCATTTTTAAATCTGGCTGCAGCAGGTATCTGGTCATGTGATACTCCTGTATGGTGGCGTATCCAAATCAAGTCGTTCGCCTTGTATCTAATCACCTAGAATATATATATATATATATATATATATATATATATATATATATATATATATATATATATATATATATATATATATATATTATTATTATTATCCACCCTGACACCGATAATTTTCTAAGTCAAACACACACAACATGGGGCAGGTTAACAACCGTTTTTATTTATTTATTTATTTTCAAACATATGAGCCATAATTATATTATCGGAATTGCAAATTATAAATATTATAAGAAATTTTTTATAACAAACTAATCATTTCATCCAAATTACCTGTAATATCCACAATTAAGGTAACAACAACGACAAAAACATAAGCATATCAGCATTCTATAATTGTCTTTGTGACCACGACTTCTGTCTATTTGGGGTCAGACCACAGTATAAAATTACATTGGTGGCCATGTTGACGTTTTGTCTGACGTGACCACTTCTGTTTTACCCTCATATGTGCTTAAGCGATAGTGACCAGCATGTCGTTGGAGACCGAAAGTGAGCATTTATGGGTAATTATGGACAACTTTGCTTAAAACCAACAGGGCGAAAAACGAGACTAGGGTGCACTATTGTACCAATAAATCTATCGTTGCAATAACGGTAATATGATTTCCTATGATATTGCACACCGAAGAGGATAACTTCCCAATTCGTCGTGAAGAAGTGGAAGCTGCAGTTAAATCCTTAAAGAAATCAGTTGGAGTTGACAACATACCAGCTGAATTAATACAAATAGGGGGAGAAGCTGTGACTAACATCCTCACAGCAATCTGCAATAAGATCTGACAGACAGGAGATTGGCCTACTCCATGGACCTAATCAATGGTCATCACACTCACAAAAAAGGCAACCTACAATTGTATAAAAACTACCGGACAATCAGCCTCATCAGCCACCCAAGTAAAGTCACGTTGAAGGTCATTCTTAACAGACTCAAGCCGCCATCGCTGAAGAACAGACCGGCTTTCGAGCAGGACACAGTACTACAGAGCAAATATTTTTAACCTTACAATCCTCTGTGAAAAGTACTTGCAACACCTAGAAGAACTCTTATTGACTTCAAGAAGGCATTTGACAAGGTATGGCATGCAGCATTATGGACAACCATGAGGAAATACAACATTGATATCAACCTTGTTCGAGCCATAGAACATCTGTATGACAAGGCCACTAGCGCATTGCTTGTGAATGGCACCCTGGGAGAATGGTTTCGCACCACCATTGGTGTCCGCCAGGGCTGCCTTCTATCACCAACTCTATTTAACATATTTTTAGAGAGCATCATGACTGACGCCATTTAAGATCACATAGGAACAGTCAGCATCGGAGGCAGGACAATAGCAAATTTGCGTTTTGCAGATGATATCGATGGCTTAGCAGGGGATGAACAGGAGCTAGCTGACCTAGTGAGCCGTCTCGACAATACATATGCATCCTACGGAATGGAAATTAGTGCTGAGAAAACGAAGCTAATGACCAACAACACCAATGGCATCAACAAGAAGATCACAGTGAGTGGACAAAGATTAGAAACATTGTCCAAGTTCAAGTACCTGGGTTCAGTTATTACGGATGAGGGATCCAAACCTGAGATCATTTCAAGGATTGCCCAGACAACAGCAGAAAGACAGAGGAAGAGATGGGAGGACAACATCAAAGAGTGGACAGGCCTGGACCTCTCAGATACACAACGGGCGGCAGACGACAGGAAGAAGTAGAGACAGCTGGTTTCAAGGTCATCGGTGGTGCCCCAACAACTCTACGGTTTACGGGATTGATGATGATGATGTTGATATTGCAGAGGTAAGTTTGTTTTATTGTTTGGTAATTATAAAGACCACCTATATCAGGCCCGTAGCGGGGATGTTTCTTACAAAAAGCTAAACTCTAAGGGGTCCGTAAAAGTTGGCTAATTTAGACCCATTTTTTTAACATAACACCTAAAATGAGATCATATTTGTATGATTTAGTTAATGAATCGAGTGCCAAGCGACGCGTTAGCAATTTTTTTAATATATTATCTATCCCAACAAGTCATATTTTCTGTCATAATTTGCAGGGGTCGGCGACAAGCGGACTTCTTAAAACCAGTTCAGAGCATTCGAAGCTGTGCTCATGAATGTCGCGAAATGTTTGGTCTTGATTGACTGGACTACATGTTCGTGGCCGCGCTGCGTGTTTTATTTGTGGCCGTACTAAGTGTCTTGTTCGTGGCCGCGCTGCGTGCTTTATTTGTGGCCGTACTAAGTGTCTTGTTCGTGGCCGCGCTGCGTGTTTTATTTGTGGCCGTACTAAGTGTCTTGTTCGTGGCCGCGCTGCGTGCTTTATTTGTGGCCTTACTAAGTGTCTTGTTCGTGGCCGCGCTGCGTGTTTTATTTGTGGCCGTACTAAATGTCTTGTTCGTGGCCGCGCTGCGTGTTTTATTTGTGGCCGTACTAAGTGTCTTGTTCGTGGCCGCGCTGCGTGCTTTATTTGTGGCCGTACTAAATGTATTGTTCGTGGCCGCGCTGCGTGTTTTATTTGTGGCCGTACTAAGTGTCTTGCTCGTGGCCGCGCTTCGTGCTTTATTCGTGGCCGCGCTAAGTGACTGCGTTGTGCCGTTCTGAGCAGATGCTCACAACTCATGATCCCAACTATTCCTTGTGTATTCGTGTGGCTCTTGATCATCCTTTATCTCTTTTAACGTCAATAATTCGCTCCAATATTTCCCACTCCTTTGATGTATGATGATGTGACCACAAAGTGACAGTTTGTGTTTCTCTATTCATTGAAGTGTAGCTTGTGCGCCATTAAAAACGGACACAGACATTTTAAAATTGCATGTGTCTACACAAACGCATCACGACAAACCCAAAATAACGAATGTAATTTGGTGTTCTGATTTTTTTACATTCTTTAATTAAAGACAACATATTTTCTAATAAATATTGGTTACTTACGATTTCCACCATTTTGGAAAACACGTGGTATTGACACGTTTATCTGGGGTCGTTACGTTAACAGCACTAGCAAAAATGCCCGTCCACAGGAAGGGATAACTTCGTAGTTCATAAGTGACTGTCATGATAGCAATGTTTATCAAATGCCTTAGGCCAATATACCATCAATACGCTCGAGATTGTTTAATGAACGTCAAACGCATTATCAGAAATAAACGTGTCACGCACGTGATGCAATACTCGTTGCAAGTTCAAAATGTTGAAGGTCATGTGAATTTAGACCCATGGATACTTATGTTGGTTGTAGAATAGTAGAATATTTTTTTATTGTGTATTTTCCTCAATTGGCGACTTCGGGCCAATATGTGAGTGCGTTTTTTTCTATTAATTAATATAAACCGCCCATATGGCGCTACGTACTCTCAAACGGTTTACGTAGCGAAGTAGTACGTAGCGAAGGTTTCTGCGGTTGTTGGAAGTTTTGCGGTGAACAAATTATGGGAAAAATACCACTGTGTTTCCTGTTAGCTAGTTTATAATTACGGTGTCTGCAAACTGTTTTTCAGAAGAATGACAAAGATTTAATTGTGCAACGATCTAATAATTTGCCGAGTCAATCAAAGCAGTGCATTACGTTGTCGAATAAAACAGGTACAGAGAGGGCGGCTATTTGTCTACCAGGTACTTCAATTACGGTGAAGGACGTCTGATCTGGCAGAACCCAGTGTATAAATCAGTGTCTCCAACAGAAAATAAGTTAAATGTTTAAATATGCCAGTTAAAACTTGCATAAAGACCCATAACAGTATCGTCTACACTTTCTTTATAAAACAATTTAATTATTTAATCAGTTATGATAAATTGTGCAATTTAAAATTGCCTAAATTAAAATTCATATTTAGTGTTGTATGCGCTTCCAAGTACTATCAATCTCATTTAAATGATACCCTCACTTAAATAAAAAAGGGCCCAATGACGCAATATCCTTTAATCGTGATTTTGCGGTGACAAATTTACGGGGGGGGGGGGGGAAACACCAGTGGGTTTCCTATTAGCTTGTTTATTAGAACGTTTCCATTGTGGTGTCTGGAAACTGTTTTGCATGGTAATAACCAACAAAACACATAATTGTGCATCAATCTACTAAAATGCCATGTCAATTACAGCAGTGTATTACGTTGCTAAATATAACATTTGCGGGGAGGGGGCTACTTATTGACGTTGTTGGGATGTACGTGTCGTAGCCTGGCAGGCGAGCCACGATTGCTTTGATGTGTGCATTAAGATTTTGTTGAAACGCCTACCACCTGCGAAGACAATAGGCGCTCTCTTCGTATGGACTATAATGACAACAACATTGATAAACACGGCAATTCAGTCACTGTGTATTGAAATGGGCTAGTATTTGGTGATTTAAACGGCATATAAGGAGGTGGGCAATCGACCGTATTTACTAAACACGTTTAACTCTTCCAAATATAGTACTGTATTCGGGCGATTTTATTTTGAAACCCATGGACTCCACACATAATTCCATCTTTGAAGTCACTTTGAAATAAAATATTGGCGATCAATGTTACTTTACCTCCAGAAGCTGCGCCGCTTTACCCTTATTTTTAATATTGTTTCCGATAATGTTTCGGAAAATAATCTGAAGATAAAGATGACTGTTAGCTATAACGAGGAGAGAACACCTAAACAAAACTGTGTCCGCTGTGCGCTTTCACCAAGTGTCCACTCATTAGAGAAACGTTTACGTGGAAAAAACGTTGGTATATTGAAAAGCTGTCCGCACATAGCAGATGTCCGCTGGTCAGAGGGAACTATCGTATTCATTATCAAATGGTCATTCACAAATCAACGACAATTCCGAATTAACTACTTCGATTCTCACTATAATCGAGCAAGGGTATGTTTGTATGTATGTTAACGTTTTCCTCCTAGAAGGCTTGCCCCTCGGGCGCCAAACGTTCAGGGATTAATCTACGACCCCACGAATGAAACGTAACGTCTACTTGGAATAACTGGTAATATGATTTAAAGAAAAACATTTAGGTTTGAAGCCACGTGATTGGTTCTTGGTGTCATCCACATAAAGAATTAAACAAAACGCCCGAGAGTAAACAAAATAAACTATACATGGGTACGTCTGTCTGTATACATTAACGAAAATGTGTTGTGTCGGTAAGAATCGCATTATTATTGATTCGGACGCACACGTTTGGTCGCAGATATTTCCGTGATTGATTTGCATATAACAACGAAAGTTTGATTGTCGAAATGCGTGAACAACAATTGGTGACATGTAGGATGCCACTGTGGTCTTAATGCCTTAATGATTGTTGAACTCATGGAAAAATATAATGTATATGTACAAAAATGTATACTTGCCATTAGTTAGCTGATGTGAGTTCTCGCTCAGTGGAGTGCGGTACCTCGACAGTAACAAAGTCGGACTGTCGATCGAGGGTACCAGGGTTCAAGTCAACCTGATGCTATTTCGAAACATGGGCAGTTTCGTTCATCCTCTATTGCATGTGTGTTTTGAAAGATACATTAAATCCGGTTGATCCCTTCTATCTGGAGTGTATGCCAGGGCAAGTACAGTACTCCACACATGAGGTATATTTGTATCCTGTCGTGGTTCCACAGAACTTGTGATCTCTATCTCTAAACTGGTTACGTCCAATATTAGTTGTAAGGAACTATTTACGAATATCGCATCAAGCATGAATAGTCAATTTAAAGTCTTTCTACACTGACCAATCAACCCTATTGGGTAACAGCAGTGTTGACCAAATCTCCATCTATCATGTAGCCAATCATAGTATATACTGCTAGGTAACGTGATAATGTGAACCAGTAGTTGTTGGGAAGCTACTTCTACCACTAAGGTGTCAACACGTACTTCCAGCGAAAACCGTGATGTGCGGTTAAGTGAATGTTATAATCCAATCAGCTTAACGGAAAATGTAATTATATACTACACTGCATGTAAACTTCTTTGATATGTTATGACAGAATGCGGTGAGTATTATGAAAAACCACAATATTTTATACTGCAATGAAATCTTCCCGGCATTACTAAAAAATGTAAAGTACATTGTAATTGATTTCGTAATGTGCATCTATCAAAATATGTTTAAACGAACATACTTTCATAGTAACAATAGTAAAATAAAGAATACCCTTCAAACTATAGAACATGACTTTTGATGAAGCTTTCCTCTATTCGGGAGGTATTCAGAACAAATGCTTAACTAATATATTACATATAAATGAAAATGACACTGACACTAATGAACAACACATAATACGTCGCTCCTCTTGTTATGATTTCGACAAATTTAATGACTGAACTTGTTTCGTAGAACTTCAGAGCATAAATTTCAAATTCAGTGTAATATGTTTATACACAGACCAATCAACCCTATTGGGTAACATCATCTTCCAAATCATTTGTATATATTAAAAACAGTATAGGGCCTAATACTGGTACCCTACTCAAAACAGATTTCCAATTTGAAATCTCACCATCTACTATTACTCTCTGTCTTTTGTGTGTAAGCCCCTTTTCTATCCAGTTGATTACATCATTACCGTAGGCTTGTAGTTTAAGTAACAATCTTTGATGTGGCACATCATCGAAAGCTTTCTGAAAATCTAAGTAGACAACATCCACTGATGACCCGTCATCTATCCACTTTGCAATTTCTTCAAAAAACATAAGAGTTTGGTTAGACATGACCTTGCTTTTAGGAACCCATGTTGAGATGTATTTATTAATTTATGTTTTACAAGGAATTCCACCATTTGGTCTCTAATTAATGTTTCGAGTAATTTACATACAACTGATGGTAAACTCACTGGTCTGTCATTTTCTGGCTTGTTCCTCGATCCCTTCTTAAATAGCGGCGTAATGTTTGCTTCTTTCCATTCTGGAAGAACTATTCCTTCTTCTTGTGACAAGTTAAACAATTTTGCAAGTGGTGTACTAATTTGCTCAACAATTTCCTTAAGCAGTTTTGGTGGTATCCCATCAACTCCTGCTGATTTATTATCTTTCATCTTCTTAATTTTTTTTCCTATCATTTAAGGAGTTACAAATAACTGCCCTAAATGTTTTGATTTATTGCCCTCAAATTTAGTAAATGGATCTGGAAGTAAGCCGATATCTTCTGTGGTAAAAACTGAGCTGAAATAATCATTCAGGACCTCTGCCATTTGAAACACGTCTGAAATTATGTTTCCCCTATTGTTTGCTAGTGGTCAGACCTTATCTCAAACTTTCTGTTTACTCCTTACATAAGCATAGAGACTCTTGCTGTCATTTTTTATATTACCTACCAATTTTTTTCAAAGGTTCTTTTAGATTTTCTAATTTCACTTGTAGCTAGGTTAAGTGCCTCTTTGTAATTTGCATAATCTTCATCCTTTCTGGTACGCCTATAAACCCTCCACATAGTTTGCTTAAACATTATTTTTCTAATAGCTTCTTTTGACAAGTGTTTCTTTCTAGACCGTTTTCCTTGTTTTATTTTCAAGGGAACAAATTTATCGATGGTACTCTCAATTTCATATTTTAGAATATTCCAACATTCAACTGCGGTCTTATTCATCAGCATGTTATTCCAATCTAGCTTTGCTAAGTATTTTCTCATCATCTTTATAGTTACCTTTGTGGAAGTTTCTCCTATATGTTTTTTTTTATTTTCACTTTTACGTTGATGTCAAAATGTATTTGATTGTGGTCACTGTTACCCAGTGGTTCATGTATTTTTACATTGTCCACTAATTCTTTTTGTGATGACAAAACTATATCTAATACATTTTCTCCCAAGGTTGGTTCTAGCACGTGCTGAGTAAGGAAGCTACCATGTATTAAACATAGAATTTTTTGGTCCTCACCCCTTGTACTCTGTAGAGATTTCCATTGTATGTGTCCATGGTTAAAATCTCCCATTATGATACATTCTCCTTTACTAACTTCCTTTATAGCATGTTGTATTTTTGTGTTATCCTCTTCGTTTATGTTTGGACTTCGGTAAACTAATCCAATAGTTATTTTTTTATTTCCTGAAACTATTTTGCACCAAACAGCTTCATCGTAATCTGCTTCCCTTTCTAATTTTATTTCATAAGCCTGAAAAAAAAAGTCTAAATCGAAAACTAGATTCTTGCGAACGAAGTCTGCGACTCCTGGTTGGGTTCTCTTCGGGTTTCTTCTTGAGGTCACGACTGGTTTCAATTTTGTTAACATATTTCGACACATTTGATGGAGAGTCACCAGTCGTGACCTCAAGAAGAAACCCGAAGAGGAACCAACCAGCAGTTTGCAGTTCAAATATACGGACAGTGTCTCCATGCAGTTCATTAATATCAATGCACCCCTTCTGACGAAGAATCACAGTATGTTGCCCATTGCCTACAAATAATGTATACATCCGTTATATGTAATGTAGTAGAAAAATGCGAGTTCTGGTACTGGCGTCTTTTTGCAAAATGTGTTTCCGTCGTGCAATAACGGTAAATATTTCACTAAAAACAACTTTTATAACAATTTGTTTGTATTCAATCGTTGAAATAGGAAACACGACCGACCAGTACATGCCGATTGCCGTTGCGCCGTGAACTTTCAACATTTACTATGTGATCGATTTGAGTGTATGAGTAATTTAACAGTCGTTTGTACGAACAGTAATATGTGACAACTGGGACTCAATGTTTATGTTCACCAGCCGTTTTAATATAACTGTGAATTGCTTTAAGCTTTTGGGGACAAGAAGTAACATTTGCCAAAGATGCCGTTTTATGAATAATCCGCCAGATGGCAACATTATATTATTGCTCTTATAATTCACGGCAATTAGCATGCATATTAAATAACTTTCCCCCATATGTTATCATTTACATTGTTACATTTGCTTGTTTACTGCAAACCTGTTTCTGTAGCAATTGTGTCTAGATTAGACGACTGTTTGAATTGATTGACTGGACTACATATTCGTGGCCGTGCTACGTGTCTTATTCGTGGCCGTACTAATTCTAAATATCTTGTTCGTGGCCGTACTAATTCTAAATGTCGTCTTGTTAGTGGCCGCGCTACGTGTCTTGTTCGTGGCCGTACTAATTCTAAGTGCCTTGTTCGAGGCCGCTCTAAGTAACTGCGTTGTGCCGTTCTGAGCAGATTTTCATAGCTCATGTTCCCCAACTATTCCTTGTGTATCCGTGTGTCTCTTGACCATCCCCTGTCTCTTTTAACGTCGACAGTTCCCTCCAATATTTCCCGTTGAATTCCTTCATGTCTGATGATGTGGCCACAAAGTGACAGTTTGTGTTTCTTTATTTCATTGAAGTGTTGCTTTTTTATTCATAACTCAGTACAGCTTGTGCGCCATTAAAAACGGACAAAGACAAAGTGCATGTGTCTACACAAACGCATCAGGACAGACACAAAATGACGAATGTAATTTGGTGTTCTGATATTTCTACTTTGTCTAATTAAAGACAACATATTTTTTAAATATTGTTTATTTTCCTGTGTCCATTAAGGCATTTACGATTTCCACCATTTTGGAAAAGAAATTAAATGTGAAATTGATAACACGTGGTATTGACACGAAAGGGGGAATGCACAAGTATACGCTTCTCGTCCATTATTCAACTAGGGTCGTTACGTTAACATCACTAGCAAACATGCCCGTCCCCAAGACGGAATAACTTGGTAGTTCATCAGTGACAGTCATGATAGCAACGTTTACAAAATGCCTTAGGCCAATATACCATAAATACGCTCGAGATTGTTTAAGGGAACGTATTATCAGAAATAAACGCGTCACGCACGTGATGCAATACTCGTTGCATGTTCAAAATGTTGAAGGTCACGTGAATTTAGACCCATGGATACTTATGTTGGTTGTGGAATAGTAGAATATTTTTTTATTGTGTATTGTTCCTCAATCGGCGACTTCGGGCCAATATGTGAGTGCGGTTTTTTTATTGATTAATATAAACCGCCCATATGGCGCTACGTATTGTCAAACGGTTTACGTACCGAAGTATTTGCGCGCGCGTGGTTTCTGGGATTGTTGGAAGTTGCGTCAGTGAGGGTGTGCGCGTGGGCGCGTGCGTGCCCAATACCACATTAACCTTTATTTGTGACTTTGCGGTGAAAAATTTATGGGAAAAACACCACTGTGTTTCCTATTAGCTAGTTTATAATTACGGTGTCTGCAAACTGTTTTTCATGAGAATGACAAACACGTAATTGCGCAACGATCTAGTAATTTGCCGAGTCAATCAAAGCAGTGCATTACGTTGTCGAATAAAACAGGTACGGAGAGGGCGGCTATTTTTCTACCAGGTACTTCAATTACGGTGAAGGACGTCTGATCTGGCAGAACTCAGTGTATAAATCAGTGTCAATCTCCAACTTATTTAATCAATTATGATAAATTGTGCAATTTAAAATTGCCTAAATTTAAATTCATATTCAGTGTTGTATGCGCTTCCAAGTACTATCAATCTCATTTAAATGATACCCTCACTTATATAAAAAATGGACCAATGCCACAATATCCTTTAATCGTGACTTTGCGGTGACAATTTAATGGGGGAAAACACCACTGGGTTTCCTATTAGCTTGTTTATTAGAACGTTTCCACTGTGGTGTCTGGAAACTGTTTTGCACGGGAATAACCTAACAAACGCGTAATTGTGCATCAATCTACTAAAATGCCGTGTCAATTACAGCAGTGTATTACGTTGCCAAATATAACATTTGCGGGGGAGGGGGCTACTTATTGACGTTGTTGGGATATACGTGTCGTAGTCTGGCAGGCGAGCCACGATTGCTTTGATGTGTGCATTACGATTTTGTTAAAACGCCTACCACCTGCGAATACAATAGGCGCTCTCTTCGTATGGACTATAATGACAACAACTTTGATAAACACGGCAATTCAGTCACTGTGTAATGAAAGGACTAGTAGTTGGTGATTTAAACGGCATATAAGGAGGTGGGCAATCGACCGAGAGTAAACAAAATAAACTATTAATGGATACGTATGTCTGCTTACATTAACAACAGCAACAAAAAAACACACACACACACACACGCACACAAACACGCACGCACGCACGCACGCACGCACGCGCGCACACACACTGCTAGGTAACGTTATAATGTGAACCAATTAGCTACTTCTACCACCAAGGTGTCAACACTTACTTCCAGCGAAAACCGTGATGGTTAATAACATGTGCGGTTAAGTGAATGTTATAATCCAATCAGCTTAAGGCAAAATGTAATTATATGTTACACTGTCAGTGAAGCGTCAAGCAAAAGTATTTCTACACAGACCAGTCGACCCTATTGGGTAACAGCAGTATTGACCAAGTAGCCACCATCTATCAAGTAGCCAATCGTATAATATACTGCTAGATAACGTGATAATGTGAGCCAGTAGTTGTTGTGATGCTACTTCTACAACTAAGGGGTCAACACGTACTTCCAGCGAAAACCATGATGGTTAATAACACGAGAGATTAAGTGAATGTTATAATCAAGTTACAGTAGGCCAGTCCTTGCTTAAGGTGCCCACGTTACTCTCCGTACCCCTGTTAACACCAGTCGAAGGCGAAGTGAAGGGTAAGAACAATGACTTTGATGGTGAGAGTATTACCTCTATGTATAGCGTCGTGCCACTTCTTCAGTAGTTCAAGTTCTACGGTGTCTTCGATGATATCGTTGACTGCGGAGCTTTGGTCTCTCTGTAGGTGTGCGTTCAGGTGGGAGTCGAACGTTGCAGTAACGAGTCGCCGTGTGCTCCAATTAATGCTGCACGATGACTGGACAGAACGGTCCTCTTGCCTAGCCAATTGGGTGGTCAGTTTGCAGCCATGAACAACCCTTCACACTTGGCGCCACACTATTCGCTGGAGGACGCCGAAGACAACCTATATAATCCGGCGCACACACCGATTCGCTATTGCAACGCCGGACACCGACCAGAACGCAACACCTACCTACAAACAGAACTCTGCAGTCAACGATATCATCGAAGACACCGTAGAAGCTGAACTACTGAAGAAGTAAGTGGCACGTACTATGATACAATGCAACATATATGGGTTTATGTGAAAACCACATTTTTTCCACGTGACCACCAATCGACATAATGAATGTCCTTGTGAAAAATGTAGACGATGTGTATTGCAGACCTGTGGCCGATGTTCTCGGTACTCGTATGCTCGTGTACTCGAGTACAGTTTTGAAGTATTCGTACTCGTACTCGTACTCATACTCATGGAAATTATAATAATACAGCATTTTTAAAGCGCTAATTCCCACTATATGGATCAATGCGCTGTACATGGTATAATAAAAATACTATTTAAATATAAACACACATGTGTAAAAACAGAATAAATGAATAAAATTACTTTAGAAATAAATAAATAAAATCATTTAGAAAACCTTACAATCTGGAGAGAATCCTAATGCAAAATTAATGTGTATCACAAATAGTCCCGGGAGGGAAGACAACCGGAGTGAGTGAGAGGGGAGTAGGGGAGACAGGAGGGAAGGAGAAGGGAGTGGGGGAGACAGGAGGGAACACAACCAGAGTGAAGGAGAGGGGAGTGGGAGAGACAAGAGCAAAGGAGTGGGAAGTGGGGGAGACAGGAGGGAAAGGGCCAGGACAGAATGTGATGGAGGGGATCGAACGGAAGAGTTATTCTGCAGCAGTGATAGAGGGGGTGAGGAAGAGAGCGAGGGTGTTTGTGGGGGATTCGATAGTTAGGAAGACCGACAGAGTCTTAAACAAGGGAGATGATGTGGTGATCTGCTTGCCTGGAACCAAAATAGAGGCGATAACTGAGAGGGTAAAACACATCGTAGGCTCGGGTAAGGGTGGATCTGTTTTAGTACACGTAGGGACACATAACGTAGAGAGGGAGGGTACAACTGCCATAGTTAGGAAATATAGGCAGATGGTCAGAACACTAAAACAGACGCGGGTTGAGCAGGTAATACTGTCAGGGATTTTACCTGTAATGGGCAGGAGGGGTCACAAATATCGAAATTGTCGGGGGATGACAATTAACATGTTAGTCCAGAAGCTATGTAGGGAAGAGGAAGTTGGATTTGTGGATTTATGGGGAAGTTTTGTTGGGAGGGCTGATATGTACATGAAGGATGGGCTTCATTTAAGTGGAAATGGGGCGGCAGTATTCGCGGACAATCTTTCAGCAGCAGTAGATAGTGACTTGGGTACAATGACAAATATTTTTGGAAGTAAACATTCTTTAAACTAGAAGTGCAGGGGGGTTACCTAGAGGTGTCTCAAGCAGAACAAGAGGCCACTAGCACAGATAAACCAATATCAAATCATCCGAAAAACATCTCTGAAAAAGGTTATATATGCGTATGTTTAAATGCAAGGAGCATAGTAAATAAGAAAAACGAATTAAACATTATGGTAGAAGGTATTGACCCTCACATAATTGGTATAACTGAATCATGGGCCAACATAGATATAACAGATGCTGAATTAGGACTGACAGGTTATGTAATGTTTAGGAAAGATCGAATAGGAAGAAGGGGCGGGGGATTTATTTTTATATGTTAAAGAATCTATTCAGGCTTATGAAATAAAACTAGAAAGGGAAGCAGATTGTGATGAAGCTGTTTGGTGCAAAATTGTTTCAGGAAATTCAAAATTAACTATTGGATTAGTTTACCGAAGTCCAAACATAAACGAAGAGGACAACACAAAATAAAAAACCGCTATAAAGGAAGAAACGGCAAGTTGCTAGAAGCTATCGAGGGTTGACGGCGGCGGAAGTTAGCGTCTATGGCTCAGCCACTCTTTGCCGCCGGTGCGTCGCATCCTCCCACGTCCGTGAACCGTTGGGCGAATATGGTTATTCCGAGAGGAACCATGTACGTTCTTTGATATTATATGCAACCTGACTGTCAAATGGCTGGAGTTCCTCTGCTGTTTCAACGCCCGTAACTATTTTATATTTCCACTATCACCAATCGCAGTCGTCGTCTCACAACGGATTAATCAATCATATTGGTGCATATAAGAGCCCGTAGACCACAGAAAGGCTTGGTTGCTTATACAAGTTACAAGTTAACTTGTGAATAGTTATGCAATGATTGCACTAAAACACCCCACTATCAACCATTCAAAACACTCGATATCCTACACAAAATTTATATCATGAGAATCTCTACAATGCACACATTACGATGATATACATTAAAAATGCACCTGCTACCAGATTTATAACAGAAAGCCACTTTCAACATTCCTTTAGCTACCTGTATTATTCAAATGTGTGAAAGTAAAGATGTTTATCTTGCCCTATGCTGTCACCAATACAAAAGAACAATCTGGACTCTATCTAAAATTATTCATTTCACCATAATTAGGTTCTAAAACAATGAAAATTGTTATCAGTAGACAACTAGTTTTCCAACGATACCAAACATGATAACATTTCGTTGATCTGTTAATCAGTTGGAAACAAATAAATTTCTAGATTAGCCATCGGTCGCTACACGGTGCCACTAGCACGATTCTTACCAACATTTCAATCGGTAGGTGACTACAGTAATCAAGCTAATTAAACACAAATTCACACAATCTCCCATCTGTGACAATGAGCTGAAGTCGTACTCGTGTAAATGAAATCGTACTCATGTTAATGAACTTGTACTCATGTAAATGAACTCGTACTCATGTAAATGAACTCGTACTCATGTAAATGAACTCGTACTCCTGCAAATGTACTCGTACTCAGGTCTGGTGTATTATATGGTTATCCCGTAGCTAAACAATCTATAGAATGTTTAGTGAATATTATATAGGATTTTTTCGGACACAGATGTATAGAACTCAGAAAATATTCTATATCATTTTTATAAAATATTATGGTACCTTTTAGTCACTTTTATCTGGTTAGTATATTATAGTATGTTGTTTGCAGCATTACTCCGCTGCGCATCGCTACAACGCTATTTTCAGTGGTAGCCAAACTCGATCGATCTCGCAGAACTCGACGGTTCTCGCAGCGAGAACTCGACGGTTCTTGCAGAAATCGCCCGGTTACAGAAATCTATTTAGAAGAGTTAAACGTGTTACGGTCAATTGACCACATGCCGTTTAAATCACGACACAAATACAGTGACTGACTTGTCGTGTTTGTCAATGCTTTCATCGTGCAAAAAAAAATCAATGTACACATCAAAGCAATTGTTGTCCGCCTGCTAGACTACGACACGTTTACAAATGTTATAATGGGCAACATAATGCACTGCTGTGATTGACATTGCAGTTTAGTTGATTGTTGCCCAATTATGTGTCAGCTATGTCATTCTACCGTAAAACAGTTTCTAATCACCATTATAGCAACTTTCTTATCAACTAGCTAATAGGAAACCCAGTGGTGATTCCTCCCCCCATACATTTGTCACCGTAACATCAGGACTAAAGGATATTGTGGCCTTGGACCATTTTTGTTTATTTAAGTGAGGATATCATTTACATGAAGTTGATAGCAGTTGGAAGCATTTATAGCACTGAATATGAATTGTTTATGCAGTTTTAAATTGCTGTAATTATCAGAATTAGAAAATTGTGTCATAAAGAAATTGTAGACGACACACTGTTGAGTCTCATTGCCAGCTTAAAATGCAACATTTAAACATGTAACTTTTTTATGTTGGCGATTATTCAGAACTTACTGCAGACACAGTATTAAACACAGATCACTGCTGAAGCAGAACGTAATCACCATAATTGTAGTATATTTTTAAACAGCACAAAATAAGCAGTTAACTTTAAATTGCTTCCTCAACTGATTTAGCCTATCTCAAATCCAGTTCACTGGTGTCCAGATATGTAGTGCGTGAATATGTTATGTAACATCCGCAGTCGATTTGATAAAAACAATGCCTATTTTTTTTCAAATCATCGAAAGAATTGACTTTAATCGGTGGATCTGGTAAGGATAATAATTGTGGATATCCAAAATGGTAAACACTGTGTGGGTCAAGGCTGGTCATCTCTCGTCACACGACAAAGTTAAAAAATTTCACCAAGGAACAAAATCATGATTATTCAGCATTTCGATTTTCACTTCAGTAAATGATTGAACAAGCATTAACTAATTTAATAGTTTGTCTGATGGTTTCACAAAAACGACATACAACAGTCAGCTATTATTTGCTTATATTCTTTTGGTACTTTATCAGGCTGTTCTGTCAAGAATAATGAACACCAAATACTATTCTGATGCCACTCTGAGATTGTGGCCGCTACAGCGGGGACAGAGTTCAATTCACGAACATATTAACGAATATGTGTTTTTTCACGTGGACCGTGGACAAAATTTTAATGGCCCTTTACACAACAACGTTCCACAATATTTACTGGTGTGCATGGAAAATACCTTATTGGGCCACTCGTATTTTTTTCACATCACTTTCTGTTGGGCCTTGTCATAGCTTGAACAATTTTTGTCCTGTTGGAATGCGTCTTTCTATATTGCAAAGGTAATGTAATTACATGCAACGTTGGATATAGGATGGGCGAAAAAAATATATTGTGGAACAATTCCATACATCATTTATGTGTTTTTTAGATGAGGATTAATGTATACTAAAGGTGCTTCCTCAATTCTACAAAAAAAAACATACCTAGTATCCACTGCAACTGTGCAACTTTTGTATTAAGTATTTCTTGGTGAAACCATTAGACACACAATTAAATTACTTAATGCTTTTTCAAACATTAAGTGAAATAAAATCGAAATGCTGAAAAATCACGATTTTCGCCTTTGGTGAAATTTCGTAATTTTGTCATATTATCAACGAGAGGAATGAATGAACTCCCATGATCGGCATTGACTACCACAGTGTTTACCATTTGGGATATCTACTATTTTGATCCTTACTAGATCTAACTATTGAAGTCAATTCTACGGTCTATCCATAAGTTCAAAGCACCCCCGAAGAGTGACTCTCGCAAAAATCGCAAGGAAAAATGTTTACAAGAATATTTAATTCCCTTTGCTATTTCGGTCTTAAATATTTTTTTTTAATTACTTGTTTCCTGTAATGGTGATAGTTAACATGCGTGCGTGCGTGCGTGCGTGTGTGCGTGCGTGCGTCTTAAGTGGGGAAGAGGAGGGGAGGTGTGGAAGCCAGTGAAAATGGTAAACAAATCAAGTACAACAGCTGCAGATGTATTAAACAATTGTGTGATGTGTGTTTTAACAATTTTATTACTGACAATGTAGTGTGCATTGGAAACGAAAACTTCCGTTTTTCATTTATTTTGAAACGGACAGTACAATTATTGTATTTTAAATTTAATATACACATATTTATTGAAATCGAAATAGAAGTAACTGACACTTCAGCATGATACAATTTAACACTAGCTGTGTTTCTGAAGATGGATGTGCTGTAGTTTCTTAAAACGGAATGGCCATGTTTATAATATTAGTGTATATTCATAAGTTCAAACATTACAGAACAATGAGTTTAACATCAGTTGTACGCAAATTATTAGAAAAGTTAATTAGAGACCACATGCTGGAATTCCTTGTAAAACATCAACTAATAAATACATCTCAACATGGGTTCTTAAAGGCAAGGTCATATATAAAAATATGTTATGCTTTTTGGAAGAAATTAAAAGTGGGTAGATGATGGGTCACCACTCAAAATTGTCTACTAAGGTTTTCAGAAAGCTTTCGATAAAATGCCACTTCAAAGATTGTTACTTAAATTAAAAGCCTACGGCAAAGGTGATGGTGTGAGAAACTGGACAGAAAGTGGTTCACATACATAAATCAGAGAGTAATAGTAGATGGTGAACTTTCAAACTGGAAATCTGCTTTAAGTGGGATACCATAGGGATATCTGTACTAGGATCTATGGTAATATATATATATATATATATATATATATATATATATATATATATATATATATATATATATATATATATATATATATATATATATATATATATATGTATATGTATATTAAGGGCGAATTAGGAGAACTATCACATATAAGAATAAACAGCTAATTGTACCCTTGTACAAATCAATATGTAGGCGTCGTTTAGAATATTGCATTCAAGCACGGAGGCCATATCGTAAGAAGGACATAGACAAGTTAGAAAAAAATACAGCAACTAAAGTGATTCTAGAACTGAGAGACCTTAGACATGAAAGCCGCTTAATGTGGTTTGACAACACCAGAGATCGTGAGACTAAGAGGAAACCAGATAGAAGTTTTTAGATAGAAATGTAGAAATATTGAATGGTTATGAGAATATTATAGGGATATTTTCTTCAAACTTAAAGAAGGCAGTAGAACCATAGGACAAAAAGCAGCACTAGTTAAGAAATAGTGTAGGTTGGACATCTTTCTCACAGAGGGTCATAAATGAATGTAGGAAACTTTCAAATTATGTGTCAATGCTAGTAGTATGAATATACTTTAAAATAAAACTGACAGATATCTGATCAAGGTGGATTATACGTAGATGAAAAAAAATTAGACACTTGATACGCTATTGGCTTCCATGTCCACTTACTTGACACCAGGAACTTGTAGTTTTGGATGACAATCTTGTTATATCTTGCTTCACCAAACTTCCTAACAATGACGTCTCTATAAAGGACTCTGGAAGATAATACAAACACTGTGACCAACAGAACCTGAAGGAGAGACAGCGATCACCATTCGTCTCGAGGCAACATGAGCGGTACACAGTTGGCAAGTATTGTATCTGGTAGAGACGTATAACCACATGTCATTATTTAAACCAATCAGGTGTTTATTACCGAAATCAGATGTGATTATGTTTCATAATGTATACGACACCAGACGAGGTTAATCATACTAGTCTCACGCAGAGCAAAATTAATTGTAAACATTTGAAGTCACATGTATAGTTGTCTTAAAATGCGTCACAATTTCAACATGTTATTAAACGTGATTATATGACAGTGTAACACACCAGTGATATTGGCAACAATACGTTCCAATTCACATCATAATCAATAACTGCTATATAAATGTTTAATGGTACTTCATGTGACTATTTCAACTCGTTGTAGGATGCGTGTTTGGTCCTTCTGCTGGTGGCGGTGAGCGTGCACTGCAGCCATGGTAAGTTCTTGTGGTGAGTCAGTGGTGAGTGGTTGCAATATTGAGCTGCTGATTTGTTTAGAGATACTGTCGGTATGAAACGCCCTTTTGTTGAGTCACTGGTGATTGTTTGGTCGGACTGTTGAAAGTAGAATGTAGAACGCACGCACTCGTGGAACAGTAATTCTCTCTTGCTAGTTAGTGTGTATGTCTAGTCACGTTACTTGACGCAGTGTACGCGAAATATTCTGATATAGTAAGTTCGTTGATTTAACTATTCGATAGTAGAACACAACCGTAAAGTCTCAGGCTACAAGTTGAAGAAATTGGGGAAAAGGGTTTATAAAGCATTCCACGGCTCACGATTTGAATACAGCCCTCTATTAAAAACATTATCGCGTATTTAGCTGAACATTTGAACACTTTAATTAGAGTTAGCGTCACAATATAAACAGAAGATTTGTCTTTATTGTTTATGTTTGCATTTTTTAAGCTATGCCATTGTAAAAGTTGAAAATTGTGGTTCAGATTGTATAATGTTTTTGGGCGGGTCAAAAGTTTGTATTTATTCAGAACATCCATGACATTTTTTATATTACATTACACCTCAACAAATGAAACATTCACTTACGCGTGTATAATACCAGTCCTAAAAATTAAACCATGCACCTTTCACTCCGTGTGGGGTATGTTTTCCCAAAAAACTGCATGTGGAAATTCTATTTTTTTCTAAGGAAAGTATATGTGGGATATCAGAAAAACAACGCCACGACCATTCCATCACGATATGCCTCCGATACCTATCTCAAAAGCACATCAATATTAATATATGTTTCAATGATTCTGCAGTAATATAATCGTTGCCCCATCTTTTCTATTTTCATCTTCAGTAATGCTGCTCTAATGTCTGCTTTCCAACATAGTCTGTGCTACTTTCGTATATAAAAGGATCTTTTGCAACATCTATTACAGGATCACCAGGAAGATGTCTACTAAGGATTTAATCAAAGTGTTATGTCCATACATCACTCCTGGCTGATACTTTCCACAGTCATCCTTCACCGTATTGGTTGTCTACCTTTTTCAGTGGTGTTTTTCTTTTAATGTTGTACACTTTGTAATGTTGTATTGTATGTATGTATATATGTATGTATGTATGTATGTATGTATGCATGTATGCATGTATATACGCATGAATGCATTTATGTATGTGTATTTCTGCATGCATGTATGTATATATGCATGCATGCATGTATATATGTATGCATTTATTTATCACGTATATGTATATGTATGTATGTATGTGTTTGAATGTATGTATGTATGTATGTATGTATGTACGTATGTATGTATGTATGTATGTATGCAAGTTTCTATGCATGTATGTATGTATGTATGTATGTATGTATGTATGTATGTATTTATGTATATATATGTATGTATGTATCTATGTATGTACGTATGTACGTATGCATGCATGCAGGTATGTATGCATCCATGTATATATGCATGTATGTATGCATTTATTTATTAGAGTGATAAATTTTTGCATGGAGAAAGGTAATTTCTTCAAACAATCAGTATATAAATCTATGCAAAATTGAAACATTCATACTGTTACTTTATTTCATACATTTGTTTCCGTGTATTCATTCTTCTAACAACTTTGACATCACGATGCACAAAGCATGGACGTCTTTTATGCCTTTGATCGAATAGCCTTTACGAGGTAATTATGACGAGGCTGAAAGCTTCCCAAAGAAGTCGAATTAGTTTTTTGAATGAACAGGCGTGTCGGATGGTGAAGGGCACTGCGCTCTGAACACTCATACGGTGTAGATGCCGCGCTATATAAAGCCGTATATGTAGCATCGAGTGTCCTTGTTTTCTTCTACCAACTTTGAATTCACAATGCACGATGTACACACGTCTGTTTTGCATTTGATGTGATTCAGAGTTAC
Source organism: Lamellibrachia satsuma (assembly GCA_033239005.1). Classification (NCBI taxonomy): domain Eukaryota; kingdom Metazoa; phylum Annelida; class Polychaeta; order Sabellida; family Siboglinidae; genus Lamellibrachia; species Lamellibrachia satsuma. Next base: position 334,833 of record BSQZ01000036.1, read on the forward strand.
CGAATGTAGCACTCCGCAGACCAGCGTTCCAGTCGTCGGTCAGAGGCGGCCGCCCTGCGTCCTTAGCAGTCGACGGCAACAGAAATCCGAACAGTGAGGCCTTTCACAGCTGCAGCGTTATGCAAGCGAATCCGAGAGCTTGGTGGGCCGTCGATCTGGGAGCCGTCT
>BSQZ01000036.1:340000-452500 GCA_033239005.1 Lamellibrachia satsuma
TGTTGTAAATGGTGGGATTATAGACCAATAAATAGAGATCTTCTCCCCATAGTGAACTATTAAAATTTCTAGAGAAGTGAATCCAAAATATTGTTATCCTGTCTGCATGTCGGGGTAAACGTAATTAAAATATCTATGTTACTTTTTGTTTGGTGCTCATTTGAAAATGTGCCCGGTGGTCAAAATCGGAACATCAAAATCCCCCGGGCACATTGGATCACGCCTGAAAGAAATTTGTACAGCATTCCGATTTTCTTTAAGACTCGATCTATCTCCGATTGTTAACGAACAAAGTAGTATGTGATTCGTTAATCGTCCAGTTGGTGGAACGTTATATGTTGAAATACTGACAAAGAACATTTATGTTTGTAGTGGAATCACTGGCCAAATTCATCGTGGCTGCCACTAACGTTGACCCCGAGACCACCTCTCCGAGTAAATTGTCTCCTTCCAACTACGACGTGTGCGCCACTCGACTCGAGCCCATACCAAGGTCAACGACGATGACATTCCGATGTGCCGTCTCCGGTCGCTACGTGTTTGTTCTCAGACAAGAGCCGATCATTAATTTCCAACTGTGCGAAGTGGAGGTCTATGGAGAAAAACGTACGTCACACTGAAGTGGTTACGCTTCTTGCCTACCCTTGACAAAATAAATCTAAAAAAAATTGGATAGATTATTCCGTAACATTTTTGCGGACATAGCTAGAGAATTTTCAGTATTCCATAATTTTCTGTGCAACACTCTATTATGTTATGTAGACGCCAATAAATCTCTATGTAATTGTATAGAGTTTTTATAGAATTAATTAGTTTTCCTTTGCTAAGGGGAGTCATTTATTCTCATAGTAGTTAAGTTGATGTTCTATTGCTCCAGCTTTCCGACCCATACATCAATGCTGAGATAGCCTTTGAATGAAATGTCTATAATTTAATTTACACTCTCGTGATATTTGATTTCCGTACGGTCAAAGGTTTGATGAAGTTAACTTCGCCGCAGCTGTAGCCACGATGGCTCTGGTGGAATCGAAAACTAAGAGGGTATAACTATTCATATTCTTTGTTTCGTCTACATCATTCATCACTTTGCAATAGGTAATTATCAGATATTTCACCTAATCAATCAGTCAACATACCAATATCGTCCAGGAATGTGTGAGTTAGAGCTGACTTAACGAAAACATTTTATATCATATTCATACATTTCACTCAGATAGTATTGGCTGCCTGGAAGATATTGGTAACCCATATCCATTAACATATGTAGTACCCGATGATAGGCCACGTGGACTTCTTTACCAGAATATACATACATACACACACACACACACATATATATATATATATAATAATATATATATATATATATATATATATATATATATATATATATATATATATATATATATATATATATATATATATATATATATATATATATATATGTATATGTGTGTGTGTGTGTGTGTGTGTGTGTGTGTGTGTGTGTGTGTGTGTGTGTGTGTGTGTGTGTGTGTGTGTTTGTGTAGAGAGAATGCTATGTATGTATTAGAACATTATGTTGCTTTACGTTGCTCTGGTTCGTTCAGCTGTATAAAAGAGTAGTTGGGTGTAGATACTGATGGATATGTGATCGAATAGTCTTTATGCAGTAATTGCGATGAGACTGAAAGCTTCCCAGAGAAGTTGAATTGGTTTAGTGAATGAACAGGTGTGTCGGGTGATGAACTGTAAGGCGCACTGAAACCTCGTGCGGTGTTGATACCGCGCTATACATTGCCGTGTATGTTTCTTCGATTGTCCTTTCTCTTCCTGCTCGCGCGAACGGGGGTGTTTTCTTCTAGCAACTTTGAATTCACAATTCACGTTGCGTACACGTCTGTTATGCCTTTGATATGATTCAGAGTTACCGAATGTAGCACTCCTCAGACCAGCGTTCCAGTCTTCGATCAGAGGCGGCCGCCCTGCGTCCTTAGCAGTCGACGGCAACAGAAACCCGAACAGTGAGGCCTTTCACAGCTGCAGCGTTATGCAAGCGAATCCGAGAGCTTGGTGGGCCGTCGATCTGGGAGCTGTCTTTAATGTGAAGGAAGTCGCCATTTCACAACGTAATAGTTATGGTAAGTTAAGAGAAGATCTTTTTTTATGTCTCCGGTCATGCGACAGTAGTGGATGTAACGTGGTGTGTCATTTAATGACTTGTGTAAGTTGATGTTTGTTTGTTTGTTTGTTTGTTTCACTATGTGTTTTAAAGGGTTCTTGTGTAATTTAAATAACACATGCGTATTTACAGTATGTATACTTCAATTCATATTACTTGTTGTTGTAAATGGTGGGATTATAGACCAATAAATAGAGATCTTCTCCCCATAGTGTACTATTAAAATTTCTAGAGAAGTGAATCCAAAATATTGTTATCCTGTCTGCATGTCGGGGTAAACGTAATTAAAATATCTATGTTACTTTTTGTTTGGTGCTCATTTGAAAATGTGCCCGGTGGTCAAAATCGGAACATCAAAATCCCCCGGGCACATTGGATCACGCCTGAAAGAAATTTGTACAGCATTCCGATTTTCTTTAACACTCGATCTATCTCCGATTGTTAACGAACAAAGTAGTATGTGATTCGTTAGTCTTCCAGTTGGTAGAAAGTTATATGTTGAAATACTGACAAAGAACAACATTTCTGTTTGTAGTGGAATCACTGGCCAAATTCATCGTGGCTGCCACTAACGTTGACCCCGAGACCACCTCTCCGAGTAAATTGTCTCCTTCCAACTACGCCGTGTGCGCCATTCGACTCGAGCCCATACCGAGGTCGACGACGATGACATTCCGATGTGACGTCTCCGGTCGCTACGTGTTTGTTCTCAGACAAGAGCCGATCATTAATTTCCAACTGTGCGAAGTGGAGGTCTATGGAGAAAAACGTACGTCACACTGAAGTGCTTACGCTTCTTGCCTACCCTTGACAAAAAAATAAATCTAACAATTTTGGATAGATTATTCCGTAACATTTTTGCGGACATAGCTAGAGAATTTTTAGTATTCCATAATTTTCTGTGCAACATTCTATTATGTTATGTAGACGCCAATAAATCTCTATATAATTGTATAGAGTTTTTATAGAATTAATTAGTTTTCCTTTGCTAAGGGGAGTCATTTATTCTCATAGTAGTTAAGTTGATGTTCTATTGCTCCAGCTTTCCGACCCATACATCAATGCTGAGATAGCCTTTGAATGAAATGTCTACATTTTAATTTACACTCTCATGATATTTGATTTCCGTACGGTCAAAGGTTTGATGAAGTTAGCTTCGCCGCCGCTGTAGCCACGATGGCTCTGGTGGAATCGAAAACTAACAGGGTATAACTATTCATATTCTTTGTATCGTCTACATCATTCTTCACTTTGCAATAGGTAATTATCAGATATTTCACCTAATCAATCAGTCAACATACCAATATCGTCCAGGAATGTGTGAGTTAGAGCTGACTTAACGAAAACATTTTTATATCATATTCATACATCTCACTCAGATAGTATTGGCTGCCTGGAAGATATTGGTAACCCATATCCATTAACATATGTAGTACCTGATGATACGCCACGTGGACTTCTTTACCAAAATATACATACATACACACACACATATATCATATATATATATATATATATATATATACATATATATATATATATATATATATATATATATATATATATATATATATATATATATATATATATATATATATATATATATATATATATATATATATATATATATATATATATATATATATATATATATGTGTGTGTGTGTGTGTGTGTGTGTGTGTGTGTGTGTGTGTTTGTGTAGAGAGAATGCTATGTATGTATTAGAACATTATCTTGCTTTACGTTGCTCTGGTTCATTCAACTGTATAAAAGAGTAGTTGGGTGTAGATACTGATGGATATGTGATCGAATAGTCTTTACGCAGTAATTGCGATGAGAATGAAAGCTTCCCAGAGAAGTTGAATTGGTTAAGTGAATGAGCAGATGTGTCGGGTGATGAACTATAAGGCGCACTGAAACCTCGTTCGGTATGGATACCGCGCTATACATTGCCGTGTATGTTTCTTCGATTGTCCTTTCTCTTCCTGCTCGCGCGAACGGGGGTGTTTTCTTCTAGCAACTTTGAATTCACAATTCACGTTGCGTACACGTCTGTTATGCCTTTGACATGATTCAGAGTTACCGAATGTAGCACTCCGCAGACCAGCGTTCCAGTCTTCGATCAGAGGCGGCCGCCCTGCGTCCTTAGCAGTCGACGGCAACAGAAACCCGAACAGTGAGGCCTTTCACAGCTGCAGCGTTATGCAAGCGAATCCGAGAGCTTGGTGGGCCGTCGATCTGGGAGCCGTCTTTAATGTGAAGGAAGTCGCCATTTCACAACGTAATAGTTATGGTAAGTTAAGAGAAGATCTTTTTTTATGTCTCCGGTCATTCGACAGTAGTGGATGTAACGTCGTGTGTCATTTAATGACTTGTGTAAGTTGATGTTTGTCTGTTTGTTTCACTGTGTGTTTAAAAGGTTCTTGTGTAATTTAACTAACACATGCGTATTTACAGTATGTATGCTTCAATTCATATTACTTGGTTCTGTAAATGCTGGGATTATAGACCAATAAATAGAGATCTTCTCTCCACAGTGAACTATTAAAATTTCTAGAGAAGTGAATCCAAAATATTGTTATCCTGTCTGCATGTCGGGGTAAACGTAATTAAAATATCTATGTTACTTTTTGTTTGCTGCTCATTTGAAAATGTGCCCGGTGGTCAAAATCGGAACATCAAAATCGCCCGGGCACATTGGATCACGCCTGAAAGAAATTTGTACAGCATTCCGATTTTCTTTAAGACTCGATCTATCACCGATTGTTAACGAACAAAGTAGTATGCGATTCGTTAGTCGTCCAGTTGGTGGAACGTTATATGTTGAAATACTGACAAAGAACAATTATGTTTGTAGTGGAATCACTGGCCAAATTCATCGTGGCTGCCACTAACGTTGACCCCGAGACCACCTCTCCGAGTCAATTGTCTCCTTCCAACTACGCCGTATGCGCCACTCGACTCGAGCCCATACCGAGGTCGACGACGATGACATTCCGATGTGACGTCTCCGGCCGCTACGTGTTTGTTCTCAGACAAGAGCCGATCATCAATTTCCAACTGTGCGAAGTGGAGGTCTATGGAGAAAAACGTACGTCACACTGAATTGGTTAGGCTTCTTGCCTATCATTAGCATGAAAATCACCATATTTGTGTACAGAAGATTCTATGAGATTTTTGCGGACATAACCAAAGAATTTGTAGTATTTGTAGAATTTGTAGACATCTTTCTTCTTTAGCTGTTATTACAATATCATAGCCCTACACGTATATGATGACGTATTACAGTTTACAAAATGCACATGTTACATACCATGATTAAAAATTAACAAAGCATTCAACTTAGTCCTCGTTACATATGTCAATCTACCACCGAAATTATACGTTTATGATTTGAATTAGCAAACATTGGTGATATAAAGTGATTGAAGGTAAATCCTGCCAGCAATTAGGAATAGTGTCATTAAGGGATAATTGTAACAACACACGTAGTATCATCCCGTTATCAATGCAGACAATGGCTCATGTAAGATGTAAAGACTGTGTTACGAGGCGTGTAAGAAAGGCGGAGGAATATTACAAGTGGAGGGCCCTTTATATTGGCAACTAGAATCAAAAGGAAGCCAAGTCTAGTGATGCATAAAAATAGAGTGTAAATATTTAAATGCTAGTGAATAAACGTGATGCCTAATACTTTAGTATAAAACTCTGCATACAGAACAAGTTGTTGCATCAATAGAACGTAAGTGGTTTCCCGGTTTTGTTAATTTGGCGATTGAATATAGGACGGAACACCATACATTGCAAATATTAAGCCACAAATATACAATCCTTTCAGATATGTTGTAAGCAAATCTCTTTCCAATAAAGTTACAAAACATATTCATGATGTAAGTCAACAAAGCTGTTCATAATTGAATGCATATAATAATGTTCAACGAATTAAAGAAGTAATTCCATCAATGTATACTGTATAATGCTATACGATATGTAATGTATGATGCTGCGCTATTGCTACACTATATATTTTCAAGATGAGCGTAGTTTTAGGGGGGATGTACATGCCTGCGGTACGAAGCGTGACAAGGGGGTGGGGGTCTAACAAAACTAAAAAAATAGCATGACGTCTTTTATGGATAGCCACAAACGGAACATTTCGGAGGTATCGGAGTTTCCCTATCCCTATTCGGTGTGCTACCAAATAAACAACAATACTGCTGTGTCCATTGCATTCTCTCCTTTCTTATAAACAGAGCATACGCACGATCTGGCTTCTGTGCAAATACTCACAAATGTTTCATGTTGACCCTAATTAAAAGCATGTAATATAGCTTTTGAAATACTGTGTCATATCCTAATAGTAGTTTGACGCTTAATTCCAGAATAACGGGAAAACACTGCAGAGGAAACAGTGGCTTGAAAGGTAAGAATGGAAAGCTGTAATCCAACTATAAATGTTGATTCATTTTCTACGCTGGATGATTCTTGTGTTAGACACCCCGAATGTCAGTTTTAATATACAACTTTCAGAATGTGGAACAGTGCATGTCCGCTCACTATTAATTTAAATTCTGTAGTCCTTGTCATTCATTTAATGTACCCTGCCCAGTCCATGGTCAGGCAAACTAAATATGTTCTCCTTCAGTCATTTTGTTATTCATTAAGATCATCTCTTCTGGTATCAGATGAAGTGATTTTACGATATCAACATTTTCGAAAGATTGCATTTGAAATACAGTGTAACGTAACTTATGAGTGAACTTTTAATGTATGTATTTAAATATGAGTAGTGAAAGAGAAATGCCACTTTTGGAAAATAGTATTTTCATCATACGATGATTAGGCAACATGTGCATTGTCTCAAAACGTACACCAGTGATCTGTTGCATTACAAATATTGCTACAGTTTTGTTGTCTGAGTTTGGAAAACGTACGACTTTTTTAAACAAGTAAATGCTTCCTAGATGTTGCAATAACTGTTTTGTTTAATGGAAGTTATTTTTTTTTACATCGAACTGATCGTTGTTTCAGGAGCAAGTCAACTGTCAGTAAGACTACTGGCGCTCGGTGGTCTGCTTGGAACCGCCATTCTCAAGTTCTACCGACAGCCGGGGCCGAGCACACAGTCGAACAATGACCGAAAAAGAACACGAACACTAATCACACTGATAGCTATCGTAGTTCGCTTAGATACATCAACGCAATCAAATTATACGATGTGTTGCTTGTACGTGCTTTTAATGCACGATACTTTTGTCTTTTAGTAAAACCGAAATTTACTTGTTATAAAACATGTTCAATTTGCCATCAATTTGCTACCATCGCTTTAAATAAACTAAGATGTAAAGAACACATTTGACGGCACCGAAATTATATTAATATGTAGTGATCGTTATAGCTAAATATGTTCTGTATAGTGCTGCAGACAGGTGAATGCCTTTATATGTCAACTCTGCCTAATGAAATCCGTATGCGAATATTTTATGTACACGTGCGCTTAATAAAGCAGTAGATATAGTGTAGTCTGCATGAGTAGACACTCATTTATGGGATTAGTTAAGCTTAGAATAGATTTAACAAGATTTAACAAGATTTGCCATCCAAGCCAAAGGCCCAGATGGCAAGTGGACAAGGAAGCCATTGGCTTATCGAGAGTCCAACAATGTTCATCTACTTATAACCCGCCCTCCTGAGATATGTGCCAACCTTGTTTTTAAACATATTCACGCTGCTAGCAGTTACACAATCTGTAGACAATATGTTCCATTCATTTATTGTCCTCTGTGAGAACGAGTGCTTCCTGATGTCCAATCTACATTGATCCTTTACTAATTTTACCTCATGTCCTCTAGTCCTGCTATCCTTCTTGAGTGAGAAAAACATATTTCTATCAATATTTTCATACCCATTCAATATCTTAAAAACTTCAATCTGATCTCCTCTTAACCTCCTTGTCTCTAGAGTTGTTAAACCACATTCTTTCAGGCGTTCTTCATAACTAAGGTCTCTAAGTTCTGGATTCATTTTAGTTGCTCTCCTTTGTATGCGTTCAAGCGTATCTATATCCTTCTTACGATATGGTCTCATATCAGCGCTTATTGTAACTCCTAAGTCCTTTTCTTTTACAGTAGTACCCAGAACAGTATCTCCCATTTTATAGTTTACATTCAAGTTCCCATGTCCTGTATGTAGGCATTTACATTTCCCAAAATTGAACAGCATCTGCCATTTCTCAGACCATTTCACTAATCTGTCTAGATCGTTTTGTAAATGTTGTTTATCACCATCAGTATTAACCTTTCTAAACAGTTTTGTGTCATCCGCAAATTTCAGTACGTTACTTGTTATACTGTCGTCCAAGTCATTGATATAAATTAAGAATAATATAGGTCCTAATACTGATCCTTGAGGTACCCCACTCAAAACCGATTTCCAATTTGAAACTTCTCCATCTACTACAACTCGTTGTCTTCTGTCAGTCAGCCATTGTTCTATCCAGTCAGTTATGCTATCCCCGATACCATGGGCCTTTAATTTAAGTAGTAATCTTTGATGTGGCACTTTGTCAAAAGCTTTCTGAAAATCTAAGTAGATAATATCTACTGGCGATCCCATGTCTATCCACTTAGTGATTTCTTCCAAAAAACATAACATATTTGTTAAGCATGACCTCGCTTTAAGGAATCCATGTTGAGATGAATTAAATAATTTATGCTTAACGAGGAAGTCCACCATATGGTCTTTAATTAACCTTTCTAATAATTTACAAATCACTGACGTTAAACTCACTGGTCTGTAATTCTCTGAATTATTTCTCGAACCCTAGATACGTAAATACGTATTGTGTGTTTGCCCTGGTGCGTTTGTGTAGACACGTACACTTAATATTAATTTGGAAGCGGTTTTTTGTTGATGTATCAAGTCTTGAATAAACTTGTAGACGTTTTCTTTAATGCCTTTGTAATTTTTAATGGCTAGGCTTGCGCTGGGCCTAAAATCTGTTTAGCCAATTTGGCTAAAGGTTCAAATTTTCTTTAGCCAAATGAGATTTTTTTTAGCCATTTTTTTAGTAGACACTAAGATGACAAAACGTCAAAATGCAAAACATGACATAAAAAAATGTGTTATGGCCTCGTAAAAAAAGAAACTAGTTTCCCCGCCCATTTCCTTTTTTGTCTCCGCCTCCTGTTTTATTTACTATTAAAAAAGTTCCCTGAGAAACTTAGCCGGGTGAATTAAAGTGCCCAGTACACATTGACCGTCTACTTGCAATGACTGGGGCCCCTGTTTACCACTGTGCTTAAAATGTCTAAAAGAAATAGTGATCAAATCCCCATTAATTGCTATGTCTCTGAAATGCAGGCAACCTTGCCCCAACCTGCTGGATCGGGGGACCATCTCCCCCACTCTTAAGTAAGCCCTGAAGGCGAGAACCATCATAGCCCGTAGCATAACACATTTATAATGTAAACTACCACATGCGGCAGAGTGCTAATAAGCTGGACAAGAATTGGCATTGTCACTGGCAACCTGACATCAGACACCGTTCCCAAGTTCTGAGCCCCCGTTAAAAGTTTGGCAATAATAAAATTATTGGCCGGGTCCGGAAACCCATTAAGTTTATGAAAATAAGAGATGGCCGAGACCATTGAGATCATAGAAGACGGCGCATAACCTTTATTATGCATATAAGCAATAAAACCCATCATCATGGCAACCGATACGGGCAACACAGGAACAGTTCCTAACGACTGAAAAAATCCTACCAATTTAGCCCATGCCCGCTCATACTGGGCTTTTGTTGACGAAGCCAATGAAGCCTGCATCAGCACATGTACTGTGTCTCTAAGGCGGCTGGGGAGACGTGGTAGGGCACAATCGCTGGTTCGAGGTTGACCCACGGAGCCAGTGTCAGAAACTCGTCTACCTGACAACGGGATAATTTATCAGCCAAGGTATTGTAACGACCTGGGACACGACGAGCTGTGAACTGAACATTGTAACGCAAGCACGACAATACTAACTTTCTCATTAACACCATCACACTTGGTTCCCTGGACGTCTGCTTATTAATTATTGTGACTAGGGCCTCATTATCCGTAAAGAAACACACACTACTGTTAGCCCAAGAAACACCCCACGTCTCCACAGCCGCCATGATCGGATATAATTCAAGTACTGTGATGTTAAGGGTATGCCATGTACTGGGCCATCTACCAAAAAACCACTCTGGCCCACATATCGCCCCATAGCCTATGCCTCCCGATGCATCAGTAAATAACTGCAAATAATCCCCAGTCAGAAATTTATCATCTACAAAGAAGGCTTTCCCGTTAAAACCTGTCAGAAAATCCTGCCATGTTAATAAAACGAGCTTCACCTGTCTGGTCAACCTAATGTGATAGTGCTGTCTACTGATACCCAAAGTTAGATCGATTAACCTCCGTAAAAAAAGCTCTTCCTGGGCCAATTACTGAACAGCAGAAGTTTAACACCCCTATCAATGATTGCAATTCTCTAAGCGTTACTTTGTGCCTACTTAAAAACAAACGCAGCAGCAATCGGCGTTGCGTTAGTTTATATTCAGGCAAGCGTGCCTCCATGCTCACTGCATCTAGAGTTATTCCTAAAAACTGCAGTGCATTAGATGGCCCCACTGTTTTCCCGGTTGCCAATGGGACACCCAGATCCCCACACATCTTAATAAATGCCTGCATGTCAGCCAGACATTTCGCTCGGGAAGTAACTAGAAACAAGAAATCGTCAATCACATGAATTGCCTTTGTCACCCCCAGTTTGTGCACTGCCACCCATTCCAATGCTGTGCTGAAAGTTTTAAAGATAGCGCAAGCACTGGAACAACACATAGGTAACACTGCATCCATATAATACAGGCCCCTCCATTTAAAGCCTAACAGAGGCGAGTCTTTCGGAGCAATAGGCATAATCCTAAATGCTGCCTCTATGTCTACCTTACCCATAAAAACTATGGAGTCAGATACTTTAATGAAAGAAATTGCATCCTGTATCGTTGCATAGTGCACTGAGGAAAACTCCCTGGGAATGTAATCATTAACCGAATTTCCATCTGGGTGGGACAAATTATGAATCACCCGAAATTCCCCTGGCACTTTCTTAGGCACGACCACTAACGGCGAGATTCTGAAAGCAGGATTAACTGGTGGCTCATGGAATGGGCCCAAAATCCTGCCGATTGCTGTCTCCTTCTTCAATTTTGAGTCTATCACCTGGGGGAAATCAAAGGCAGATTTCATGTTTTTTACACCCTCTCCCTTCTGTACTGGGATATCCAAACAACCAATTTCAAAACCCGAAGTAAACCCGTTAACTAGATATTGGATTATTGACGCATCGTACCCCTTTAACACATTCTCCAGAGCTGTAGGGGACACAGGCGAGGGCATGGAAAGTTTACGTTTTGGGCCCGGGGCGCTGGAAGTTGGTTGACTTACGGATGTGTGACTTCGGGCATTGGAAGCCAGGGTGGCTACCGCCACACCATCTGCAGAGGTGTCTGAAACGACAGGGATTTCGCATACAGCGCGCTTGGTTGAACGCAAAGCAGACAGCGTTTGAACGGGTACCTGTACCCTTGTTGAGAAAGGAAGATCCCACCTGCGGTGCCACCCTAGGGAGTGGCTGCTGTGCAGCGTTCAACCATAATTCATAGTTTATGCAATCCCAGGCCCACCCCTCACTACGCATAAGGGTCCTGAATGATTCATCGTACCCCCGCCAGTTCCCCCCACGCTCGGAAAGGTTCCTGACCACATGCATGTATTTGAGCATCTTTGGTGCCGCCAGAGCATTGTCTGGCTTCATCAAGAACACGGACATGAAAATCTGGAAGGCTTTAGACCACTGCGGAAAAGAACGAGTTTCAGATTTTGCTCGAGGGATCACGCAGACTGCTGGGTTACTGTCATTATCACCGGGGCGAATCGTCAGACTGAAGTCCTGTTGACCTAGGCTAACTTCAGGCAGCAAAGTATACAGGTCCACAAACTCCCCAAACCAAATTTTAGCTCTAATTTTTTTCGGGAACATGAGCATGCACTGTTAACGTCGGCAGCACAAGGCTAGCAACCCTAGTCAGCGTGTCCCCTTGCTATATATGGATGTCGTCCACAATACCTGCCATGGGATTGCCGCCTGCATCCATCAGGCCCTCCCCCGTCTGCCATGGGGGGGCGACTACCGTCGGCATGGGCGCTAACCCATGAGGTGATGCTCCCTGACGGCTTGTTGATGCAACCGTAGCCGATGCAGCCGGTGGCTCCCTCTGGCGGCTAGTCGACGCAACAACAGAGGCCCCACTGCTCGAAGCTACTGGACCAGCAGAGGCCACTGCAACATTAGGCAAAACAGATTGCAATAAAGTTCTGATTTCGCGCATCTCGCGTTGCAGCATTTCCGTGGACGCAAGGCGACTTTCGACGTCAGCCTCCCATCGTTGCCGATTTGTCAAGGGTGCTGCTGCTGTAGCGAGACGAACCGCGGGCTGGATTGGGTCCGGCTCGGCAGTTGGTGTGACAACGTCAGTCGGTATGGGGAGGCCCTGGGCTGCTGCCGCTCTGGCCCTCTGCCGTTGTGATCGTCTGATCGGTGGCATTCTGAAACATTACTAACAATTACAACAAATGTTACTCAGTCAATCATATAACGTCCACATGAAGTTGTAAACCAACCGATAATCGAACTAATGCATGCCTCCGAAAATTTGCATGCCAGTGGAACAACTCCATGTTCGTAATAATGTGTCTAAAGTACCCAAAACCATGCCTCCGCAATTTTGCATGTCGGGTTATTCTGACTATTCCATGCCTCCGCAATTTTGCATGTCGGTTTATTTTGACTATTCCATGCCTCCGCAATTTTGCATGTCGGTTTAATCTGACTATTCCATGCCTCCGCAATTTTGCATGTCGGTTTAAGCTTACTATTCCATGCCTCCGCAGGTTTGCATGGCGGTTTAAGCTGACTAATCCATGCCTCCGCAGGTTTGCATGGCGGTTTAAGGTAAATATTCCATGCCTCCGCAATTGTGCATGGTGGTTTACGCTAAATAATCCATGACCTTGCATTTTGCCACGGTTGTTTAATCTTGGTAATTCACAACGTATAAATTAAGGAATCACTTCCAAACACTGCTAACATATCCCCGCATCGAGCACATGTTTACACTAAATAGTGGCCTATCAATGTCATTACTAAAATTATCTAAAGTAAGATAGTAGCATTAGACTCCGCCCCTGTCAGAGCCTAGGCTACTAATAATTCGGAAGCGTCTTAACAGGGAGAACTCGTATAACGCATTGTTAGCAACCTGTATCGCATCACACCATCTTGTTATCGCCCATGAAAACAACGTTCAAACGCACTCCGGCTACAATTTATTTATGATGATGCACCAATTTCCCAGCACTAAACACTGCCCCTTTGATGCTGCGGAAAAGCTTATGGTTTCCCAAATCGTTAAAGTGAACCCCATCGGGGTGGAATATCTGGCGTTGGACATTCCAAAACCCCTTATATCTCCAGAACGACACATGCGGATCGTCACACACTGCCATCAGAAACTCATTAACTTCCGTTACCCTAGCCGTACCTTCCTCGTAGGAAATATGCCGCCAACTCTGCCGACGCACAATCTGGCAAACTACCACCTGCTTAACGCCCAAAGTGACCAACGCCTGGGCATACTCATACAACCGCATGCCTATTTTCAAAGTTTGCGGGGTTCCGGCGTGGTCCAAATCGTTACCCCCGACCGATAACACCACTACGCTCGGCATCGCGCTAGCCAACTTCGTCCTAAGACTGCCATTACCCTCAAGGGACGCAACAGTACCTCCACGATACCCGTGGAAAGCGATCGCGCAATCCATCCATTCTAATAAAGAACCAGAAAAACGTACCTCAGTAGCCCTGACAATTTGTTCTAGCCAGAAAACGTGGGAATCCCCAGGAATCCACGCGACGTCTCCACCAGTAGCCATCTGCGCTGAAGCTATACTTGACTTAGCAACTTCAAACTTGTGTAAAAACACCGCCACACACCTGCAACGATCACCCGACGATCGAAAGCAGCGATCCAAAATGGCGGCTCCCACGTGGTTCGATGAATGTTCTTCCAAATAACTGCACCTAAAACACTTTTAAGAACTCAGATTAAACCCAAACTAAATGAATATACGCACAAGACTAAACTAACATCAACTATCACTACACAATAATACGCAAATCAAAAATTACAACAATTCAAATAATTCAAGCCAAGCAAAGATTTCTCGTGTACACTCCACGCAATTCCGAAGAAAAAGAGAGGATAGCATCATGGCCGCACTCGCTTTTATAGCGTTATCGGGTGCGCATGCGCGAGCCGCCGTGCATACTCTCGTAGCCCAAACTAGTATTGTCCTAATAGCTATGATGCTAAAGCATATTACAGGAATTAAGTTACGTTGTCATTCCACATAAACGACAGTATGTCCCCGCTGTTTACATACATCCATTTGTGTCACACGAAGAAGCGCCGTAACGTGAAGTAGATGCGGCATACAACTCAATCACATGTTGTGACGGCGAGCGGGGTATCGTCACGCGGATCACACGAACGAAGCTGCGAACGTGACGGCGGCAGCGGACGTGACGTGATGGTGGCAGTGAACGTGACGTGATGGCGGCTGCGAACGTGACGTGATGGCGGCAGCGAATGTTGACCTTACGGCAGCAGAGAACGTGACGTGACGGCGGCAGCAAACGTGACGTGACGGCGGCAGCGAACGTGACGTGACGGCGACAGCGAAAGCGACGTGACGGCGGCAGCGAACGTGACGTGACGTCGGCAGCGGACGTGAGTGCGACACGTATGCAGAGTCAATCGCACGGAGTGTCGGCGAATGTTGTAACGTTACGAAGATCGGTCGAACGAGAAGGGTGCTAACTTGACAGCGTCGATCGCATGCAGTGAGGCGTGACGGCAGCGGACGAGAAGATGACAAGCGTGGCATTGTTTAATGATAATGCAACGAGTGTTAACTCACCCACGCGTGGTTCAGGTCCCGACAATGCGTAAATACAGACGAATTCTGGTGGCGTTGTAGTACTAGAAGATCCGTCAAGTGAAGTCAGGTAGACCCTAAGACGTCTCGACGGAGAGGAATGTTGACCACGTAAGTCGAAGACATTCGAAGATGTGACAAAGAGTGATCAACTCTTGTAGTAGCAATCACAGTCCATATACACAAGGTTGGATCGAGTCACTTAACAACGAAGTTACAGCCACAAGACATCAAAATCAGTATTCGTCGTTAGTCCATGTCTCGGGGAAAAAAGATTTCGCAACTTTCCAGCACCGCATAAATTAATCATCTGCTCCTAACTTCCTGTAAATTCGTTAAATTGGCAAAACTCTTAATACTGGTTTTCTCCTATGCGCACGCATCAACAGGAATTTCCTTCCGGTTACGCCTGGTTACGCCTTCGTGTTGGCGACTGCACTTCACAAATCCACATAGTATCTGAATTAGGATTGACGACAACCAATCGTTCATTGTAATATGTATGATTAAAACGCAAAAAAATATTCATGAACTGTTTTAAATGTTATTTAACATGTTAAAACATGATAGTGATGATGTATATATGGATGATTTATATATGGCTTAAATGCATAAAAGTAAAGGATATATATGGAAATGTATATTTATAATATTTTGAAGGCGTAATTTCGTCATAAAGCTCACCATAACAAACATGATTGTTTAATTAATAGGAAGTGCTTATTTTCAGAAATATAATGATGACGTATATATGGATGATGTATTTATCGCTTAGACGTATAAAATTGAAGGATATTTATGGAAATGTATATTTATAATATTAATTGCACACAAAATGGAAGGTGTGTTGAAACATTAGAGACACAACACACACGTGTATACATAGGGTTGAATAAAAGCAAATGAATTTATAGTCCAAATACATAAGTTACATATAAAAACATGCCGGCAACATAACATTGAAAATATTACTGATTTGATAGGTAGCAAACTATTTAATAAGAGTTGGGGCTCTGAAAAGAGCCATTTGTTTTGTTGCTCTTCGTGGTATTTCTCTAGGTATCCTGGTGCCATGTCTAGAAAACTCCAAAATACATTAGGCATACATAATCAATCAAAGTTAATGAATCTGAATTACAGATAGACAGCAAGAAATCCCCACATGCAATGGCACGATCCAGTTAAGCAAAAACTAACTAACTACACTAAAAACTAAACTAAAACTAACTACCCTGATTGCTGGCCTAATTAAATTGACTGCTGGACTGGCTACACTGACTGCTGGTTTAATTAATTTCCTTGATTGCTTGTGTGACCGAGCTATTGCCAACTTTTTAAGTTTGAATGCCAAAATCTCGGCGTTTTCCAAAGCTACCTCACTTATAGTCAATTCCCGTTTTTTTGCATACATATTTTCCTCCCACCCTATCTTTCTCTAGCATTATGTGGAATTTTTACCTGGGGCTGGCATGAATCACCCATGTTAAACGCAGGAAATTTCAGCTCAACTCAATTATGTTTTATGCAAAATAACAACACAAGTCCAGTGTAGATTGAAATAGGCCAAGGAATGACATTTAGATTTATTAATTAAGTAGTATGAAATCAGGCAAGCATACATCATCAAAATAAGATACATCAAATAATCTCAGCAAGCATGCCGGCCCCCAGAAGTGTTTATACATAATTAGTATCTCATCCCTATCAGCTACCGACTACCAGTACTATCTGTACCACTACTGTCTTCAATACAATTCACATGATATCGGTGGGGGTCACTCTGCCACTAACACATCACACCGAGAGGTAAGGCCAAGGGCCACACTATATGTACTACTAACAAGTACTCGCACTAAAAACCCTGTGTACACTACCGAAAAACTCAGTGCCTGATTAGGGAAAAGCGTTAATGCAAACGTTGTGTACCAAGCTACAGGGAAAAGCGTATTCAAACTCTTTGTGAAAAACCTCTCAGTCTTCAATGTTTATGGTACCAGGGAGGAGGGTGGGAGCAAAAATATCTGACAAGATTGAACACGATAAACTGAACAATAAAACGATCTTGCAATATCATCAACAAATTCAACAATAACGATTAACCAGTAACAGCAGAAGTTCGGAATTATTTGCAAGCGCAAAGGTCTCACAACGACACAAGCTAGCTTGGAAATCGCGTGAGGCCGGATCTAGGTACTGCGGTGCTTATATAGCCCAGTGTATCTCTACGCGTGTCTGAGTAAATAGGCTAATACCCTCGCCCTCAGAACATGTTTAACCTCGAACCACCTTCATTGTCTTGTTATTTCGCACAAAATCCTTTATGCGCCGCTGTCACATAAATTCATTTATGCAAAATAACAACACAAGTCCAGTGTAGATTGAAATAGGCCAAGGAATGACATTTAGATTTATTAATTAAGTAGCATGAAATCAGGCAAGCATACATCATCAAAATAAGATATATCAAATAATCTCAGCAAGCATGCCGGCCCCCAGAAGTGTTTATACATAATTAGTATCTCATCCCTATCAGCTACCGACTACCAGTACTATCTGTACCACTACTGTCTTCATTACAATTCACATGATATCGGTGGGGGTCACTCCGCCACTAGGTCACCCCTTGTGACCGACCCCCACCCTAATTATAATCAATATTAGGTATCCCTCTTTCCCTCGCGCGAGCAAGGCGGGTAGAGATTCAGCTGTTGACCCCGCCGCTGTCACCCCCACCCGCCCCGCTCACAGCTCAGATCTAGCCAACACTCCGCCGCTGTCAGAGTATCAACCACATTCGAACAGTGGATCTGCAACATATAAACAATAAACACAATAATAGTTGCCGACTCCGCCGCTGTCGGAGTCTTGACAACATCGCCGCACAACGAACCTGCAACATACAACCATATTTAACATCGATCGACACAGATAAACGAAGAAACTGCTGTTGATACCACTGTCCGAATCTAGGCACTATCTCTATAGTCCCCCTTGGTATGAACAGGTACAACCTGACCTGGATGCAGCATGTTATGATATCCGAATGTATCTGCGGAAAGCATCTGAAGCCCATCTACCCGCTGCTCTAATTTGCGCGTCTGACTCACCCCTAAGAGCTGCTGACGTGGCAGCTCCAATTCTGAAACTATGTCCTTTAAAAACTTTAGTACTCAACCCACAGAATTCCAGCAGGCGTTTTAATATAGCATCAAACTCCCTCCGCAGCATTGGAGTGCCATCTGCATATGCAAATAATATAGCCTGTCTAGGACCCCTAATATGTAAGAATTTTCTAAGAAATGTGGCAGGATAAATGGATGTCCCCCCAATACACTGGCCATTTACTTGTAAGGATTGCGGACCCTGCGAGCAACTGTGTTTAAATTGTCTAAAAGAAACCGTGATTACGTCACCATTCACCGCCACATCCCTCAGAAAGAGGCATCCCTGTTCTGCCCTGCTGGCTCGAGGGACCATTTCACCAACGCGTAAGTAAGCCTTGAAGGCTAACACCATCATGGCGCGAAGCATAACACATTTATAATGAGAAGACAAAACTTGAGGCAGGGCCCTAATGAGATGTGCGAGAATAGGCAGTGTGATTGGTAACCGGACATCTGACCTAGATCTCAATTTCTGAGCACCTAGCAGTACTCTTGCAACAACAAAATTCCTAGCCATTGACTTTATGGAAATAAGAAATGGCCGAGATAGTTGAGATAATTGAAGATGGAGCATAACCAGCGTTATGTAAATGAGCAACAAAAAGCAACATCATTGCGACTGACACTGGCAACTTAGAAACACAGCCCAAAGACTGGAAAAATCCTACCAGCTTCGACCATGACCTCTCGTACTGAGCTTTGGATGATGAAGCTAGGGACGCCTGCATGAGTAGCTCTACAGTGTCCATAAGGCGGCTGGGGATATGTGGAACGGCACTGTCGCTGGATCGCGATTGACCCATGGCGTCATCACTCGGAATTCCTCGATCTGACAACGGGATAATCTGTCGGCTAGAACGTTGTAACGTCCTGGTACATGTCGAGCAGTGAAGTTAATGTTACGATGCAAGCATGACAAAATTAACTTACGTAACAAAACCATCACACAAGTCTCTCTAGATGTCTGCTTGTTAATTATGGCGACCAGGGCCTCGTTGTCTGTGAAAAAACAGACGCTACTGTTAGCCCATGACGCCCCCCACAACTCCACAGCCGCCACAACCGGGTACAATTCTAATACTGTGATGTTAAGGTTAAGCCAAGAACTGGGAAATGTACCAAAGAACCACTCTGGTCCACACACTGCATCATATCCTATGCCCCCAGAAGCATCTGTGTATAACTGTAGGTAATCACCGGTCATAAAGTTAATGTCAAGAAAAAAGGCTTTACCATTAAACCCTTTCAGGAATTCCTGCCATAAAACCAGGTCGAGCTTAACCTGCCTGGTTAGTCTTATATGGTAGCTTGGTGTACTAACCCCCAGGGTCAGGTCAATTAGCCGTCTAAGAAACGCCCTCCCTGGAATGATAACCGTGCACGCAAAATTCAAGACGCCTATTAGGGACTGTAATTCTCTGAGTGTAACTTTCTGTCTATTCAGAAATGACTGCAGTAACATTTGGCATCGGGCTAACTTATCCTCGGGAAGACGGGCTACCATACTGACCGAATCCAGAGTGACACCCAACAGTTGGAGAGCCGTTGTCGGGCCAACCGTCTTACCTGGTGCCAGCGGGACTCCAATCTTGGCACATAGGTCCATAAATGACCTCATATCCTGTTCGCACTTCTCAATAGACTCGGCCATAAACAAGAAGTCATCAATGACATGGACTACCTTCGATGCCCCGAGTTTAGATACTGCCACCCATTCTAATGTTGAGCTGAAAGCCTCAAATATCGCACATGCACTCGCACATCCCATCGACAATACGATATCCATGTAGTATTTATCCCGCCATTTAAATCCCAGCAATGGTGTGTCCTTAGGGGCGATAGGAATGATCCGGAACGCCGACTCAATGTCTACTTTAGCCATAAAAACTATTGTTTCAGCGTCCTTAATAAACGAAATTGCGTTCTGTATGGATGCATACTGCACTGTGGCTAACTCCTGGGGAATGTAATCATTGACTGAAGACCCTTCTGGGTGAGACAGATTATGGATCATTCTATATTCGCCGGGGACTTTCTTGGGTACTACTCCCAAAGGCGAAATTATGTAAGCAGGAGTAGTAGGCTGATTATCGAAGGGGCCTAACACACGACCTAGAGCTACTTCTTTAGCCAGTTTGGTGTCTATTACATGCGGATACTCGAATGCGGATCTCATGTTCTTGACCCTTTTGTCATTCTGAACAGGCAAACTCAAACATCCAATTTCAAATCCTGCACTAAAACCTTTAACTAAAAACTTCCGCTTACCTACATCGTATCCTTGTAACATCTGATCTAGAACCGAGGGTAACACTGGCGAAGGCATGGCCCGATCAAGGTTTTCTAATGATACGCTGGGGAATGGTGGACTTACGTGCCTGCGACTTGGGACACTTGGTCGCGGGGTGGCTCCCCCCGCACAACTTGCATAGATGCCGGAAACGACAGGGGTTGTAGGCACAGCGGTCCCTGTTGTACGCCCGGCAAATGCGAGCTCCTTGGTTGCTGACACCCCCGTCAAGAAAGGGAGATTCCCCTTGTGACACAAGCCGAGGCTGGTGTGCCGCCTTCAGCCACAATTCGTAATTCACTGAATCCCAAGACCACCCCTGCATAGCTCTTAGCGCCCGAAAGGACTCATCATACCCTCGCCAGTTAGACCCACGTTCTGACAGATTTCTCACCGTTTGCATATACTTTAACATCTTAGCTGCCTCTTGCACATTCTCAGGTTTAAGAAAAACATGGACATGTAAATCTGAAAAGCCTTTGACCACTGAGGGAATGAACGAATTACTGTTCTGGAAGTGGGCGCAACGCAGAAGGCAGGGTTCCCGTCTTCCCCCCTGGACGGATAGTAAGAGCATAGTTGGGCTGGAACAGGCTTGTCTCCGGTAACAATGTGGCGAGGTCCACAAAGTCCCCAGACCACACTTTTGCTCTAGTCTTTTCCGGCACATGAGCATGAAGGGACAAAGTAGGTAGCACAAAGCTGGACACCCTTTCCTGAGTTGCGCCCGGTAGAATATTCAAAGCATCCACGATACCTGGGACAGGAAGATCAGTGGATGTGTCCATCAAGTGGTCGGTAGTCGGCCAAGGCGGCTCCACCATGCCAGTGTCCTGACGACTCGATGAGGGCACTGGCTCATGAGCCACGGACGTCGCCGCTTGTCGAGCACTGGGGACAGAGTGAAAATTAGCTTGCCCGCTCGTCGAGGGCACAGGCGCTGGAGCAGCAGGTGCCACCACCTGGCGACCAACGGCAGAAGCTGGACGGACGACCTGATGACTCGATGGGTTCACTGGTGATGGTGCCGCCACCTGGCGAACAGCGGCAGAAGCTGGCCGGACGACCGGATGACTCGATGGGTTCACTGCGGTTGGTGCCGCCACCTGGTGATCAACAGAAGATGACGCAATCGCGTCGTGACCGCACGTTGGACTTACCTGCTGCAGCGCTACACGCAACATCTCCCGCATCACGCGCATCTCATGATGAAGTTGCTCCGTTGCTTCCAGGCGGCGCTCCACGTCCGCTTCCCAGAGACGGGTAGCTGCTCTTGGAGCAGCCGGCGCAGCAGGAGGAGCTGCTGAGCTGCCTGGAGCTCTTATAGGCTCCACTATGTCCCCATGTGGGGGACGACCCAGTGCAGCCGCGGCTCTGGCGCGCTGACGTTCAGACTGTCGGATTGGAGGCATTCTGTAACATTTACTGTTCAAGTTGAACACAGCACCCAATCATAGTAATGTGAACCTTATGTACGCTGTGTCATTACAAACTAGGGACCACGGTTACCCCTTGACCAACATTATCCACTCACATACTACAACGATACCCGTTCCAGTAATCCAACTGTATGGTGGAATCAGCCAAATGAAATTTACCATGCCCTGTGCACTGTAGGGCCGAATAGTGTAAACCGGTCATTTACCCCGCCTGTCGGAATAGTAAATTTATCATGCCATGCACCAATATTAACGTCCGACAAGCTACACTGTATGGTGGAACAAGAAATTAAAATTAACATGCCTACATAACGTAGGAACGATAGCATAAGCTGACCATTCACACTGTATGGCGGAATAAGACATTAGTGATTACCATGCTCTGTACACTGTGGTAAACACCACCACAGCCACCATAACCTCGTATAGCGGCACAATAACATTTACAAGTAACATGCTCTGTACACTGTGGTAAACACCACCACAGTCACCATAACCTCGTATAGCGGCACAATAACATTTACAAATAACATGCCCTGTACACTGTGGTAAACACCACCACAGCCACCATAACCTCGTATAGCGGCACAATAACATTTACAAGTAACATGCTCTGTACACTGTGGTAAACACCACCACAGCCACCATAACCTCGTATAGCGGCACAATAACATTTACAAGTAACATGCTCTGTACACTGTGGTAAACACCACCACAGCCACCATAACCTCGTATAGCGGCACAATAACATTTACAAATAACATGCCCTGTACACCATATGGCCAAAGAACATTAACCGACCATTTACCAAGTATGGCGGAATAAGAAAAATAAAACGTACATGTACACCATAGGGCGAATCATTATACACCGACCATATCCAACGTATGGCGGAATAAAAATAGAAAATGCCCTGTACACCATAGGGCACAAGATTATACACCGACCATATACAACGTATGGCGGAATTAGAATAAATAATGCCCTGTACACCATAGGGCGAAAGATTATACACCGACCATATCCAACGTATGGCGGAATTAAAATAAAGAATGCCCTGTACACCATAGGGCGAAAGATTATACACCGACCATATACAACGTATGGCGGAATAAAATTAAACATGCCCCGTACCCCATAGGGCCATTCCCTTAGTCCGACCATTTACACCGTATGGCAGAATACCCATAAATTAAAAATACCCTGTACACCATAGGGCCATTTCCTAAATCCGACCATCGACACCGTATGGCGGAATAAGAAAATTAAAATGCCCTGCAAAATGTAGGGACCAGGTTCATAGCCCAACCATTTTCACTGTAAGGTGGAATACAACAAATTAAATGAACATGCCCTGTAAACCGTGGGGAATAATATAACCAAATGAAAAACTAGCACAGCCTGAATTAGTAACTACAGCTGATGTTCGCTGAGAAGGGACTATGCTAACCAACATATCAAGAACTCCAGGATCCAAATTTTAACTACAGCTGCTGCAGCCGCTTCATGGCCCCGAAACAGCTACCGTGAATGCTCTTCCATAGTTTGAAATTGCCCCGAGCATTGAAATGGACCCCATTTCGACGGAAGATCTCTTTTTGGCTATTCCAGAACCCCTTATGACGCCAGAAAGACAGGTGTTCGTCATCACACGCAGCCCTTAAAAATTCGTTAATCTCGGAGACTCTAGCTGTCGCTACCTCCTGAGTTAAGTGGCGCCAACTCTTTCTACGAACAACCTCGCATACCACAACCTGTTGTACGCCTCTCTGTACTAGAACTTGTGCAAAATTATAAAGCTGCATACCTACCTCCAACGTGGTCAAAGTTCCAATGCTAGCAGCCGTGTCGATCGCATTCCCTGCCACGCTCAACACCACTACGGCGGGTAACTCTGCCTCCAGTAAACGATCCAAACCACGGTTCTTTTCCAAAGTGGTAACAGTACCGCCCCGATAGCCTTTGAAAGCGATCCGACAATCCCGACCCTCGCGGAAACATCCTGGTGCAAAATCTACCTCGGCCGATGCGACAAAACGCTCCAACCAGTAAACATGGCTATCGCCCAAAACTAAAACCAAAGGTTTAGTAGCCATCGTCACGATAATAGTAACAAATTAGGCGTAAACGACTGACGATTACCTTTCGCAGTCCAAAGGTCGGAGTTAACAAAATGGCGGATTAACGGCGTCCTTTGGCTTTGCAGCAGAAACTCACCTGAAACACACTAGCAAAAATATCTGACAAAATTGAACACGATAAACTGAGCAATAAAATGATCTTGCAATATCATCAACAAATTCAACAATAACGATTAACCAGTAACAGCAGAAGTTCGGAATTATTTGCAAGCGCAAAGGTCTCACAACGACACAATCTAGCTTGGAAATCGATTGAGGCCGGATCTAAGTACTGCGGCTGCTTATATAGCCCAGTGTATCTCCACGCGTGTCTGAGTAAATAGGCTAATACCCTCGCCCTCAGAACATGCTTAACCTTGAACCACCTTCATTGTCTTGTTATTTCGCACAAAATCCTTTATGCGCCGCTGTCACATAAATTCATTTTTGGTAACTATGGAGCCCCCTTCCGTCTGAAACCTGAATTATGAGGATGTCTTCTAGGTAATCTACCAGGGAAGACTGTCATTGCAGCTGGTTTTTAAGGATCATGTAAGAGTTTAAGTAACTTACCCTTCTTAGCCTGGAGTTCTTGTAATTTAGTTGCTTGGTGGGAGTAACATCAGTGTTCTTTCGATCGTCAACTTCCAATAAAGATTTATCGCTAAAACTATCAAATAATCCGTCCAAAACAACCGGTGGCAATTTGTCAGTTGAAGTAAAGCCGTCTGCCATTGTGGACATAGCAGATTTTGATAATCCATCATTAAAAAACGCAAAAATCTACCGAATAGCTAATTCATTCGCCGTGACAACCGTATAAAACAAGTGGCACCACTTAGTGCAACAAAGACTTTATACCACTTTACACCACTGAAAAAATTACCTCGACCACGTGTGTTACAGATTGTGTGGAACAAAATACAATTCCAAAATTTTTAAGCGATCATGGCATTTCTTTGTGGTTGCTAACACTGCATGTAAATGCTTGCAAAATATGGCTGTCCCTTATGAATAAAACTTAAGCAAGTGCATATTGCAAGGGATATATTAACAATATAAACCCCTTCATCCGATGCCGGAACACGCAGGTACTTGGAAACAACAAATTTGCACTGGCTGCATTTAGTGCATAGTCATGGTCATTTCCACATTGCTGTTTATCTTCTGAAGTGACAAATACCCACCCACGTTGTTTTGAATGCCTGAACATGTATGTAATGGATACTTACGAGATCATCACAGATGCGAACAGATATGTGGAGTGACATCAACCCTAGACTGGTGACAGAAGTTATAAAGAGGAACTGGTTTACCAAATTGTTGCGATACCAGTGATGCTACCGCAACATGCACTAAAACATAATGATTTTAAGGCAGGTAAGTTAGTTCAAAGGTAAGACAAAATTGTTATATATCCAGTCCACTGTACTGTTCAAACACTACACTTAACCAATCATAATTATAATATTTTACTTTGACAACTTTGAAAACTGAAATAGAGGTAAAACGAAAGAAATACTTTTCGAAAACAATACGAATCTCACCACGCCGAATGTCAGCAACAGCAGCACCACGCCTGACGTGTATATCAAACTCGACGCCATCCACATTCTGGGGGAGGTACTTATAGATCGAATCCGAGTACACGACCACCAAACAGGATATGTTGAGGATCTGCAAATAGTACATTTCTGTATGATTTCGGTTCACGTGAAACTGTCATGCTAGTCTCGGAGATAACAAGTCCGGCGATTAACCTGCCTCGCACCTCTATCAACCTTAGTTTAATTGGTGAATTTGGTTTAGAATATGGCTGTTTCTGACAAGATTAAGAGAGTGTACGGCAAAAATTGATTCGCCATTTGAAAAATTTGAAATTCAGCCAGCAATCTTGCAAAGTCACATGACTTGATCACACCAAAACTAATAATGCGATTAGGGGAATCCTCAGTTGCTAACTTCGATTAAATCGTTGTTTTACGTTGCGCTTAGGTTATTGTGCTTGTCAATATTACTACCTCGTTTAGCTTTAAACATCCAGATACAGACCGTTTCATGTAGTGTAACACATAAGTAAATATTATAAAGAGAAACAAAGTGTGCACATTCGCTACATTCCTATCGATTACTAATTTTGCAACTGCATTTAATATTAACATTGTCATTAATATCACCACTACAAGTAGACAAATGCAATAATGACGACACGAAGCTGTCCACACAGTAGTAATTAGATGAGTGAATCGAGTAACTTTTCCAGTTCAGCATAATCAGAGTAATCCAAATATTCCAGAGCGATCCAAAGATAAAGCAAATGTATCAATCAATAGAACAGGCAGATTTGTGGACAGACCAGTAGTGAACACAGATTTAAGTAGACAATGATCACCAGAAAATAACGCCACACCCACTTCAATGAACTACCAATCTATGGCCATATAACAAAATGTGAAAACCAATCGGCTCCTTAATAAGCGTTATTTCTATACAACAGCCAATCAATCTAAAAGTTAATACAGTTGGACTGCTAAAAGACCAGTTGACTAAAACAATGGTATGATGCTCTTTAATGTCTCTGTAACCCATTTGAGGTCTGACCATATAATCAAAAGAAAACACCATCATTTATTATAGGAATTGTCGCTGCATGAGCAAACTATAGAGGGATTAGAGCACATTATTGAGATGACTCCTACGTTTTAATGTCTATAATATGCACGCAATAAGCTCATCGTAGAGCACATCATTGAAACCAATGCCACTCTTTGGACTGTTTGGATTACATAATTCACCAGATCATCAATCACAGTGCGAAGTTTTCATGTCTACAAACCTCACGCAAATTAAGACTCAACGTCTCAAATATGAACTCGAGTCAAACATGTAAACAAAAGGCATTACGATTAAACTACAGGAACGTACATAAACATTACAATTTTATTCACACTTATTCACACACGGCTAGTTAAATTCAAAAGATTAGACATGAGGGAAACGAGCATTTAAACAAAATAAAAGGCACTTCGATTACACTATACGAATGTGTATAAACATGACAATTTTATTTATATTTATTCACGGCTAGTTGTATTCAAAATGCTAGACATGAACGAAAAACAGCGGAAGTTAAGCGATCACGCACGCGCAGCACTGCTATTTCCGGCAGGAAGTTACACCACAACGTATGCGCAGTAAATACACTTCCGGTAGAGGTCGTAGCAGAAAACCAGATTACCTAGAAGACTTCCTCATAATTCAGGTTTCAGACGGAAAGGGGCTCCATAGTTATCAAAAATAATAGTTGAGTTGAGCTGAAATTTCCTGCATTTAACATGGGTGATTCATACCAGCCTCAGGTCAAAATTCCACATAATGCTAGAGAAAGATAGGGTGGGAGGAAAATATGTATGCAAAAAAACGGGAATTGACTATAAGTGAGGTAGCTTTGGAAAACGCCGAGATTTTGGCCTTCAAACTTAAAAAGTTGGCAATAGCTCGGTCACACAAGCAATCAAGGAAATTAATTAAGCCAGCAGTCAGTGTAGCCAGTCCAGCAGTCAGTTTAATTAGGCCAGCAATCAGGGTAGTTAGTTTTAGTTTAGTTTTTAGTGTAGTTAGTTAGTTTTTGCTTAACTGGATTGTGCCATTGCATGTGGGGATTTCTTGCTGTCTATCTGTAATTCAGATTCACTAACTTTGATTGATTATGTATGCCTAATGTATTTTGGAGTTTTCTAGACATGGCACCAGGATACCTAGAGAACTACCACGAAGAGCAACAAAACAAATGGCTCTTTTCAGAGCCCCAACTCTTATTAAATAATTTGCTACCTATCAAATCAGTAATATTTTCAATGTTATGTTGCCGGCATGTTTTTATATGTAACTTATATATTTGGACAGTAAATTCATTTTGTTTTATTCAACCCTATGCATACACGTGTCTGTTGTGTCTCTAATGTTCCAATACAACTTCTATTTTGTGTGCAATTAATAATTAATATTATAAATATACATTTCCATAGATATCCTTCAATTTTATACGCCTAAGCGATATATACATCATCCATATATACGTCATCATTATATTTCTGAAAATAAGCACTTCCTATTAACTAAAACAGTCATGTTTGTTATGGTGAGCTTTATGACGAAATTATGCCTTCAAAATATTATAAATATACATTCCCTATATATATATATATATATATATATATATATATATATATATATATATATATATATATATATATATATATATATATATCCTTTACTTTATGCATTTAAGCCATACATACATCATCACTGTTTTATTTATACAAATAAACACTTCATATTAACTAAAACAATCATGTTTAACTATATATCCTTCAATATTTTATACATTTATTTTGGCTTCTTAGCTATACTCGTCATACATCTCATCGGCACTATTGTATTTGTTAAATTAAAAACTGCCTATTAACTATAACTATCATGTTTTAACATGTTAAATAACATTTAAAACAGTTTATGAATATTTTTGTGGCGTTTTAATCATACATATTACAATAAACGATTGGTTGTCGTCAATCCTAATTCAGTTACTATGTGGATTTGTGAAATGCAGTCGCCAACACGAAAGCGTAACCAGGCGTAACCGGAAGGAAATTCCTGGTGATGCGCGCGCATAGGTCGTAGCAGAAAACCAGTTTTAAGAGTTTTGCCAACTTAACGAATTTACAGGAAGTTAGGAGCAGATGATTAATTTATACGGTGCTGGAAAGTTGCGAAATCTGTTCTTTCACGAGACATGGGCTAACGACGAATATTGATTTTTATGTCGTGTGGCTGTAACTTCGTCGTTAACTGACTCGATCCAACCTTG
This sequence comes from Lamellibrachia satsuma, assembly GCA_033239005.1. Classification (NCBI taxonomy): domain Eukaryota; kingdom Metazoa; phylum Annelida; class Polychaeta; order Sabellida; family Siboglinidae; genus Lamellibrachia; species Lamellibrachia satsuma. Next base: position 369,130 of record BSQZ01000036.1, read on the forward strand.
TGTATATGGACTGTGATTGCTACTACAAGAGTTGATCACTCTTTGTCACATCTTCGAATGTCTTCGACTTACGTGGTCAACATTCCTCTCCGTCGAGACGTCTTCGGGTCTACCTGACTTCACTTGACGTATCTTCTAGTACTACAACGCCACCAGAATTCGTCTCTATTTACGCATTGTCGAGACCTGAACCACGCGTGGGTGAGTTAACACTCGTTGCATTATCATTAATGCCACTCTGTGACATCTTCTCGTCCGCTGCCGTCACGCATCACTGCATGCGATCGACGCTGTCAAGTCCGCAGCTTTCTCGTTCGACCGATCTTCGTGATGTTACAACATTTGCCGACACTCCGTGCGATTGACTCTGCATACGTGTCGCAGTCACGTCCGCTGCCGCCGTCCCGTCGCTCCGCTGCCGCCGTTACGTCACGTTCGCTGCAGCCGTCACGTCACGTTCGCTGCCGCCGTCACGTCAAGTTCGCTGCCGCCGTAACGTCATGTTCTCTGCCGCCGTCAGGTCAACGTTCGCTGCCGCCATCACGTCACGTTCGTTGCCGTCATCACGTCACGTTCACTGCCACCATCACGTCACGTCCGCTGCCGCCATCACGTTCGCAGCTTCGTTCATCTGATCCGCGTGACGATACCCCGCTCGCCGTTACTACGTATAATTGAGTTGTATGCCGCATCTGCTTCACGTTATGGCGCTTCTTCGTCTGACGCTAACCATTCTTCTGACAATACTCACGACTGCTCCGTATGACGCTCTTTCGTTCGTCGCCCCTTTCATTGCTACTTCGCTGGGTGAGCTGCCAATTGTGTGAATTAATACTATATGCCGTTAGGCGTTTACTGTATGCTGTTATATGTTAAATGTATATTGTTTCCTATTTTATAAACGGGATTCCAATTGGAATCTGAATTATCATCCACGGTTCTTGTTGTGTTTATGTTCCACCCTACATTGATGTACCTGAGCTTTTGATACGAGCCAGTCACTTTGTTTTCCCGCCAATACTAGAACCAAAGCACGCTTCGTATTCGATTCATTAATTGAGTTATATAAATATGGTGTTATGTTGTAATTAATAAAAATTGGTCTAAATTAGCCCATTTTCTCTGACCCCACCAAGATTTCCGCTTTTTCTAAAAACGCTGCCTCCCAAATCAACCACGCTATGGCCCTGATATGTGTGGTCTTTATTATTACAATGCAACTTACCTCTGCAATATTATATTATATCATGTTACATGTTAACTATACAGATACGATGCAGGCAGTTTGAAAGGGAACGGGAAGTGTGAGGTCACCCCTGACTGAGTTTTGATTACACATGGTTGTGTTGCTATAGCCGCAGCCTGCGCCGCCGTGACGTATCGATTCAGTCAGTGTCAGTAGGTAAATTTGTTTTGTGGTGAGTGGGTTACCAACTGTCTCTTAATAGTGCCGACTTCGAGCGCATGCGGGCAGTTTGTCGCTATGGAAGCTGACATACCACCTGGTGAAAACGACGCTGCCGAAGTCACACAAAGATGTAATGTGATAACAATCTTTTGGATTCACTTGTCTAGAAATTTTAATAGTACACTGTGGGGAGAAGATCTCTATTTATTAGTCTATAATCCCAGCATTTACAGCACCAAGTAATATGAATAGATGTATACATACTGTAAATACGCATGTATTATTTAAATTACACAATAACTTTCTAAAACATATAGTGAAACAAACAAACATCAACTTACACAAGTCATTAAATGACACACCACGTTACATCGTCGCATGACCGGAGACATAAACAAGGCCTTCTCTTAATTTACCATAACTATTACGTTGTGAAATGGCGACTTCCTTCACATTAAAGACGGCCCCCAGATTGACGGCCCACCAAGCTCTCGGATTCGCTTCCATAACACTGCAGCTGTTCGATTCTTTGTTGCCGTCGACTGCTAAGGACGCAGGGCGGCTGTATCTGACCGACAATTGGAACGCTGGTCTGCGGAATGCTACATTCAGTAACTCTGAATCACATCAAAGTCATAACAGACGTGTATGGAATGTGGATTGTGAATTCAAAGTTGCTAGAAGAAAACATCCCCGTTCGCGCGAGCAGGAAGAGAAAGGACACTCGAAGCAACACGCACGGTTGTGTTCAAATCGTGAGGCGTGGAATGCATTATAAGCCCTTTCCCCATATTTCTTCAACTTGCAGCCTGAGACTTTAACTATACGGTTGTGTTTTACTACCGTATATTTAAATCAACGAAATTACTGTATCAGAATATTACGCATACGCTGCGTCCAGTAACGTGACTAGACACACAATACTAACTCGCCTAAGGGAATTGCCGTCCCGGGAGTGCGAGCGTTCCATATTCTTCTTTGAACAGTACGACCAAACAATCACCTGCGACTCAACAAAAGGGCGTAATATACCGACAGATGTAAACTGCAACATATTTTTGCCAATATCACTAATATGTTATACTGTCATCTAATCACGCTTAATGTTGAAATTGTGACTCATTTTAATACAATTATACATGTGACTTCAAATGTTTACACTTAATTTCGCTTTACTTTGACGATATCATACCTATCGTGAGACTAGTATGATTAACCTCGCCTGGTGTCCCATATATTATGAAATATAATCATATATGATTTTGGTAATATCATAAAACACCTGATTGAATTAAATAATGACATGTGGTTATACGTCTGTACCAGATACGATTCTTGCCAATTGTGTACCGCTCATGTTGCCGTGAGACGAATGGTGATCGTTGTCTCTCCTTCAGGTTCTGTTGGTCACACTGTTTGCAGTATCATTCCAGGGTCCTTTATAAAGACGTCGTTGTTAGGAAGTTTGGTGAAGCAAGAAATAACAAGATTGCCATCCAAAACTATAAGTTCCACGTGTCAAGTAAGTGGACATGGAAGCCATTAGCTTATCGAGAGTCTATAAATTTTTCATCTACGTATAATCCACCCTTATCATATATCTGTCTAATTTATTTTAAAATATATTCACACTACTAGTATTGACACAATAATTAGAAAATTTCCTTCATTCATTTAAGTCCTTCTGTGAGAATGAGTACTCTCTCATGTCCAACCTACACTGTTTCTTAACTAATGCTGCTTTGCATCATCTGGTTCTACTGCCTCCTTTAAGTTTGAAGAACATATCCCTCATTACCATTCAATATTTCTACATTTCTATCTTAAAATTTCTATCTGATCTCCCCTTAGTCTCGTGATCTCTGGTGCTGTCAAACCACATTATGCGGTTTTCATGTCTAAGGTCAACACAGTTCTGGAATCATTTTAGTTGCTCTTCGTTGTATTCTTTCTAGCATGTCCTTCTTACGATATGGCCTCCGTGCTTGGATTCAATATTCTAAAGGAGGCCTACTTATTGATTTGTACAGGTGTACAACTAGCTGTTTATCCTTATATTTAATAGTTCTCCTAATTCGTCCTTAATGTTCATGTTAGCACTAAATGGTACTCCCAATTCCTTTTCTTTTGTTGTTCTACCTAGTATAATATTCCCCATTTTATATGTTTTTTTGTTTTATGTGTATGCATTTACACTTGCAAAAATATAATCCAATTTTTCAAACCATTTGACCAATTTTTGTTAGATCATTCTGTAAATTGTGTTTATCTTCATCACCTGTACTAATAGTTTCTTGTCATCTGCAAATTTCAGTACTTTGCTAGATAGATCATTTTCTAAATCTCTCTCTCTCTATGTATGTATATATATATATATATATATATATATATATATATATATATATATATATATATATATATATATATATATATATATATATATATATATATATATATATATATATATATATATATATAATACCATATGTTTTAATACAGGTCCCTATGGTATCCCACTTAAAGCAGATATCCATTTTGAAATCTCACCATCTACTATTACTCTCTGGTTTATGTATGTGAGCAACTTCTATCCAGTTGCTTACACCATCACCTTTGCCATGGGCTTTTAATTTAAGTAACAACCTATGATGTGGCACTTTATCGAAATCTTTCTTAAAACCTTAGTAGACAACATTGAGTAGTGACCCATCATCTACCCACTTTGTAATTTCTTCCAAGAAACATAAAATATTGGTATATATGACGTTGCCATAAAGAACCCATGTTGAGATTTATTGATTAGTTGATGTTTTACAAGGAGTTCCAACATCTCTCTAATTAATTTTTTTTAATAATTTGCGTACAATTGATGTTAAACTCATTGTTCTGTAATTTTCGGACTTCTGAATATACACAACCATTATAAACATGGCCACGTCAAACGTGCGACAATTTACATCGAATTCATTTTAAGAAACTGCAGTAAATTCATCTTCAGAAAGTGCGCGTGAGTGTGTTTCATTCTTTTTAGAATTCAACAGTTGTACTGTCCGTTTCAAAATAAATTAAAAACGGAACTTTTCTTTTAGGTACACCATCGCATTTGTCAGTAATAAAATTGTTAAAACACACATCACACAATTATTTAATACATTTGCACTTGATTTGGTTACTATTTTCACCGGCTTCCACACCTCTCCTCCTCTTCCCCACTTAAGACGCACGCTCGCACGAAGGTTGACTCTAGCCATCCCAATATTACAGGAAACAGGTATTTATACAAATTATTTAAGACCAAAATAGCAGAGGGAATTAAATATTCCTGTAAAAATTTGTCCTTCCGATTTTCGCGAGAGTTACTCTTCGGGTGTGTTTTGCACTGATCGATAAACCGTAGAATTGACTTCAGTCGTTAGATTTAGTAAGGATCAAAATAGTTGATATCTAAAATGGTAAACACTCTGCGAGTCAATGTCTATCATAGGAGTGACTTCAATACTCTCGTCGGTCACATGACAAAGTTACGAAATTTCATGATTTTTCAGCATTTCGAATTTAATTTAACTTAATGTTTGAACAAGCATTACGTAATTTAATTTAATTTTTGTCTAATGGTTTAAAAAAACTGAATACAAAAGTTGCACAGGTGCAGTGGATACTAGGAAGGTTTATATGTAAAACTGAGGAGGCACCTTTATTATTCATTAATCCTCATCTTAAAAAAAAGGACATAAATAATGTATGGAATTGTTCCACAATATATTTTTTCCCGCCCATCCTATATCCCGCGTTGCAGGTAATTACATTACCTTTGCAATATAGAAAGACGTATTCCAACAGGACAAAAACTGTTCAAGCTATGACAAGGCCCAAAAGAAAGTGACGTGAAAAAGACAATACAAGTGGCCAATAAGGTATTTTCCAAGCACATCAATAAGTATTGTGGAAAGTTGTTGCGTAAGGGGCCATTAAACATTTTCCCACGCTCCCACGTGAAAAAAAAACACATATCTGTATCAACATTTCCTTAATATGTTCGTGTTTCTACATCAGAATTGAACTTTGTCCCCGCCGTAGCGACCACAATCTCATAGTGGCATAAAACAGTATTTGATGCCCATTATTCTTGACATAACAGCCTGATAAAGTACCAAAAGAATATCAGCAAATAACAGCTTAACTTGTGCTGTCTAAATTTGTGATCTATTTACGCAAAAACTGTTATGCAGAGCATTGACCCAATTAAAGTCTAATAAACAGCCTTATCAATCAGACTGATTATTTACCAACAGAAATTAAAGGTGCTTAATAATCAGTTCGATTTTTTGTTAGTCTCATTTCAAAGTAAGTTTACGAAAAACCAAACCTACCTAGCATCCACTGCAACACACTTACACCATCAGACAAACTATTAAATTAGTTAATGCTTGTTCAAGCATTTACTGAAGTGAAAATCGAAATGCTGAAAAATCATGATTTTGATCCTTGGTGAAATTTTGTAACTTTGTCATGTGATTGGCGAGAGGATGGAGGTCACGTCCATGATCAACATTGACCCACACATTGTTTACCATTGTGGATATCCTATTTTTATCCTTACCAGATCTAACGACTAAAGTCGATTCTTTCGATGATTTGAGCAAAAATAAGCATTTTTTATTAAATCGACTGCGGATGTAGCATAAACTATTCACACACTACATATTTGGACACCAATGAACTGGATTTGAGATAGGTTAATTCAGTTGAGGAAGCAGTTTTAAGTTAACTGCTTATTTTATACTCTTTAAAAAGATACTACAATCATGGCAATTACGTTCTGCTTTAGCAGTGATCTGTGTTTAATGCTGTGTCTGCAGGAAGTTATGAATAATCTCCAACATGAAAAAGTTACATGTTTAAATGTTACATTTTAAGCTGGCACTAAGGCCCAACAGTGTGTCGTCTACAATTTCTTCATGACACAGTGTTTTAATTATATATAATTAAGTAACTATAGATAATTACTGCAATTTAAAACTGCATAAAATGCATATTCATTGCTACAAATGTTTCCAACCGCTATCAATCTCATGTAAATGATACCCTCATTTAAATAAATTGAAAGGGTCCAAGGCCACAATATCCCTTATTCATGACGTTGAGGTGATAAATTTACCGGGGGGAATCACCACTAAATTTCCTATTATCTTGTTTATAAGAAAGTTGCTATAATGGTGTCTAGAAACTGTTTTACAGTAGAATGACATAACTTAACACATAATGCACGAAAACAGCATTAACACACACGACAAGTCAATAACTGTATTTGTGCTATGAAAAGGGCTAATAGATGGTGATTTAAACGGCATGTGGTAAATTGCAGAATTCAACGATTATTGCAGAATTCCACGGTTATTGCAGAACTCGACGGTTCTCGCAGAACACGATATAGTTTGCCGTTGCATCACCCTTTTGTCCGCAACGGCGCCTCATACGACAGCTCGACAGTAATAACGTCGGTTCAAAACATAAGAGTAATTTCGCTCACTTCACATGACCTAACTAACATATAATTATGCAACAATGAACTAAACTGCATAACGTAATTAAGAATATTCCGCCATGGCCGGATATTATGCATCCAGACTGTAATTATTAGGCCGATAAGAAAACATAGGTAAAGGTAATGTCTCATTTCTGCGATATCCAGTTCGTAGGACCATTCAAAGTGCTTCACAAGTCACCCCCGGGAGACCTGTTAGTTCGAACGCCAAACTCGACTTCATTACACAACATCCAGCCACGCGTTCAGTTACTACGCGAAGACTACTCGTTCATTTATAACCACCGCTGTCAAAAACCAATGTCATTCATACAGCTGTTTGAACTGAAGCGAGGTGGAGTGAACTAAATATCCCAAGGTTCGAGCCGCTCCCAGTCGTCTCAATTAACCGTCCGATGTTCTAGCCACAATCACACCACTGCGCCCATAGAAACACCTTATTGAATGAAATGCAATTGTGTAGGTTGTACTGGTGAGAAATACATAACATCACATAACAGAATCCTATAGAAATCTATAGAATTCTACAGACTATAGTAGATTTTTGCATGGAAAACTACAAAATCCTAGAGATTCTGCAGAATTCCTTTTTGTCTACTTAAATTTCCCATAGATTTATACAGAACTGTTTTTATAGAATTGTACAGAGCATAGCATAATATGGTATAGAAAACAATAGAAACTATGTCCACAAAAATCCTGTAGAATATTGAATAAAAAATGCTAGTGGCGCCGAATAGCGACCGATAATCTATTGATCGGAAATTTATTTGTTTCCAACTGATATATCATGGGCGAATCCAGACCCTTAAATGGGTTGCCCAATATGCCAAAAACGAAAACACGTGGCTGGACTTATAGTAATTGACATGAGTACATAATACGCATACGGTCCCGCATGTACGCGCACACACGTACGCACGCACGCACGTACGCTCGCCCGCTCGCCCACCCACCCACCCACCCCCAGACACACACACACACACACACACACACACACACACACACACACACACACACACACACACACACACACACACACACACACACACACACACACACACACACACACACACACACACACACACACACACACACACACACACACACACACACACACACACACACACACACACACACACACACACACACACACACACACACACACACACACACACACACACACATTAGTCTCCTAATGTGTTACAATTTACCCGGACATGGGGTAAGTTATAACGGTCAGCGGGGCAAGTTGTAACACAAGATGTTTGCCATGTGACCACCAAGCGACATAATGAATGCCATTGTGAACAATTTTAATTTATGTTTCTTGTTATTATATTTTATTGTTATTCTTTAGCAAAACAATCTAAAATTGTTTTATTTAATATTCTATAAGATTTTTTGTGGACACAACTTTGTAGAATACAGAACATTTTCTACGGATTTTTATTAAATATTCTATAGTACTTTTTTACAATATTCTATAGTATCTGTATGGACATAGCAGTAGAATGTCATTTCTATTGTTTTCTGGGCAATATTCTGCTATGCTCTGTAGAATTCTATAAAATTATATAAACTTCTATACAAATCTATGCAAAATTTAAGATTTCAATATAATTATATTGAATATTCTATAATTCGTCCAAATCAATTATAAAGCGATTCTTACCCAAACAATACATTTTTGTTAATGTAAACAGAAAGACGTATCCATTCATAGTTTATTTTGTTTACTCTCGAGCGTTTTGTTTAATTCTTTTTGTGGACGACACCAAAAACCAACCTTAATTTTTTCTTTAAATCATATGACCAGTATTCCAAGTGGGCGATACGTTTCATTTGGAGGGTCCTAGATTAATCCCTGAAAGTTTGCCCGAAGGGCAAGCCGTCTAGGAGGAAAACGTTTACATACATACAAACATACGCTAGCTAGATTATAGTTAGATTTCAAAGTAGTTCATTCGGAATGGTCGTTGATTTGTGAATGACCACTTGATAATAAATACGATAGTCCCCTCTGACCAGCGGGCATCTGTTATGTGCGGACAGCTTTTCCATATTCCAAAGTTTTTTCCTCGTATACTTTACTCTAATGGGTGGACACTTGGTGAACGCGCACAACGGACACAGTTTTGATGAGGTGTTTTCTCCTCGTTATAGCGAACAGTCATCTTTATCTTCAGATTATTTTCCGAAACAATATTAAAAATAAGAGTAAAACGACTCTAGTTCTGGAAGTAAAGTAACATTGATCGGCGATATTTTATTTCAAAGTAACATCAGAGATGGAATTATGTGCGAGGTGCATGGCTTTCAAAATTAAATCGCCCGATTATAGTACTATATTTGGAAGAGATAAACGTGTTTTGCAGAAACGGTTGGTTGCCTACCTCCTTATATGCCGTTTAAACTACAGAATTGCCGTGTTTATCAATGCTTTTGTCATTATAGTCCATGCGAAGAGAGCGCCTACTGTCTTCGCAGGTGGTAGGCGATTCAACAAAATCTAAATGAACACATCAAAGCAATCGTGGCTCGCCTGCCAGACTACGACACGTACATCCCAACAACGTCAATACGTAGCCCCCTTCCCCGCAAATGTTATATTTGGCAACGTAATACACTGCTGTAATTGACACGGCATTTTAGTAGATTGATGCACAATTATGTGTTTGTTAGGTTATTCCCATGCAAAACAGTTTCCAGACACCACAGTGGAAACGTTCTAATAAACAAGCTAATAGGAAACCCACAGGTGTTTTCCCCCCGTAAATTTGTCACCGCAAAGTCACGATTAAAGGACATTGCGGTATTGGGCACTTTTTTATTTAAGTGAGGGTATCATTTAAATGAGACTGATAGTACTTGGAAGCGCATACAACACTGAATATAAATTTTAATTTACGCAATTTTAAATTGCACAATTTATCATAACTGATTAAATAATTAAATTGTTTTATAAAGAAAGTGTAGAGGATATTGTTATGGTTCTTTGTGACAGTTTAAACTGGCACATTTAAACATTTAACTTATTTTCTATTGGAGATTGACACTGATGTATACACTGGGTTCTGCCAGATCAGACGTCCTTCACCGTAATTGAAGTACCTGGTAGAAAAATAGCCGCCCTCTCCGTACCTGTTTTATTCGACAACGTAATGCACTGCTTTGATTGACTCGGCAAATTACTAGATCGTTGCGCAATTACGTCTGTCATTCTACTGAAAAACAGTTTGTAGTCACCATAATTATTAACTATCTTATAGGAAACACAGTGGTGTTTTTTCCCATACATTTTTCACCGCAAAGTCACGAATAAAGGTTAGTGTGGTATTGGGCACGCACGCGCCCACGCGCACACCCTCACTGACGCAACTTCCAACAAGCGCAGAAACAACGGACGCGAGTGGCAAATACTTCGCCACGTAAACCGTTTGAGAGTGCGTAGCGCCATATGGGCGGTTTATATTAATTAATAAAAAAAACGCACTCACATATTGGCCCGAAGTCGCCGACCGAGGACCAATACACAATAAAAAATATTCTACTATTCTACAACCAACATAAGTGTCTAAATTCACGTGACCTTCAACATTTTGAATACGCAACGAGTATTGCATCACGTGCGTGACGTGGTTATTTCTGATAATACGTTTGACGTTCCCTTAAACAATCCCGAGCGTATTGATGGTATATTGGCCTACGGCATTTTGTAAACGTTGCTATCATGACTATCACTGATGAACTACCAAGTTATTCCGTCTTTGGGACGGGCATTTTTGCTAGTGATGTTATCGTAACGACCCTAGTTGAATACTGGACAAGAAGCGTCTACTTGTGCATTCCCCCTTTCGTGTCAATACCACGTGTTATCAATTTCACATTTAATTTCTTTTCCAAAATGGTGGAAATCGTAAATGCCTTAATGGACACAGGAAAATAAACAATATTTAAAAAAATATGTTGTCTTTAATTAGACAAAGTAGAAATATCAGAACACCAAATTACATTCATTTTGTGTCTGTCCTGATGCGTTTGTGTAGACACATGCACTTTGTCTTTATCCGTTTTTAATGGCGCACAAGTTGTACTGAGTAATGAATAAAAAGCAACACTTCAATGAAATAGAGAAACACGAACTGTCACTTTGTGGTCACATCATCAGACATGAAGGAATTCAACGGGAAATATAGGAGGGAACTGTTGACGTTAAAAGAGACAGGGGATGGTCAAGAGACACACGGATACACAAGGAATAATTGGGGAACATGAACTATGAACATCTGCTCAGAACGGCACAACGCAGTCACTTAGCGCGGCCACGAACAAGACACTTAGAATTAGTACGGCCACGAACAAGACACGTAGCGCGGCCACGAACAAGACGACATTTAGAATTAGTACGGCCACGAACAAGATATTTAGAATTAGTACGGCCAAGAATAAGGCATGTAGCACGGCCACGAACACGTAGTCCAGTCAATCAAAACAAACAGTCGTCTAATCTAGACACAATTGCTACAGAAACAGGTTTGCAGTAAACAAGCAAATGTAACAATGTAAATGATAACATATGGGGGAAAGTTATTTAATATGCATGTTAATTGCAATAAATTATAAGAGCAATAATATAATTTTGCCATCTGGGGATTATTCATAAAACGGCATCTTTGGCAAATGTTCCTTCTTGACCGCAAAAGCTTAAAGCTATTTACCGTTATATTAAAACGGCTTGTGAAATAAACATTGAGTCCTAGTTGTCGAATATTACTGTTCGTACAAACGACTGTTAAATTACTCATACACTCAATTCGATCACATAGTAAATGTTGAAAGTTCACGGCGCAACAGCAATCGGCATGTACTGGTCGGACGTGTTTCCTATTTCAACGATTGAGCGCAAACAAATTGTTATAAAAGTTGTTTTTTGTGAAATATTTACCGTTATTGCACGACGGAAACACATTTTGCAAAAAGTCGCCAGTACCAGAACTCGCATTTTTCTACTACATTACACATAACGGATGTATGTATTATTTATAGGCAATGGGCAACATACTGTGATTCTTTGTCAGAAGGGGTGCATTGGTATTAATTAACTGCATGGAGACACTGTCCGTATATTTGTTGGACAAACTGCTGGTTGGTTCCTCTTCGACTGGTGACTTTTTTGATGGACAAACTGTCCATCAAATGTGTCGAAATATGTCCAAAAAAAAGCAACCAGTCGTGGTCTCAAGAAGAAACCCGAAGAGAACCTAACCAGGAGTCGCAGCCTTCGTTCGCAAGAATCTAGTTTTCGATTTAGACTGTTTATTTTCAGGCTTATGAAATAAAATTAGCTGTTTGGTGCAAAGTAGTTTCAGGAAATTAAAAATTAACTATTGGATGAGTTTACCGAAGTCCAAACATAAACGAAGAGGATAACACAAAAATACAAAATGCTATAAAGGAAGTTAGTAAAGGGGAATGTATCATAATGGGAGATTTTAACCATGGACACATACAATGGAAATATCTAGAGAGTACAGGGGGCGAGGAACACAAATTTCAATTTTTAATTCAGGATAGCTTCCTTACTCAGCACGTTCTAGAACCAACCAGGGGAGAAAATGTATTAGATATAGTTTTATCATCACAAAAAGAATTAGTGGACAATGTAAAAATACATGAACCATTGGGTAACAGGGCCCACAATCAAATACATTTTGACATCAACGTAAATCAGAAAGTGAAAATAAAAAAAACATATAGGAGAAACTTCCACAAAGGTAATTATAAAGATATGAGTAAATACTCAGCAAAGCTAGATTGGAATAACATGCTGATGAATAAGACCGCAATTGAATGTTGGAATATTCAAAAATATGTTTTATAGGCGTACCAGAAATGATTAAGATTATGCAAATTACAAAGAGGCACATAACCTAGCTACAAGTGAAATTAGAAAATCTAAAAGAACCTTTGAAAACAAATTGGTAGGTAATATACAAAATGACAGCAAGAGTCTTTAGGCTTATGTAAGGAGTAAACAGAAAGTTCGAGATAAGGTCTGACCACTAGCAAACAATAGGGGAAACATAATTTCAGACGGGTTTCAAATGGCAGAGGTCCTGAATGAGTATTTTAGCTCAGTTTTTACCACAGAAGATATCGGCTCACTTCCAGTTCCATTTACTAAATTTGAGGGCAATAAATCAGAACATTTAGGGCATATATTTGTAACTCCTGAAATGATAGCAAAACAAATTAAGAAAATGAAAGATAATAAATCACCCGGAGTTGATGGGATACCACCAAAACTGCTTAAGGAAATTGTTGAGCAAATTAGTACACCACTTGCAAAATTGTTTAACTTGTCACTAGAAGAAGGAATAGTTCCTTCAGAATGGAAAGAAGCAAACATTACGCCACTATTTAAGAAAGAATCGAGGAACAAGCCTGAAAATTACAGACCAGTGAGTTTAACATCAGTTGTATGTAAATTACTCGAAACATTAATTAGAGACCAAATGGTGGAATTCCTTGTAAAACATAAATCAATAAATATATCTCAACATGGGTTCCTAAAAGCAAGGAACCAATCTCTTATGTTTTTTGAAGAAATTGCAAAGTGGATAGATGACGGGTCATCAGTGGATGTTGTCTACTTAGATTTTCAGAAAGCTTTCGATGAAGTGCCACATCAAAGATTGTTACTTAAACTACAAGCCCATGGTAATGATGTAATCAACTGGATAGAAAAGGGGCTTACACACAAAAGACAGAGAGTAATAGTAGATTTCAAACTGGAAATCTGTTTTGAGTGGGGTATCAGTGTTAGGCCCTATACTGTTTTTAATATATATAAATGATTTGGAAGATGAGTAGTACTCGAATTTGCAGATGACACAAAAGAATTCAGAAAGGTTACTAGTGATACAGATAAACAAAGTTTACAGGATGATCTAGATAAACTAGTTAAATGGTCAGAAAAATGGCAAATGTTATTAAATTTTGGGAAGTGTAAATGTATCCGCATAGGACATGGACGAAGAATATAAAATGGTGGATGATGTACTAGGTAGAACCACACAAGAAAAGGACTTAGGAGTAACATTTAGTGCTGACATTAAAGTTTCAGAGCAATGTGGGATTGCTGCTTCGAAAGGAAATCACATTCTAGGGCTAATTAGGAGAACTACCATGTATAAGGAGAAACAGCTAATTGTACCCCTGTACAAAGCAATAGTTAGACCACATTTAGAAAATGTATTCAAGCATGGAGGCCGTATCGTAAAAAAGGAAATAGACAAGCTAGAAAGAATACAACGAAGAGCAACTAAAAGGATTCCAGAATTGAGAGACCTTAGTTACGAAAGTCGCTTATTACAATGTGGTCTGACAACACTAGAGACCAGGAGACCAAGAGGAGACCAAATAGAAGTGTTTAAAATAGTGAACGATTATGAGGATGTTGATAGGAATATGTTCTTCAAACTTAAAGATGGCAGTAGAACCAGAGGACACAAAGCAGCATTAGTTAAGGAGCAGTGTAGGTTTGACATGAGAAAGTACTCTTTCTCACAGAGGGTGATAAATGAATGGAACAAACTGCTAAATGATTGTGTTAATGCCAGTAGTGTGAATATGTTTAAAAATAGAATTGACAGATGTCTGATGAGGGCGGACTACACATAGATGAGAAAAATGTTGGACTCTCCATAAGCCAATAGTTTCATTGTCTACTTGCCATCTGGAACTTGTTGTTTGGGATGGCAATCTTGTTAAATCTTGTTAAATCTACTTGGTCAATACTCCTGTTACCCAATAGGGTTGATTGGTCTGTGTAGAAACATATTACACTGAATTTGAAATGTATGCTCTGAAGTTCTTCTACGAATGCTTCAAGTTCAGTCATTAAATGTGTCGAAATCATAACAAGAGGAGCGACGTATTATGTGTTGTTCATTAGTGTCAGTGTCATTTTCATTTATATGTAATATATTAGTTAAGCATTTGTTCTGAATACCTCCCGAATAGAGGAAAGCTTCATCAAAAGTTATGTTCTATAGTTTGAAGGGTATTCTTTATTTTACTATTGTTACTATGAAAGTATGTTCGTTTAAACATATTTTGATAGATGCACATTACGAAATCAGTTACAATGTACTTTACATTTTTTAATAATGCCGGGAAGATCTCATTGCAGTATAAAATATTGGGGTTTTTCATAATACTCACCGCATTCTGTCATAACATATCAAAGAAGTTTACGTGCAGTGTAGTATATAATTACATTTTCTGTTAAGCTGATTGGATTATAACATTCACTTAACCGCGCATCACGGTTTTCGCAGGAAGTACGTGTTGACACCTTGGTGGTAGAAGTAGCTTCCCAACAACTACTGGTTCACATTATGGCGTTACCTAGCAGTATATACTATGATTGGCTACATGATAGATGGAGATTTGGTCAACACTGCTGTTACCGAATAGGGTTGATTGGTCGGTGTAGAAAGACTTTAGATTGACTATTCATGCTTGATGCGATATTCGTAAATAGTTCCTTACAGCTAACCTTGGACGTAGCGAGTTTAGAGATAGAGGTCACAAGGTTTTTGGGTCCACGACAGGATACAAATATACCTCATGTGTGGAGTACTGTACTTCCCCTGGCATACACTCCAGATAGAAGGGATCAACCGGTTTTAATGTATCTTTCAAAACACACATGCAATAGAGGATGAACGAAACTGCCCATGTTTCGAAATAGCATCAGGTTGACTTGAACCCTGGTACCCTCGATCGACAGTCAGACTTTGTTACAGTCGAGGTACCGCACTCCACTGAGCGAGAACTCACATTAGCTAACTAACGGGCAAGTAGAAATTGTACATATACATTGTATTTTTTCCATGAGTTCAACAGTCATTAAGGCATTAATACCACAGTGGCATCCTACATGTCACCAATTGTTGTTCACGCATTTCGACAATCAAACTTTCGTTGTTATATACAAATAAATCACGGAAATATCTGCGACCAAACGTGTGCGTCCGAATCAATAATAATGCGATTCTTACCCACACAATACATTTTCGTTAATGTGTACAGACAGACGTATCCATGTATAGTTTATTTTGTTTACTCTCGAGCCTTTTGTTTAATTCTTTATGTGGATGACACCAAGAACCAATCACGTGGCTTCAAACCCTAATTGTTTTCTTTAAATCATATTACCAGTTATTCCAAGTAGACGTTACGTTTCATTCGTGGGGTCGTAGATTAATCCCTGAACGTTTGGCGCCCGAGGGGCAAGCCTTCTAGGAGGAAAACGTTAACATACATACAAATATACCCTTGCTCGATTATAGTGAGAATCGAAGTAGTTTATTCGGAATTTTCGTTGATTTGTGAATGACCATTTGATAATGAATACGATAGTCCCCTCTGACCAGCGGACATCTGCTATGTGCGGACAGCTTTTCAACATACCAAGGTTTTTTTCCACGTAAACATTTCTCTAATGAGTGGACACTTGGTGAACGCGCACAATGGACACAGTTTTGATGAGGTGTTCTCTCCTCGAACAGTCATCTTTATCTTCAGATTATTTTCCGAAACATTATCGGAAACAATATTAAAAATAAGGGTAAAGCGGCGCAGCTTCTGGAGGTAAAGTAACATTGATCGCCGATATTTTATTTCAAAGTGACTTCAGAGATGGAATTATGTGTGGTGTCCATGGGTTTCAAAATAAAATCGCCCGAATAAAGTACTATATTTGGATGAGTTAAACGTGTTTAGATACGGTCGATTGCCCACCTCATAATATGCCATTTAAATCACCAAATACTAGCCCATTTCAATACACAGTGACTGAATTGCCGTGTTTATCAACGTTGTTGTCATTATAGTCCATACGAAGAGAGCGCCTATTGTCTTCGCAGGTGGTAGGCGATTCAACAGAATCATAATGCACACATCAAAGCAATCGTGGCTCGCCTGCCAGACTACGACACGTATATCCTAACAACGTCAATAACGCAAATGTTATATTTAGCAACGTAATACACTGCTGTAATTGAAACGGCATTTTAGTAGATTGATGCACAATTATGTGTTTGTTAGGTTATTCCCATGCAAAACAGTTTCCAGACACCACAGTGGAAACGTTCTAATAAACAAGCTATTAGGAAACCCACAGGTGTTTTCCCCCCGTAAATTTGTCACCGCAACTTCACGATTAAAGGATATTGCGGCAATGGGCAATATCCTTTAATCGTGAGAGTATCATTTAAATGAGATTGATAGTACTTGGAAGCGCATACAACACTGAATATGAATTTAAATTTAGGCAATTTTAAATTGCACAATTTATCATAATTGATTAAATAATTAAATTGTTTTATAAAGAAAGTGTAGAAGATAATGTTATGGTTCTTTATGCAAGTTTAAACTGGCACATTTAAACATTTAACTTATTTTCTGTTGGAGATTGACACTGATTTATACACTGAGTTCTGCCAGATAAGACGTCCTTCACCGTAATTGAAGTACCTGGTAGACATGTAGCTCCCCCTCCGTACCTGTTTTATTCGACAACGTAATGCACTGCTTTGATTGACTCGGCAAATTACTAGATCGTTGTGCAATTACGTCTTTGTCATTCTCATAAAAAAACAGTTTGCAGACACCGTAATTATAAACTAGCTAATAGGAAACACAGTGGTGTTTTTCCCATAACGTTTTCACAGCAAAGTCACAAATAAAGGTTAGTGTGGTATTGGGCATGCACGCGCACGCGTACACACTCACCGACGCAACTTCCAACAACCGCAGAAACCACGCGCGCGCGCGATAAATACTTCGCTACGTAAACCGTTTGAGAGTACGTAGCGCCATATGGGCGGTTTATATTAATTAATAGAAAAAACACGCACTCACGTATTGGCCCGAAGTCGCCGACCGAGGACCAATACACAATAAAAAAATATGAATATTTTTACACTTGAAAAAATAGCATTTATATAATGTGAGGCGAGAATCTACTTTGCCATGTTTGTTGCGGTCCGCAACACGAGAAACAGTCCGGAGTATTCCGATTTCGGCTGTGTTTTCGTTGTAAATTGTTCAGCTATGGACGGCAACTCCGACCTTTTAATTCTTGGTCATAGTTTTGTTCGTCGTCTGCAGGAATACGTGTTTCGTCGTAACGAAACTAATAAAGTGATTGGTGCAGACTTTGGTATTTCCGAAAATTTTTCAAACGTATTTTACCGTGGCATAGGGGGCCTCACCCTGGACGGTTTAATGCTTGAATTACCACTGGTCCGCGATCTCGCTGTACGGGGAGTCATACTTGACATAGGAACTAATGATTTATCGGCTTCTCATGTTGATCCAGTCAATCTTGCCAAGCGAATCGTGGATTTCGCCAAGCTTGTTGCGGCTGTAGACTCGGTTGCCGAGGTGGTTGTTTGACAGGTCCTCCCGCGTGTGATGGTGCGGCCGACTGGGCGGTCACGATTTCAAACTCGTGCCGATTTTAACAGCGCTCGTTTCGTGGTCAATCGAACGCTGGATGCTTTGACCACACACCTGCCTCATGTTCACTATTGGCGACACTGTGGCATGCATGCCAACTGGCCTCAGTATTTTGACCGGTTTGGGGTACATCTGAATGATGCTGGTATGCGCAAATATGTGCGAAGCGTGCGGGCTGCCATGTTTGTTGCTCATCAATTTTAATGTCTGCAATCATTTGCCATTGTGCATGTATACTGCGTTACCTCCATTTATTTTCTGCCCTGTTGTTTCACAATGAAATAAATTGTTGTGTTTTTGTCATTTCGTTCTTGCCAACAATGACTTGTCACGGTCCAGGGTCTATGTCCTGTGAGCTCTGTACTTTTTGGGTTTGTTCTTGCAAACTTGACAGGTTGCAGAGATGTGTCTCTGTCATGTGAGCATTTTCTTTTCTTTGTCCGGGTAAACATTGACAGGTTGCAGAAATGTGTCTCTGTCATGTGAGCATTTTATTTTCTGTGTTCATGCGAACATTGACAGGTTGCAGAAATGTGTCTCTGTCATGTGAGCATTTTACTTTGTGTTCATGCAAACATTGACAGGTTGCAGAAATGTGTCTCTGTCATGTGAGCATTTTAATTTCTTTGCCCATGTAAACATTGACAGGTTGCAGAAATGTGTCTCTGTCATGTGAGCATTTTACTTTCTGCGTTCATTCGAACATTGACAGGTTGCAGAAATGTGTCTCTGTCATGGGAGCATTTTAGTTCTTGCGAACATTGACAGGTTGCAGAAATGTGTCTCTGTCATGTGAGCATTTTAGTTCTTGTGAACATTGACAGGTTGCAGAAATGTGTCTCTGTCATGTGAGCATTTTAATTTCTTTGTCCATGTAAACATTGACAGGTTGCAGACATGTGTCTCTCATGTGAGCATTTTACTTTCTGTGTCATGCGAACACCGACAGGTTGCAGAAATGTGTCTCTGTCATGTGAGCAGTTTCCTTTCTGGGTTCATGCGAACACTGACAGGTTGCAGAAATGTGTATCTGTCATGTGATCGTTTTACTTTGTGTTCGTGCAAACGTAGACAGGTTGCATAGCTTTGTCTCTGTCATGATGCTGTTTATACTATGGTCCCATTATATGTGCCTCTACCAGCACAGTCCATGGTCTAGTTATAATTGCAATTTTAATTTTTGGTATTTGACCATGTAAGCAGTCACTCTTCTGTAGTCCGGTACTGCCCACTCACCATAATGGC
Organism: Lamellibrachia satsuma; assembly: GCA_033239005.1. Lineage (NCBI taxonomy): Eukaryota > Metazoa > Annelida > Polychaeta > Sabellida > Siboglinidae > Lamellibrachia > Lamellibrachia satsuma. Next base: position 388,863 of record BSQZ01000036.1, read on the forward strand.
ATCATTATTGCAGTGTTTATGCATGCAGTGCCTGGCCTTCCGTTGCCTTGTTGTAGTATGCCACGTGGACGTACATCCACAACGAGAGGGGCTGCGGTAAGACAGCCGTCACAACGCAGAGCAGCCATTCGGAAACGTGCTGCCGAGACTGCTCCACCCATGCCTGCACCGCCCGTTAGACGACGTCGTCCTGTCAGCGCTGCTGCTGGTAGTCCCGACGAGAGTGCCATCCCTGATGGGGGCCCGCCGACGGTCACGACCAGCACAGCGGAGATGGTGGTCATCGTCACGAGAGAAGTTTTGAAGCAGCTGCGTGACGATCGTGCTGCAGTGCCGGTTCCCGTTCCTGCTGCGCCTGCAGATGTCCCTGCTGCGTCTGTAGATGTCCGTGTTGCACCGATAGCTGTTCCAGACCTCATGATACCGCCAGTGGCGGGTAATCCACACGACGCTGCGGACCAGGTGGACTATACGGTTGCAGGAGCGATTGACGCCCTGCTGCGTGGCGAACAGGGTGAGCCGACCTTGCCGCAAACCTTGCCTCTACATACAACTGAATTGTGGGCCGATTTATCAGATAAAGTAAAGGCTAAGATATGGGAAAACGAGTATGCCGATTTCTATTTAGTCAACACCAGATGCCAGACTATGCCCATCCTCTCCTTTCCCTCATACCACAGGGTAAAGTAAGGCAGATCTCTTCTATTGAGCAGTGGACATCGGCCTTCTTGGTGTTCGGTGCTGTGTATACACAGCGATTCCCTGACAAAGCGCCTGGCTTGTTTAAATACTGCGAGGTTGTTCGCGATATTGCCAATACAGGTCCGCCATTTGCCTGGCGGCAATATGACGAACAATTCCGAGCTTTCAGGCATTCGAACCCACCAAGTTTACCGTGGGATCAGCCCCGGTGAGACTTGTTTTTCAAGTGCATGTATGCAAAGCAGGTCCAGGGGGACCCAGTCGTGCTCCACCTACTGTCTTCCGCAACCCATCCCGTCGCCCTCAGCCCTTTCCGGCCGGCTACTGCTGGGTGTACCAGCGAGGGGGCAAATGTGTCTCCAAAACATGCAGGTTCAAACATGTCTGTGCCAAATGTCAAGCACCTCACCCTTCCAATTCCTGTCCCAAGCACGGCAATCCCCACACAAGTAAACCCTAAATGTTTACAACATGCCCTACAAGGCTATGACCACTCGGAAACTAATTTCCTCATACAAGGCTTTACCCATGGATTTCATATCAATTACCTTGGCACACCATCTCTTCGCTTCTGCAAAAACCATCCATCTGTTTCACATCATAAGGATGTAGTGGAAAGGAAACTTGCGAAGGAACTTTCCCTTGGACGTATTGCTGGTCTTTCCTTTCACCTCCATTTGTTAATTATCAGTCTTCCCCGCTTGGTATAGTGCCAAAGAAAGAGCCTAATGAATTTCGCATTATTCATGACCTGTCATACCCAGACGGAAATTCCATTAACGACTACATCCCAAAGCATTTCACCACAGTTCGCTATGAAACCCTAGACCATGTCATTACTCTGCTGAGTCAGTTTGGTTGAGGAGCATTGATAGGCAAGACTGATATTGAGGATGCATTTCGCATCATTCCCCTCCACCCGTCGTGTTACCATTTATTTGGTTTCACTTGGGAGAATCACTTCTATTACGACCGATCTTTGCCGATAGGGTGTGCGGAATCATGTCGCATCTTCGAAAGGTTGACTTGTTCTCTACAGTGGGTCATAAAGATAAGGGGTGCTTTGACCGTGTCACACATTTTAGATGATTTCATCTTCATTGGCCCTCCTAATTCCGTGAGTTGCTTGCACGATCTTAATCGATTTATAGCACTTGCGGATGAGCTCTCTATTCCAATCAAACATAAGAAAACGTGCTTACCATCAGCAATCATCACCGTCGTTCGTTCTGTTACCTTGCAGCAACTCCAGTCTGTTATTGGCCTGTTAAATTTTGCTTGCAGAGTCATATCTCCCGGGAGGGCTTTTCTACGTCGCCTCATCAATATGACTATTGGTATTTCTAGACCTGGCTATCATATCAGGCTGAATGCCGAAGCACGGGCAGATCTAGCTGCTTGGCACTGCTTTATTTCCTCTTTCAACGGCGTGACCATGATCATCAACAGTAACTGGATTTCATCCGATGCAATAAAGCTGTACACAGATGCTGCTTCATCACAGGGATTTGCAGCAGTGTTCGGTTCCCGATGGTTTCAGGGTAGATTCCCACAAATATGGCAGAGTTACAACATTGCGGTATTGGAGCTATACCCCATTGTAGCTGCTTTGGAACTGTGGGGAAAATATATCTTGTTTCTCACTGACAATCAAGCTGTTGTATAGGTCATCAATAAGCAGTCGGCTAAGAATTCCCACTTGATGCGCTTAGTAAGAAAATTGGTGATTACTGCACTGAAATTTAATGTTTATTTTAAATCGAAGCACATACCAGGAAAGACAAATGTCATTGCTGACAAACTTTCGCGATTTCAGGAGGGCGCAGCAAGGCAGATGGCGCCATGGCTACAAGTGCAGCCAGCAGTAATCCCAGCAGCGTTGCAACCTTGGCATCAGTAATGGCGCATCTTCTGGACGCAGCCTTATCCGACGGCACTAAACGGGCTTACAGAAGAGCAATACTATCATATGTGGAATTCAGTAAAACAAATTTTCCCACCTGTCAAACTTTCCCGGCTCCAGCAGGTGTCCTTGCTTCCTTTATAGCACGCCTGTACTCTAGGCATTACGCTCCAGCGACTCTGATGACATATGTGTCTGCCCTGTCATATATCCATAAATTAGCTGGTCAAGTGGACCCAACCTAGCTTTTTGTTATAAAAAAATTACTATCTGGGGCTCACAAACTGTCGGGTAAACCCGACACACGTCTTCCAATTACCCCTACAGTCCCTCATAAGATTGTTGACGCAACAAAATATATTGTCTCTTCTGTCTATTTGCGAAACATACTGCAAAGCATGTTTTTATTGGCCTTTCATGCTTTTCTACGAATAGGGAAAATAACTGTTCATTCTCGCAACAGGGGTGACTTGGTCATACAGTTAGGAGACATGACCATTTCTAGCACAGGCATTATATTAGTCATGTCTCATTTTAAGCACAACACTTCTGGACGACCAGTCACTTTATCCATTTCCCATACTAATGATGGGTACTGTCCAGTACAAGCTCTGTCTCGATTGCTGAAGGACCGTGGTCCGTTTAAAGGGCCACTGTTTGCATTTGCGAATGCATCCCCTGTCTCTCGAAATAACTTCTGCCAGTACTTAGGCAAAGCTTTGCAATGGGCAGGACTAGATCCAACAAAATATAAAGCACACAGTTTTCGAACTGGTGCTGCTACCACAGCAGCTGATATGGGGATAAGTGAACCACAGATCCAAGCAATGGGAAGGTGGAAGTCTGCAGCTATTAAACGGTATATTCGAATCCCTATGTTGCAGATGAACAAACCATGATCTATCGTAGGCGGAAATATGCCTATTTCTGCAATATCATACAATTTCCTTAGTCTGGAATGGTTAATTCCAAATGTCCCTAACATCAGGTTGTTGCTGTGTGCGGTGAATGTTGCAGTATGACTGCCATTCATTGCATACACCACTGTGCCTATTTGGGCAATGGTGCACAATTTTCCTTGGTGAGGAATGGTTGATTTTGTGTTTACATAGTCTCGGGCTGTTGCTGTGTGCGGTGAATGCTGCAGTATGACTGGCATTCCTCGTATGCATCAATTTGTCTATTTGTGCAATATTGCGGAATTTGCTTTGTTATGGAATGGCTGATTTTACTTCTCCATACTATCAGGTCGTTGCTGTGTGCAGTAAGTGTTGCAGTATGACTGGCATCCATTGTATACACCAATTGTCGATTTGTCTATACCTATTGGCATGTCTAATTTTGCCATACTACCTGGCAATAGCTGTAGGCGGTGGTTGTTGCAGCATGACTGGCATCCATCGTATGCAGTATAATACTTGGGAGCACGACTGATATCACCCTGGCACCTGCTTCATAATGATTGGTCCATATTATTCGGCTGTTGTGTAGAATGGCTGTTACAGTATGACTGACAGTGACATCCATATTACAGCGTGTCTGATATTACAGCGTGTCTGGGACAGTTAATACCAGTGGTTGGCTGTTAAGCAATCCCACTAACCATGTTGTAAAGCACATTTATGTGTTATTATGTAGTGAATGACGTTCATTGCCATCTAGCCTGTCTGTATGCATGCGTAATATTGAGTATAAAATTGTTAGGGGGACTTATTTCGTAATTGGTTGATTCTTTGGCAGAATCCTGGGGTGGGGGTTGGGGCCTCCCGTATTGGAGGCCTGGTGGGATAAATGATCGCCCCACCTTTGCTACTTTTACATGTCATTTAATAATTGCTTTTCTCGATGAGCTAGTTTGTATTGATGATTAAGCTATATCTCATCGATTTACACATATATGATATTTTTCTCGATGAACATGTTTGTACCAGCTATTTCTCATCGATACATGTATTTTATTATCACGATGCATTTATTAAATGACCTTTAACAACAGTTACTCTTTGTGTGTTCCTGTAGCAAACAAGCTCAGGTTTCTGCCATTACGCATCTGCAAGGTATCAACATTAAGCATCAGCAGGGTATAAATGAATATTTTTACACTTGAAAAAATAGTATTTACATAATGTGAGGCGAGAATCTACTTTGGCATGTTTGTTGCGGTCCGCAACACGAGAAACAGTCCGGAGTACGCGAAATGGTTTTAGTCCAAAAACGTCATGTGACCACGTGACAAGTTAAACCCTGTCCCTTTGTGTTGCAAACTTCGCTGACGCAAGTCGTGTTTTCGTGAAGCAACACAATGGATGTTTTTCCTCCCACTATCCTCCCCTTTCTACCACCAATGTTCTCGTGTTGCGTACCGTGTTATCATGATTATGTACTGTGGGATAAATGATCGCCCCACCTTTGCTACTTTTACATGTCATTTAATAATTGCTTTTCTCGATGAGCTAGTTTGTATTGATGGTTAAGCTATATTTCATCGATTTACACATATATGATATTTTTCTTGATGAACATGTTTGTACCAGCTATATCTCATCGATACATGTATTTTATTATAACGATGCATGTATTAAATGACCTTTAAAAACAGTTACTCTTTGTGTGTTCCTATAGCAAACAAGCTCAGGTTTCTGCCATTACGCATCAGCAAGGTATCAACATTAAGCATCAGCAGGGTATAAATTCTACTATTCTACGACCAACATAAGTATCCAAGGGTCTAAATTCACGTAACCTTCAACATTTTGAACATGCAACGAGTATTGCATCACGTGCGTGACGCGTTTACTTCTGATAATACGTTTGACGTTCCCTTAAACAATCTCGAGCGTATTGATGGTATATTGGCCTAAGGCATTTGATCAACATTGCTATCATGACAGTCAATTATGAACTAAGAAGTTATCCCGTCCTGGGGACGGGCATTTTTGCTAGTGATGTTAACGTAACGACCCTAGTTGAATAGTAGACGAGAAGCGGCTACTTGTGCTTTTCCCCTTTCGTGTCAATACCACGTGTTATCAATTTCACATTTAATTTCTTTTCCAAAATGGTGGAAATCGTAAGTAAACAATATTTATTAGAAAATATGTTTTCTTTAATTAAACAATGTAGAAAAATTAGAACACCAAATTACATTCGTTATTTTGTGTTTGTCGTGACTCGTTTGTGTAGACACATGTAATTTTAAAATGTCTGTGTCCGTTTTTAATGGCGCACAAGCTATATTGAGTAATGAATAAAAAGCAACACTTCAATGAATACATTTCAAGAAACACAAACTGTCACTTTGTGGTCACATCATCAGGCATCAAAGGAATGGGAAATATTGGAGCGAATTGTTGACGTTAAAAGAGACAGAGGATGAGCCACACGAATACACAAGGAATGGAACATGAATTGTGAGCATCTGACACACGCGGCCACGAATAAAGCACGCAGCGCGGCCACGTACAAGACACTTAGTACGGCCACGAATAAAACACGCAGCGCGGCCACGAACAAGACACTTAGTACGGCCACAAATAAAACACGCAGCGCGGCTACGAACATGTAGTCCAGTCAATCAAGACCAAACATTTCGCGACATTCATGAGCACAGCTTCGAATGCTCTGAACTGGTTTTAAGGTCCGCTTGTCGCCGACCCCTGCAAATTATGACAGAAAATATGACTTGTTGGGATAGATAATATATTAAAAAAATTGCTTACGCGTCGCTTGGCACTCGATTCATTAACTAAATCATTCAAATATGATCTCATTTTAGGTGTTATGTTAAAAAAATGAGTCTAAATTAGCCAACTTTCACGGACCCCTTAAAGTTTAGCTTTTTGTAAGAAACACCTCCGCTACGGGCCTGATATAGGTGGTCTTTATAATTACCAAACAATAAAAAACTTACCTCTGCAATATCAACATCATCATCATCAATTCCGTAACCCGTAGAGTTATTGGGGCACCACCGATGACCTTGAAACCAGCTGTCTCTACTTCTTCCTGTCGTCTGCCGCCCTTTGTGTCTCTGAGAAGTCCAGGCCTGTCCACTCTTTGATGTTGTCCTCCCACCTCTTCCTCTGACTTTCTGCTGTTGTCTGGGCAATCCTTGAAATGATCTCAGGTTTGGATCACTCATCCGTGATAACTGAACCCAGGTACTTGAACTTGGACACTGTTTTTAATCTTTGTCCATTCACTGTGATCTTGTTGATGCCATTGGTGTTGTTGATCATTAGCTTCGTTTTCTCAGTACTAATTTCCATTCCGTAGGATGCAGATGTATTGTCGAGGCGGCTCACTAGGTCAGCTAGCTCCTGTTCATCCCCTGCTAAACCATCGATATCATCTGCAAATATCAATATGATATCAATGTTGTATTTCCTCATGGTTGCCCATAATGCTGCATGCCATACCCTGTCAAATGCCTTCTTGAAGTCAATAAGAGATCTTCTAGGTGTTGCAAGTACTTTTCACAGAGGATTGTAAGGTTAAAAATATTTGCTCTGTAGTGACTTTACTTGGGTGGCTGATGAGGCTGATTGTCCGGTAGTTTTGATACAATGGTAGGTTGCCTTTTTGTAAGTGTGATGACCATTGATTAGGTCCATGGAGTAGGCCAATCTCCTGTCTGTCAAATCTTATTGCAGATTGCTGTGAGGATGTTAGTCACAGCTTCTCCCCCTATTTGTATTAATTCAGCTGGTATGTTGTCAACTCCAGCTGATTTCTTTAAGGATTTAACTGCAGCTTCCACTTCTTCACGACGAATTGGGAAGTTATCCTCTTCGGTGTGCAATATCATAGGAAATCATATTACCCTTATTGCAACGATAGATTTATTGGTACAATAGTGCACCCTAGTCTCGGTTTCCGCCCTGTTGGTTTTAAGCAAATTTGTCCATAATTACCCATAAATGCTCACTTTCGGTCCCCAACGACATGCTGGCCACATTCGCATTTCACGCTTAAGCACATATGAGGGTAAGACAGAAGTGGTCACGTCAGACAAAACGTTAACATGGCCACCAATGTAATTTTATACTGTGGTCTGACCCCAAATAGACAGAAGTCGTGGTCACAAAGACAATTATAGAATGCTGATATGCTTATGTTTTGGTCGTTGTTGTTACCTTAATTGTGGATATTACAGGTAATTTGGATGAAATTATTAGTTTGTTATAAAAAATGTCTTATAATATTTATAATTTGCAATTCAATATATATATATATATATATATATATATATATATATATATATATATATATATATATATATATATATATATATTCTAGGTGATTAGATACAAGGCGAACGACTTGATTTGGATACGCCACCATAAAGGAGTATCACATGACCAGATACCTGCTGCAGCCAGATTTGAAAATGCTGATCTGCACAATGCTTCCAATGGTTGTGACACAACCAATATGCAACTATTATTTCCAAATTTGTTACACAATGTTACCAATGCACTGGACCACATAACAAATATCACCAATGAATGTTCTAGTACAAAATTAATGGCTACCTGCTCCCTCACATAGTAGTGTGATACCCCCTAATTTTTACCAAATTTACATTTTGGCATCTGATCTGTACCATGCTATTAGCGATTGCTACTGTTGTATGCGTTTTCCAAGCAAACTGTTCACCAATCCTATCAATCTGTGCCTACAGGAATGGCTATATATTCTGTAAACCACTTCTGTGTTAAAGTTATGGTTAGTTAGGGATGGGGTTAGCTAAGTATGGGGTTAACTAGATATGGGGTTAATTAAGGTTAGGGATGGATACCTTCATTTCCTTTTGCCCAAGCACTTACAAAGTATACACACAACATGAAATTGGTATTTATATGTGTTGATTATACATTTTGGACAGGCAACAGTTATTGTTTATACCAAGAACTGTTTAACAGGCGGAGGGATTTACGGGAATTGTTCTGCTATGGGTCACGTGGGCGCATGAATACATTGTTATTTTTGTAAAAATTGACGGGCATTGCACGTCGGGGCGTACTAAAAGAGCTGGAGGCAAGTGATTTTGATCAAACTTGGTAGACATGTCAATGAGATGATGGCTATTGCTGTGAAAAAGTTTCAGAATATGTAGTGGTCACTTTTTTATAACCAGACAAAACGTTAATATGGCCACCAATACAATTTGGTACTGTGGTATTTCCCCTAAAACAATTATAAATGACTAGCCCCATTGGACACACCTGGCGAATATCATTTTATCAATTTCAACTTTGTCAACCCTTATAATTTGTCTAGACACACTATTCGTTGTAATTTCTCCACCGACCACGTTTGAGCTGGTGGTTGTACGTTGCATTTTTATTACACGTGCTGTTGCTGCCTCCGCAGGCGTCGCACCCGCCTATGCTTCAGCAACTCTATAGTTGGCCTATATCTCAATCAGGACATGGGCGGTGACGTATCGATTCAATCAGTGTCAGTAAACTTCGATGTACGACACTACACGAAATTCGCTTTATGGATCAGCAGCGGATCCAGGGAGGTCTTAGGGTTCTCAATACCCCCAATGCCATAAAGGGGGGTCTTAGACCCCCCCTGTGTCCGTGGCAAATATTATACGCACGCCTCTATAATAACGTTAGACGAGATACCTCTTTGAGTGAGAGCAACCTCGTCCTTCTATTGATGAAAGAACACGAAGGGGAGACCGGGACTAGTCCGCCAACCGGCTTTTATTCCGTGCCTTTGCAGAATTTAGTAATTTCGGTCACACGATTAAGTCACATGACCATCAAACTGTTCGAAATGACCACTGACTCTTGGGGATCCCTAAAAAAATATTCTTTTCAGGCACTATAATGGCTATTAACGCCTATTTTGGTTAAAAAAAACTTGCTTGCTATCATAGCGACCTTTAATTCGACCTGTATTTATTTTACCAACTTAGATTGAATTCATTTGTTGTAAGTCGCTCTGAATGCTAAATGACTAAAGTGTAAGTTGTGGTCTAAACCATTGTTACTGGAATAATGCGCTTGCAAATGCAGTGCTCTGTAATTCTGAGAAATGAAATGCCCAGGTAAAATGTGCCTCAACTAGATATTCATTGGTGGCATTACTGCAGGGTTGGGTTGCCAACTGTCTCCTAATAGTGCTGACTTCGAGCGCACGCGGGCAGTTGTCGCTATAAAAGCCGACGTGCCACCTGGTGAAAAAGACGCTGCCAAAGCCATGCACAGATCGATGTTTCTAAGTTTCATGTAGCGGGGTCTAAGGTTAAATAACATAAACAAATAGATCCTAAACAAAACAGTGGCGCCTCGTGGTGGACAAACACCAACAAGTAGCTTGTCATGGGTGTGTCTTGCTCGTGGTGGCGCTACGTGTCTTGTTCGTGGCCGCGCTACGTGTCTTGTTCGTGGCCGCGCATCGTCTCTTCTTCGTGGCCATGCGTCTTGTTCGTAGCCGCGCAAATGTCTTGTTCGTGGCCGTACAAAGAATCTTGTTCGTGGCCATACTAAGTGTCATTTTCGTGGCAGCGGTAACTCTCTTGTTCATGAATTTACATAGCGGTGGTACCACCCACATTATCCATATTGAAATCGCAGTCATCACGTAATGAGCGCATGAGCGGATCCAGGATTTAGAAAAGGGGGGTCCCAGGTAATGTATGAAGCGCCGGTGGAGCGAAACGAGGCGCGAAGTGCCTCTGGGGTGGGTGGGTGTGTCAGGGGGAACCCCCCTTCCCATCCATTTGACTTTTTTTAGACAAAACACTTGACATTGTGTAAATTGGGACACCCATAATCTGCTTTTAAGCGAGTTAGACCTAACGTAATCAACCCAAAATTCAGACATGCGACATCGTACGAATTTTTCGTATACAATACGGATTTTCGGGAAGATTACGGCCTTTGGCCGTTTCCCGTTTTAATACGGATTTGCTAAAAAAATATAAAAATCGTGACAAAGTGTGCTCTTCCTCCTTGTTCCCTGCTGTACAGGGATGAGGGTCAGGTAAAATATTGTCGAGCCACTCTTTCTGTTCTTTCTTTCCATAGTTTTTTTATCGGCCGCTCCCTCTCTCCATCTTTCATCCTCCCCCGATCTTCTCATGTCTCTCCTCACGCAGTCCTCCCATCTGAGCTGTGGCCTTCCCCTTTTCCCGCGTCCTTGATGTTTTCCCACCTCTGCTCTCTTTGCTAGTTTGCTTGCATCCATTCTTACCGACGAACCCAGTTATTCTCACACACTTGCAGCTTCTGTTGTTGTTGTTGTTCTGTCAACGCCACTAGACCATACAGGCATGCTGGTGTAACACACGTTCTCAGGACTTTCCCTGTCAGCTTGTTTGACATTTTTCTGTCCAACATGACTCCCTCTACCTTTTTCCAAGCATTCGTTCCCGCTTGTGTCCGACGTCGCACTTCTGCCGCTGAATGCCCATCCTCCGTAACCATTCCTCCAAGGTACACAAAGCTATCCACTTGCTTGATCTCCGTGCCATCCAACCTGATGATCAGCTCCTCTCTCTGGTGCCCAATCCACATCACTTCTGTCTTCGCTAGGCTCATTCTCAGTCCGTGCTTCTCGAACACCCCCTTCCATTCCTCCAACACTTCCTGTAGGTCTTGTTTGTTTTCTGCTATTATGGCCAGATCGTCTGCATACATCTTCTTCCTGAGAATATCCTTCGTGTTGATCTTCCTGCGGATTATTTCCATCACCATGATAAACAGTAAAGGGCCCAGGGCACTTCCTTGCCTCAAACTGATGTTACCTGGAAACTCTTCTGACAACCCAGATCCAACCACAACTCTTCCTTTTGTTCTCTCATACATTACTTCCACCATCCTGGCTTCTGCTTCTGGCACTCCCATCCATCTCAATGTTGCCATCACCATCTCTCTAGGGACTGTGCCATAGGCCTTCTCCAGGTCCACAAATCCCACTGCCATTCTCCCTTGCATCTCTTATCCAACCTCTTATCTACCAGTTGTCTTAATGCTAACATCACCTCTGCCCTTTCTGAATCCCTGTTGTTCTTCACCCAATTCTTGCTCTACGTTCTTTCGGATCCTCACATCCAGGATCCTCTCTAGCAGCTTCATGATGTGACTTAGAAGTGTGATGCCTCGGTATTTCCCTGGGTCTTGCACATCTCCCTTCTTCTTCCATATTGGGACTATTAGCCCTGTCCGCCATTCCTCTGGTACTTTACCTTGCCTCATACATATATTCAGCAGCCTCTTTGGCCAGCTGATTCCACTCTCCCCCGCTGCAATTACAATCTCCACACGCATCTCATCGATACCAGGTGCTCTTCCCTTCTTCATCCCTTTCATCCCGGTTTGTATATCTGTATCCGTAATATCAGTTAACTCCACTTTCCCCTCTACATATGATGGTAATTCCAGATCGTTGTTATTTCTTTCCTGGTTCACTAGCTCTTTGAAGTAGCTTTCCCAGACCAAAATCGTGACAAAGTAGTCCTATGTATTTTCTTGTATTCGTCAAATTTACTTTTGAGTCTACAGTGTCGGCAAAACGCAGCGTTGTTTCATTTACACCTGCATGTAGGCCTGTTCCAACGTAGAAAATGCGGTGGGTCTGAAAATGTCCAAACGAAAGGACAATATTGAACATATGTCATGTGCCATGTATTGCAATATTGACTAAAACAACTATAGCAATGCAAATGTTTAATAAAAAAGCGAGTATCTTTGCACACAAAAAGACTAACGCATCTTTGACTAAAAAAGTGCTACACGCATTTTTTTAATTATTGATACAGTATGTAGCTTGAGAACATTTTCCGTTTGTTCCTTTCTATGAACATTTGACAAACTGTTTCCATATCAATCTCCATGCCGTGGTTCATGTTCATAACGGTGAGCCCAGAAAGCCGATCTTCTCCCATCCTGTTGCCTAGGTAGGTTTTGACCCGTCGCAGGCAGGCGAATGAACGCTATGCGTCCCAACTTCCAACAGGAAGAGTGCAACCGATCCTCAACGGGGTGTGGATGTTCGGGAAGATGTCTTCATCTGCTTGCTCGAGACATTCAGTCAGGTTAGGCGAGGACGATGACTGTGTGGGCTCTGTGATTCTCAAATAGATAGGTGACTTCTAGCACAAGTCTGGCTTAAATGAAATAGTTAGTAGGGGCTACTGTCATAATACCAACCATTCAGCATACAGTCTTGAAATACGGCCGCCATTCAGCTAAGCCTAATAATGTCATTAAAAATACATAACTCATCTTGGTTTTATGTTAAAATGATCTCACTGTGATTTGTGATTTTAAAACGTGTATCACTTGTTATAATGATTAAGATATTCAAAGACGTTGTTGATACGATAGGATACTTTAGGTTTTTAACTGTAAAATGCTAATTGTTATCTTGAAAGTCTGGTCCGAAGAACTGATGCAGACGATTTTCATCAAACGACCAGCGCGTCTGTTTCTCAAGTGTCAAGAGGTTATACTCCAAACAGCCCAAACTTGGGCTAACGCAGGAGTTTGTGGTGGACTGTGCGTATGCGCCGTGGGTGGTACATTCGATTAAAGGACTAATATCTTTAATGTTGCTGAAATGGTTTTATCTGATAGTTTTATATATTTTATGTATAGGATGTTAAGCGAAAATGTTTAATAGGTTGGTTACGTGTATGGATACTGTCGCTGTCTTGCCACATGCACACACAGACAGTCTCCATACCCACACCATGGATAAGTTTACGCTGAGCACTGTGTTTTAAAGGCAGTTTAGGTGAGGAGGTGTGGTGAAAGGGAGTTCCATAATAGCTTCTTGAAATGATTTTGGGTTTTTTATGTTGGTAATTTTTGGTGGAATCATATTCCATATGCGAATGGTTCGGGGATAAAATGAAAAGGCCATTGCATTTATACGACACCTGGGGGCTACGTATTGTCCACGGCTTCGAGACCGGGTTTGTAGGCCTGGAAGGGGGGGGGGTGATCTCAATAATGTTATTTAGAATTTTGTAGAAGGTTGTGGCTTGTTTAAGGATACGTCTTCGTTCGAGGGTTGGCCATCCAAGGGCAGTAATTAGATCTGCTGGATTTGTGTTCCGTCTGTAATCATTTTTAACAAATCTGGCAGCAGAGTGTTGTACTCTTTCAAGGCTTTTAACTTGTGAAAAGGTGTGAGGATTCCATATGGGTGTAGAGTACTCGAGTTTTGGCCGGATTAGCATGTTGTAGGCTGTTTAACTTCGGGTTTACATGAGCCAAGAGTTCGTTTAATCATGCCTAAAACTTTCGAAGATGTTGAAGTTATGTCAGTGACGTGATTTGTCCAGGTTAATTTGGAATCCAATTTTAATCCGATATATGAGTGGCTGGATACAGTGGATAATGGCTGGCCAGAAAGCGAGTACTTGTATGGGCTGGGTTTAGTTTTGTTTGTTATTGGAAGGTGGACATATTTATATACATTAAATTCCATTTGCCATTTGTCTAACCATGTTTGGAGTTGGCTTAGGTCAGTTTGGAGAATTTCGTGGTCGGTTTTGGAAGAAATGTTACGATATATAATACTGTCATCTGCAAAAAGGCGTATAGAGGATTTGATGTTCCCATCTATGTCATTTATGTAGAGTAAGAAGAGGACAGGTCCTAGAACTGAACCCTGTGGGACACCAGATGTGACGTCTGTGATGCACCGTTAACTGAGACTCTCTGTTTGATTTGATCCAATTTTTAGTGTTTCCAGTGATTCCGTAGGAGGTCAATTTTGATAGAAGACGTAGGTGAGGCACTTTGTCGAAGGCTTTGGCAGAGTCAAACAGGATTGCGTCAATTTAGGTCAAATTATGTTATGCTTGTGCACGTGTTTCTACGTATTGCTTAGGATGATATGTTCCATTACTTTACAGAGGATGCAGGTTAGTGATATGGGTCTGTAGTTAGCAGGGTCAGATTTGTGGCTCTTTTTGTGTATAGGAGTTACTAATGCTTGTTGCCAGTCGTCAGGAAGTTTACCTGTGTTGCATGATTGTTGGAAAATGTTGGTGATGATGGGAGCTATCTAATTTGCAGTTTCTTTAAGGACTATGGCTGGGAGTTCATCTGGGCCTGTAGCTTTGTTCTGGCTTATATTTTCCAGCTGCTTTATTACGCCATCTATGCCAATTTCGAGAAGTGGGATGTTGGGGTAAGTAGAGGGGGCTATTTGGGGGATGGGGTGCTTTTCTTGGGTAAATACAGAGCAAAATTGGTTGATTAGGGCATTTGTTTTATCACGATCATTTATTATTGGCTGGTCGTTTACTCGAAGTGTGGGAATGCCAATGTTTTCTCGTTTATTTGCCTTAATAAATGACCAGAATCGTTTTGGATTAGTTTTCAGGCTGTCTCCAATGTGGATGTTAACATAGTCTTTGTAAGATTTTGGTAATGCTTTAGTAGCTTGCTTTCGGAGTTCCTTAATTTTTTCCCAGTCACTCTTTAGTCCAATTTACTTTGCCTTTTTGTGGCTTTTGTTTGTCTTCTCTGCATTCTAGTTAGTTCACGTGTTATCCAGGGGAGGTGGGTTTTAGCTTTTGTGTATCGTTTAGGTATGTTATTGTTAATCAAGGTAGTCAGGCGGAAAAGGTCCAGTTTATGTCTATATCCTGTGAGTTGGGGTCCATGTCGAAGTACTCACGATTTAGTTCGTCTATGTCGTCTTTGAGTTTGTCCCAGTATGCTGATTTATAACTATAAACTTTGTGGGGGGGTTTCTTGTTGCGAACTGGGTTTAAGTTGACATTGAAGGTCACGGATTCGTGATCGTTCATACCAGGAGTTGTATGGGTGCTAATGATAATGGAGGGATTTGAGGTGACTATGAGGTCAAGAATGTTACCAGAAGCGATACGTGTGGGATCGTTTACCATGTTTTACAGCCCAAAGTCTTTAGTTATTTCTAGTAGTTTGTTATGCTTGCTAGCAGTGCTGTTACTAGTGGTCTGGTGATTTGCCAGTTGATATCAGGGAGGTTAAAATCTCCAACTACATTAGGGGGAGTTTTTTGTGATCTATATAGTTTAGTTAGGGAGTCATGGAGAGCTTCAAGGGATTGGAGGTGGTCATTTGGGGGTCGATAATAAAATGCAAAGTATATGCATTTGTTTCGTGCAAAGTGAATTTTTTTCCAAACTATTTCACAATTTGAGTTTAAATTTTGGAGGGGTTCAGCTACAATGTTGTCACGGAAGACTATAAGGACTCCACCGCCATGGACATTCCTTTAAGTGTGTTTCCTTGGGTTTTCTTTTGACGTTCGGGGGTTGAGGTGTTTTGGGGGTTTGGAGCGAAAACTGAGCCTGCATTTTATGATGTGTGAAGTGTTGGGGTACTAAGCATAGAGCTGTCAGACCATGTGTTGGTAGAATTGGATTGCTCATTTCTAGGTGGAGAAGTGGTAATATTTGGAATTCCACAACGGTCGCAGAGCCAGAAGGCCCTTTGATTAATCAAGGAGTTGTAGGATGATGGGGGTATACCAATACAATGTACGTGGTGCCATTGATTACATTCTTCGCAGAGGATAGCCTTGTCTCGGTTTCTGACAGGTTGATGACAACTTCCACAAGGACAAATGGGACGCCCATATGGGCCAGGGTTTGGGTGGATGTCGCCTGAGAGTGCGATCAGTCCGCTGAGGTACAGATGCGTAAGAATGTCTGATTTGAATTTGATTTTGGGTGGACATTTAATTCGGGGTTTCAAACTTAGGGCATAATATTTTGGTTTAATTTGGAGATTTGATTTATATACGCGTTGACATGTTCCAGTGATAATTTGCGTTAGCCCAAGATTCATCCGCGTGGAGTGCGGGTCTAGGTGAGGCGAATATTTCCTAAAAGGAGATCTCAATTGGAATACATTTTCTAGCATGGTTTTCTGAAAGTTAGATCAAATTGCAAACATGTGGCGACTTGAAGAAAACGTAAGCTTACTAATGAAATGCTTAGCGATAAAATGAAAAGAACACACCCGGACGGCGCCGGCAATGGAAGGCCGCCATCTTGGAAATTTTGGTTCATGTGTTGCGGTAAAGGGTGTTGTTTTGATTAATTGCGTTTGTTGTCATTTGGTTTGTCTGGTTCTGCGTGATCAGTGGAATATGTTGAGTTGTTGTACCAGTTGTGGTCATTCGTTGTGTTGGTGAACATGTTGTGTTGGTGAAATGTGTGGGGCGATGTAACGGACTCGTACCACCCCGACGCATGCGCACTTCTATTCTGTTGGGCGCATTTGCTGGATCTTCGTAATCTGCAGATTTTCGAGTATCCGAGGATTGTATAACGCAATCGAGCGCAATCTGCAGATTGCGCAGATCCAGCAACTGCGCCCAATACGTCTATGAGCGCGAAACATTCCCATAGTATGTTCATTCTTTCGCGGGGAGATATGGTCAAACATTAGGTGAGCGTGTGTGTGTGTATACACGTGCGTACGGTGTGCGTGTGCAGTGAATATATGAACGACGTCACCGAGAATGCTAAAAATAGCTTTGGGGATCCCCTGGACGCCATGTATATTCGTCTGCGCTAGATCAGTGTCTGAAAACGTAGGACTGCCACTAAGGAATTCGTACGTAGTAAGCTACAAGTTTGAGCTTGTGTTGTTTCTTGGCAATGCCTTTGTTCCCCGTTAACATGCAATTGCAATAGATTTTTTGGTACTCAAAAAAGTGGGGGTCCGGACTCCCTGGACCCACCCTCTGGATCCGCCTATGGATCACATATGATTATTGTAAAATTAACTCGTCTGTTTTCTTATTAGTTAATTTATTAAAGAACGATGATAGATGATCGCGAGTATGCAACTATGTAGGGTGAAATGATTTTATAATTGCTCTGCAGGAAAATCTGTCGCCAGGTATAGGGTGTTCGCAGAGTAGATACTGAAAATTAAATGAATACAAAGCTACATTTCTTCTTTCTTGAACGATATATAACGAATGCATTGATGAAAAGGCTAATTTGAACTATGAATAGATTGATCTACGCCATCATTATCATCATCATCATCATCATCATCATCATCATCATCACCATGTAGTGCCATCTCCTCTCGGAAGCACGGATTGCCACTCCTGTCTGCGAGGTGCCATTCTGAGGAAATGTTCATAGTTCATGTTCCCCAACCATTCCTTGTGTATCCATATGGCTCTTGATCATCCACTTCCCCTTTAGCGTCCATAATTTTCTCCAATAGGTCCCGTTGTACTTCTTCTTGTCTGATGATGTGACCATAAAAAGTAAGTTTGTGTTTCTGCATTTCATTGAATAGTTGCTTTTTATTCAGTACTCAGTACAGCCTGTGCGCTTTTAAAAACGGACAAAGACATTAAAGAAGACGTCAACTTATTTATTCAATACTTGACACATCAACAGAAAACCCGCATCCAAATTTACAGATATCATTTCGGTGGCGTCAAATGTGTTCTTTACATCTTGGTTTATTTAACACAGTAAGTTTTAGATCGTGTGTCAGCGATGGTAGCGAATTAATGGACAATTTAAAAAAATTATAACAAGTAAATTTCGGTTTTACTAAAAGGAACAGATATTGTGCATTAGGAATGATTTAAAGTATACAAGTACCAAAACATTTATTCTCTGATTGTGTTAATATATCTAAGTAAAGTACGATAGCTATCAGTGTGATTAGTGTCCGTCTTCTTTTCAGGTCAGTGTTCGACTCTGTGCAAGCAGACCACCGAGCGTCAGTAAGCTTACTTTGACTTGCTCCTAAAACAAGGATCAGTTCGATATAAACACAAATTCACTTCCATTAAACAAAACAGTTAATGCAACACTTAGGGGGCATTTGTTTTTTTTTTCAGAAAACTCATAAGTTTTCCAAAGTCAGACAACAACAAAATATTTGTAATGCAACAGATCACTGGTGTACGTTTGGAGACAATGCACTTGTTTTTTAATCATTGTATGTTGAGAATACTATTTTTTTAAAGTTACATTTCTCATTCACTATTCATATTAAAGTACGTACATTAAAAGTCCATTGCATAAGTTATGTCACACTGTATTTCAAAGGCAATTTTTCGAAAATGTTGATATCGTAATATAACTTCGTCTGATACCAGAACAGGTGACCTTAATGACTAACACAATTACTGAAGGAGAACATATTTATTTTGCCTGACCATGGACTGGGCAGGGGACATTAAATTAATAATAACGACTACAGAATTTAAATTAATAGTGAGCGGACATGCACTGTTCCACAGTCTGATAGTTGTTTTTTTAAAACTGACATTCAGGGTGTCTAACCCAAGAATCACCCATGGTAGACAATGCATCAATATTTATAATTGGATGGCAGCTTTCCATTCTTACCTTTCAAGCCACTGTTTCCTCTGAAGTGTTTTCCTTTATTCTGGAATTAAGCATCAAACTACTATTAGGATCATATATGAGACAGCATTTCAATAGGTATATTACATTACATGCTTTTGATTAGGGTCAATATTAAACATTTGTGAGTATTTGCACAGAAGCCGGATCGTGCATATGTTCTGTTTAAAAGAAAGGAGAAAATGCATTGGACACACTAGTATTGTTTTTTATTTGGTCGCACACCGAATAGGGATAGGGAAACTCCGATACCTCCGAAATGTTCCGTTTGTGGCTATCCATAAAATACATTCTATTGATGCAACAACTTGTTCTGTATGTAGAGTTTTATCCTAAAGTACTAGGCATCACGTTTATTCACTAGCATTTAAACATTTACACTCTATTTTTATGCATCACTAGTCTTGGCTTCCTTTCAATTCAAGTTGGCAATATAAATGACCCTCCACTTGTAATATTCCTCCGCCTTTCTTACACGCCTCGTAACGCAGTCTTCCCATCTTAAATGTGCCATTGTCTGAATTGATAACCGGATGATACTCCGTGTGTTGTTATCATTATCCCCTAATGACACTATTCCTAATTGCTGACAGGAATTCCCGTCAATCACATCATATCACCAATGCTTGTTATATTAAATCATGAACGTATAATTTCGGTGGAAGACTGACATATGTAATGAGGACTAAGTTGAATGCTTTGTTAATTTTAATCAAGGTATGTAAAAGGTGTATTTTGTAAACAATAATATGCAATCACATACTTTTAGGGCCATAATATTGTAATAACAGCTAAAGATGAAAGATGTCTACAAATTCTACAAATACTACAAATTCATTGGTTATGTCCACACAAATCTCCTAGAATATTCTGTCCACAAATAAGTTCATTTGTTTTCCTAATGATATGTAAAAAGCGTAACCACTTCAGTGTGACGTACGTTTTTCTCCGTAGACCATACAAGTTACATACACCGCCTTATATAGCGCGGCATCCACACCGTATGAATGTTAAGAGCGCATTACACTTCACCATCTGACGCACCTTTCAATTCACAAAACCAATTCGACTTCTCTAGGAAGCTTTCAGTCTCGTCGCATTTACTGCGTAAAGACTATTCGATCACATATCCACCAATATCTATACCCAGGAACTCATTTATACAGCAGACTGAACTAGAGCAACGCAGAAAAAGATAATGTTCTGATATATGTATATGTATATGTATATGTTATATATATATATATATTTATATATATATATATATATATATATATATATTTATATATATATATATATATATATATATATATATATATATATATATATATATATAATATATATATATATATATAATTTATATATATATATATATATATATATAATATATATATATATATATATATATATATATATAAATATATATATATATATATATATATATATATATAGAGATATATATATATATGTATATATATATATATATATATCATTTATATATATATATATATATATATATATATATATATATATATATATATATATATATATATATATATATATATATATATATATATATATATATATATATATATATACATATATATATATACATATATATATATATATATATATATATATATATATATATATATATATATATATATATATATATATAGTATATATATATATATACAGATATAAGATATATACACATATATATCTAAATATATATATATATATATATATATATATATATTCTCTGGTAAAGTCAACAAGCTTTTCTATATCATAGGCCACTACTAACGATGTTAAATGGATATGGGTTATCGATATATTCCAGACAGCCTCTACTATCTGTGTGAGATGTTAGAATATGATGTAAAATTATTTTGTTAAGTCAGCTCTATTGCACATATTCCTGGACGACATTGGTATGTTGATTGTTTGAACTGGTCAAATATCTTGTAATTACATATTGCAAAGTTATGAATGATGTAGACGAAACGAAGAGTATGAATATTTATCCCTCTTAATATCCGATTCCACCAGTGCCAGCCTGCTACAGCAGCGGTGAAGCTAACTTTATCAAACTTTTGACAATTTAGAAATCAAATATCATGAGAGTGTAAATTAAAATGAAGACATTTTATTCAAATGCTATTTCAGCATTGATGTATGAGTCGGAAAACTGGACTATTAGAACATCAACTTAACTCCTATGAGAATAAATGACTCCATATTGCAAGAAAATCTATATAATTCTTTAAAAACTGTATAAAATTATTTGGAGATCTATAGGAGTCTACAGAGTATAGTAGAATGTTGCATAGAAAACTATGGAATACTACAAATTCTCTAGTTATGTCCGGAAAAATCCTCTGGAATAGTCCATCCAAAAATCTACAGATTTGTTTTGCTAATGGTAGGTAAGAAGCGTAACCACTTCAGTGTGACGTACGTTTTTCTCCGTAGACCTCCACTTCGCACAGTTGGAAATTAATGATCGGCTCTTGTCTAAGAACAAACACGTAGCGGCCGGAGACGTCACATCGGAATGTCATCGTCGTCGACCTTGGTATCGGCTCGACCCGAGTGGCGCATACGGCGTAGTTGGAAGCAGACAACTGACTTGGAGACGTGGTCTCGGGGTCAACGTTAGTGGCAGCCACGATGAAGTTGGCCAGTGATTCCACTACAAACATAAATATTGTTCTTTGTCAGTATTTCTACATATAACGTTCCACCAACTAGACGATTAACGAATCACACACTACTTTGTACTTTAACAATCGGAGATAGGTCGAGTCTTAATGAAAATCGGAATGATGTACACATTTCCTTCAGGCGTGATCCATTGTGCCGGGCGATTTTGATATTCCGATTTTGACAACCGGGCACATCTTCAAATGAGCACCAAACAAAAAGTAACATACATATTTTAATTACGTTTACCCCTAACTGCAGATAGGATAAAAATCTTTTGGATTCACTTTTCTAGAAGTTTTATTAGTACACTGTGGGGATAAAATCTCTATTTATTGGTCCATAATACAGTACACCATTTACAGCACCAAGTAATATGAATAAGTGTACATCAAGTAAATACGCATGTATTATTTAAATTACACAAAAACCTATTAAAATACATAGTGAAACAAACAAACAAACATCAACTTATACATGTCATTAAATGAAACACCACGTTACATCCACTACTGTCGCATGACCGGCGACATAAAACAGACCTTCTCTTAACTTACCAAAACTATTCCGTTGTGAAATGGCGACTTCCTTTACATTAAAGACGGCCCCCAGATCGACGGCCCACCAAGCTCTCGGATTCGCTTGCATAACGCTGCAGCTGTGAAAGGCCTCACTGTTTGAGTTCCTGCTGCCGTCGACTGCTAAGGACGCACCTCTGCCGCCTCTGATCGAAGATTGGAATGCTGGTCTGCGGAGTGCTACATTCGATAACTCTGAATCACATCAAAGGCATAACAGACGTGTATGGAATGTGCATTGTGAATTCAAAGTTGCTAGAAGAAAACATCTTCGTTCGCGCGAGCAGGAAGAGAAAGGACACTCGAAGTAACATACACCGCCTTATATAGCGCGGCATCCACACTGTATGAGTGTTCAGAGCGCATTACACTTCACCATCCGTCACACCTTTTCATTCACAAAACCAATTCGACTTCTCTGGGAAGCTTTCAGTCTCGTCGCATTTACTGCGTAAAGACTATTCGATCACATATCCACCAATATCTACACCCAGGTACTCATTTATACAGCTGAGTGAACTAGAGAGCAACGCAGAACAAGATAATGTTCTGATATATGATATGTATATGTATATGTATATATATATATATATATATATATATATATATATATATATATATATATAATTATATATATATATATATATAATTCTATATATATATATATATATATAATTTATATATATATATATATATATATATATATATATATAAATATATATATATATATATATATATATATATATATATATATATATATATATATATATATATATATAATTTACATATATATATATATATATATATATATATATATATATATATATATATATATATATATATATATATATATATATATATATATATATATATATATATAAGTATATATATATATAAGTATATATACATACATATATATATATATATATATATATATATATATATATATATATATATATATATATATATATATATATATATATAAATATATATTCTCTGGTAAAGTCAACAAGCTTTTATATATCATAGTCCACTACTAACGATGTTAAATGGATATGGGTTATCGATGTATTCCAGACAGCCTATATTATCTGTGTGAGATGTTAGGATATGATGTAAAATTATTTTGTTAAGTCAGCTCTATTGCACATATTCCTGGACGACATTGGTATGTTGATTGTTTGATCTGGTCAAATATCTTGTAAAGTTATGAATGATGTAGACGAAACGAAGAGTATGAATATTTATCCCTCTTAATATCCGATTCCACCAGTGCCAGCCCGGCTACAGCGGCGGTGAAGCTAACTTTATCAAACCTTTGACAATTTAGAAATCAAATATCATGAGAGTGTAAATTAAAGAGAAGACATTTTATTTAAATGCTATCTCTGCATTGATGTATGAGTCGGAAAACTGGACCATTAGAACACCAACCTAACTCCTATGAGAATAAATGACTCCATATTGCAAGAAAATCTATATAATTCTTTAAAAACTGTATAAAATTATTTGGATATCTAGAGGAGCCTACAGAGTATAGTAGAATGTTGCATAGAAATCTATGGAATACTAAAATTCTTTAGTTATGTCCGGAAAAATCCTCTGGAATAGTCCATCCAAAAATCTACAGATTTGTTTTGCTAATGGTAGGTAAGAAGCGTAACCACTTCAGTGTGACGTACGTTTTTCTCCGTAGACCTCCACTTCGCACAGTTGGAAATTAATGATCGGCTCTTGTCTAAGAACAAACACGTAGCGGCCGGAGACGTCACATCGGAATGTCATCGTCGTCGACCTTGGTATCGGCTCGACCCGAGTGGCGCATACAGCGTAGTTGGAAGTAGACAAATGACTTGGAGACATGTTCTCGGGGTCAACGTTAGTGGCAGCCACGATGAAGTTGGACAGTGATTCCACTACAACCATAAATATTGTTCTTTGTCAGTATTTCAACATATAACGTTCCACCAACTGGACGACTAACGAATCACACAATACTTTGTACGTTAACAATCGGAGATAGGTCGAGTCTTAATGAAAATCGGAATGATGTACACATTTCCTTCAGGCGGGATCCAATGTGCTCGGGCGATTTTGATATTCCGATTTTGACAATCGGGCACATCTTCAAATGAGCACCAAACAAAAAGTAACATAGATATTTTAATTACGTTTATCCCTACATGCAGATAGGATAAAAATCTTTCGGATTCACTTTCTAGAAGTTTTAATAGTACACTGTGGGGATAAAATCTCTATTTATTGGTCCATAATACCATACACCATTTACAGCGCCAAGTAATATGAAAAAGTGTACATCAAGTAAATACGCATGTATTATTTAAATTACACAAAAACCTATTAAAACACATAGTGAAACAAACAAACAAACATCAACTTATACATGTCATTAAATGAAACACCACGTTACATCCACTACTGTCGCATGACCGGAGACATAAAACAGACCTTCTCTTAACTTACCAAAACTATTCCGTTGGGAAATGGCGACTTCCATTACATTAAAGACGGCCCCCAGATCGACGGCCCACCATGCTCTCGGATTCGCTTGCATAACGCTGCAGCTGTGAAAGGCCTCACTGTTTGAGTTTCTGTTGCCGTCGACTGCTAAGGACGCACCTCTGCCGCCTCTGATCGAAGATTGGAGTGCTGGTCTGCGGAGTGCTACATTCGATAACTCTGAATCACATCAAAGGCATAACAGACGTGTATGGAATGTGCATTGTGAATTCAAAGTTCCTAGAAGAAAACATCTTCTTTCGCGCGAGCAGGAAGAGAAAGGACACTCGAAGTAACATACACCGCCTTATATAGCGCGGCATCCACACCGTATGAGTGTTCAGAGCGCATTACACTTCACCATCTGACACACATTTCAATTCACATAACCAATTCGACTTCTCTGGGAAGCTTTCAGTCTCGTCGCATTTATTGCGTAAAGACTATTCGATCACATATCCACCAATATCTATACCCAGGAACTCATTTATACAGCTGACTGAACTAGAGCAACGCAGAAGAAGATAATGTTCTGATATATGTATATATATATGTATATATATATGTATATATATATATATATATATATATATATATATATATATATATATATATATATATATATATATATATATATATATATATATATATATATATATATATATATATATATATATATATATATATATATATATATATATATATATATATATATATATATATATATATATATATATATATATATATATATATATATATATATATATATATATATATATATATATATATATATATATATATATATATATATATGTATATATATATATATATATATAATTTATATATATATATATATACATATATATATTCTCTGGTAAAGTCAACAAGCTTTTATATATCATAGTCCACTACTAACGATGTTAAATGGATATGGGTTATCGATGTATTCCAGACAGCCTATACTATCTGTGTGAGATGTTAGAATATGATGTAAAATTATTTTGTTAAGTCAGCTCTATTGCACATATTCCTGGACGACATTGGTATGTTGATTGTTTGATCTGGTCAAAAATCTTGTAAAGTTATAAATGATGTAGACGAAACGAAGAGTATGAATATTTATCCCTCTGAATATCCGATTCCGCCAGTGCCAGCACGGCTACAGCGGCGGTGAAGCTAACTTTATCAAACCTTTGACAATTTAGAAATCAAATATCATGAGAGTGTAAATTAAAGTGAAGACATTTTATTTAAATGCTATCTCTGCATTGATGCATGATTCGGAAAACTGGACCATTAGAACACCAACCTAAGTCCTATGAGAATAAATGACTCCATATTGCAAGAAAATCTATATAATTCTTTAAAAACTGTATAAAATTATTTGGATATCTAGAGGAGTCTACAGAGTATAATAGAGTGTTGCATAGAAATCTATGGAATATTAAAATTCTTTAGTTATGTCCTGAAAAATCCTCTGGAATAGTCCATCCAAAAATCTACAGATTTGTTTTGCTAATGGTAGGTAAGAAGCGTAACCACTTCAGTGTGACGTACGTTTTTCTCCGTAGACCTCCACTTCGCACAGTTGGAAATTAATGATCGGCTCTTGTCTAAGAACAAACACGTAGCGGCCGGAGACGTCACATCGGAATGTCATCGTCGTCGACCTTGGTATCGGCTCGACCTGAGTGGCGCATACGGCGTAGTTGGAAGTAGACAACTGACTTGGAGACGTGGTCTCGGGGTCAACGTTAGTGGCAGCCACGATGAAGTTGGCCAGTGATTCCACTACAAACATAAATATTGTTCTTTGTCAGTATTTCTACATATAACGTTCCACCAACTAGATGATTAACGAATCACACACTACTTTGTACGTTAACAATCGGAGATAGGTCGAGTCTTAATGAAAATCGGAATGATGTACACATTTCCTTCATGCGTGATCCATTGTGCCGGGCGATTTTGATATTCCGATTTTGACAATCGGGCACATCTTCAAATGAGCACCAAACAAAAAGTAACATAGATATTTTAATTACGTTTTTCCCTACATGCAGATAGGATAAAAATCTTTCGGATTCACTTTCTAGAAGTTTTAATAGTACACTGTGGGGATAAAATCTCTATTTATTGGTCCATAATACCATACAATATTTACAGCGCCAAGTAATATGAAAAAGTGTACATCAAGTAAATACGCATGTATTATTTAAATTACACGAAAACCTATTAAAACACATAGTGAAACAAACAAACAAACATCAACTTATACATGTCATTAAATGAAACACCACGTTACATCCACTACTGTCGCATGACCGGAGACATAAAACAGACCTTCTCTTAACTTACCAAAACTATTCCGTTGGGAAATGGCGACTTCCTTTACATTAAAGACGGCCCCCAGATCGACGGCCCACCAAGCTCTCGGATTCGCTTGCATAACGCTGCAGCTGTGAAAGGCCTCACTGTTTGAGTTTCTGTTGCCGTCGACTGCTAAGGACGCACCTCTGCCGCCTCTGATCGAAGATTGGAGTGCTGGTCTGCGGAGTGCTACATTCGATAACTCTGAATCACATCAAAGGCATAACAGACGTGTATGGAATGTGCATTGTGAATTCAAAGTTCCTAGAAGAAAACATCTTCTTTCGCGCGAGCAGGAAGAGAAAGGACACTCGAAGTAACATACACCGCCTTATATAGCTCGGCATCCACACCGTATGAGTGTTCAGAGCGCATTAAACTTCAACATCTGACACACATTTCAATTCACATAACCAATTCGACTTCTCTGGGAAGCTTTCAGTCTCGTCGCATTTATTGCGTAAAGACTATTCGATCACATATCCACCAATATCTATACCCAGGAACTCATTTATACAGCTGACTGAACTAGAGCAACGCAGAAGAAGAAAATGTTCTGATATATGTATATGTATATATATATATATATACTTATATATATATATATATATACATATATATATATATATATATATATAATTTATATAGATATATATAATATATATATATATAATTTATATATAGATATATATATATAATATATATATATATATATATATATATATGTATATATATATGTCTATAATATATATATATACATATATATATATATATATATATATATATATACATATATATATGTATATATATATATATATATATATATATATATATATATATATATATATATATATGTATATATATATATAATTTATATATATATATATATATATATATATATATATATATATATATATATATATATATATATATAATATATATACATATATATATATATATATATATATATATATATATACATATATATATATATATATATATCTATAAGTATATATATATACAGATATAAGATATATACACATATATATCTAAATATATATATATATATATATTCTCTGGTAAATTCAGCAAGCTTTTCTATATCATAGGCCACTACTAACGATGTTAAATGGATATGGGTTATCGATATATTCCAGACAGCCTCTACTATCTGTGTGAGATGTTAGAATATGATGTAAAATTATTTTGTTAAGTCAGCTCTATTTGCACATGTTCCTGGACGACATTGGTATGTTGATTGTTTGAACTGGTCAAATATCTTGTAATTACATATTGCAAAGTTATGAATGATGTAGACGAAACGAAGAGTATGAATGTTTATCCCTCTTAATATCCGATTCCACCAGTGCCAGCCCGGCTACAGCGGCGGTGAAGCTAACTTTATCAAACCTTTGACAATTTAGAAATCAAATATCATGAGAGTGTAAATTAAAATGAAGACATTTTATTCAAATGCTATTTCAGCATTGATGTATGAGTCGGAAAACTGGACCATTAGAACATCAACTTAACTCCTAAGAGAATAAATGACTCCATATTGCAAGAAAATCTATATAATTCTTTAAAAACTGTATAAAATTATTTGGAGATCTATAGGAGTCTACAGAGTATAGGAGAATGTTGCATAGAAAACTATGGAATACTACAAATTCTCTAGTTATGTCCGCAAAAATCCTCTGGAATAGTCCATCCAAAAATCTACAGATTTGTTTTGCTAATGGTAGGTAAGAAGCGTAACCACTTCAGTGTGACGTACGTTTTTCTCCGTAGACCTCCACTTCGCACAGTTGGAAATTAATGATCGGCTCTTGTCTAAGAACAAACACGTAGCGGCCGGAGACGTCACATCGGAATGTCATCGTCGTCGACCTTGGTATCGGCTCGACCCGAGTGGCGCATACGGCGTAGTTGGAAGTAGACAACTGACTTGGAGACGTGGTCTCGGGGTCAACGTTAGTGGCAGCCACGATGAAGTTGGCCAGTGATTCCACTACAAACATAAATATTGTTCTTTGTCAGTATTTCTACATATAACGTTCCACCGACTAGATGATTAACGAATCACACACTACTTTGTACGTTAACAATCGGAGATAGGTCGAGTCTTAATGAAAATCGGAATGATGTACACATTTCCTTCATGCGTGATCCATTGTGCCGGGCGATTTTGATATTCCGATTTTGACAACCGGGCACATCTTCAAATGAGCACCAAACAAAAAGTAACATAGATATTTTAATTACGTTTACCTCTATATGCAGATAGGATAAAAATCTTTTGGATTCACTTTTCTAGAAGTTTTAATAGTACACTGTGGGGATAAAATCTCTATTTATTGGTCCATAATACCATACACCATTTACAGCGCCAAGTAATATGAAAAAGTGTACATCAAGTAAATACGCATGTATTATTTAAATTACACAAAAACCTATTAAAACACATAGTGAAACAAACAAACAAACATCAACTTATACATGTCATTAAATGAAACACCACGTTACATCCACTACTGTCGCATGACCGGAGACATAAAACAGACCTTCTCTTAACTTACCAAAACTATTCCGTTGGGAAATGGCGACTTCCTTTACATTAAAGACGGCCCCCAGGTCGACGGCCCACCAAGCTCTCGGATTCGCTTGCATAACGCTGCAGCTGTGAAATGCCTCACTGTTTGAGTTTCTGTTGCCGTCGACTGCTAAGGACGCACCTCTGCCGCCTCTGATCGAAGATTGGAGTGCTGGTCTGCGGAGTGCTACATTCGATAACTCTGAATCACATCAAAGGAATAACATACGTGTATGGAATGTGCATTGTGAATTCAAAGTTCCTAGAAGAAAACATCTTCTTTCGCGCGAGCAGGAAGAGAAAGGACACTCGAAGTAACATACACCGCCTTATATAGCTCGGCATCCACACCGTATGAGTGTTCAGAGCGCATTAAACTTCAACATCTGACACACATTTCAATTCACATAACCAATTCGACTTCTCTGGGAAGCTTTCAGTCTCGTCGCATTTATTGCGTAAAGAATATTCGATCACATATCCACCAATATCTATACCCAGGAACTCATTTATACAGCTGACTGAACTAGAGCAACGCAGAAGAAGAAAATGTTTTGATATATGTATATGTATATATATATATACTTATATATATATATATATATATATATATATATATATACATATATATATATATATATATAATTTATATATAGATATATATAATATATATATATATAATTTATATATAGATATATATATATATATATATATATATATATGTATATATATATGTATATAATATATATATATACATATATATATATATATATATATATATATATATATATATATATATATATATATATATATATATATATATATATATATATATATATATATATATATATATATATATATATATTATATATATATATATAATATATATATATATATATATATATATATATATATATATATATATATATATATATATACATATATATATATATATATATATATATATATATATATATATATATATAAGTATATATATATATACAGATATAAGATATATACACATATATATCTAAATATATATATATATATATATTCTCTGGTAAAGTCAGCAAGCTTTTCTATATCATAGGCCACTACTAACGATGTTACATGGATATGGGTTATCGATATATTCCAGACAGCCTCTACTATCTGTGTGAGATGTTAGAATATGATGTAAAATTATTTTGTTAAGTCAGCTCTATTGCACATGTTCCTGGACGACATTGGTATGTTGATTGTTTGAACTGGTCAAATATCTTGTAATTACATATTGCAAAGTTATGAATGATGTAGACGAAACGAAGAGTATGAATCTTTATCCCTCTTAATATCCGATTCCACCAGTGCCAGCCTGGCTACAGCGGCGGTGAAGCTAACTTTATCAAACCTTTGACAATTTAGAAATCAAATATCATGAGAGTGTAAATTAAAATGAAGACATTTTATTCAAATGCTATTTCAGCATTGATGTATGAGTCGGAAAACTGGACCACTAGAACATCAACTTAACTCCTAAGAGAATAAATGACTCCATATTGCAAGAAAATCTATATAATTCTTTAAAAACTGTATAAAATTATTTGGAGATCTATAGGAGTCTACAGAGTATAGGAGAATGTTGCATAGAAAACTATGGAATACTACAAATTCCCTAGTTATGTCCGCAAAAATCCTCTGGAATAGTCCATCCAAAAATCTACAGATTTGTTTTGCTAATGGTAGGTAAGAAGCGTAACCACTTCAGTGTGACGTACGTTTTCTCCGTAGACCTCCACTTCGCACAGTTGGAAATTAATGATCGGCTCTTGTCTAAGAACAAACACGTAGCGGCCGGAGACGTCACATCGGAATGTCATCGTCGTCGACCTTGGTATCGGCTCGACCCGAGTGGCGCATACGGCGTAGTTGGAAGTAGACAACTGACTTGGAGACGTGGTCTCGGGGTCAACGTTAGTGGCAGCCACGATGAAGTTGGCCAGTGATTCCACTACAAACATAAATATTGTTCTTTGTCAGTATTTCTACATATAACGTTCCACCAACTAGATGATTAACGAATCACACACTACTTTGTACGTTAACAATCGGAGATAGGTCGAGTCTTAATGAAAATCGGAATGATGTACACATTTCCTTCATGCGTGATCCATTGTGCCGGGCGATTTTGATATTCCGATTTTGACAACCTGGCACATCTTCAAATGAGCACCAAACAAAAAGTAACATAGATATTTTAATTACGTTTACCTCTATATGCAGATAGGATAGAAATCTTTTGGATTCACTTTTCTAGAAGTTTTATTAGTACACTGTGGGGATAAAATCTCTATTTATTGGTCCATAATACCATACACCATTTACAGCGCCAAGTAATATGAAAAAGTGTACATCAAGTAAATACGCATGTATTATTTAAATTACACAAAAACCTATTAAAACACATAGTGAAACAAACAAACAAACATCAACTTATACATGTCATTAAATGAAACACCACGTTACATCCACTACTGTCGCATGACCGGAGACATAAAACAGACCTTCTCTTAACTTACCAAAACTATTCCGTTGGGAAATGGCGACTTCCTTTACATTAAAGACGGCCCCCAGGTCGACGGCCCACCAAGCTCTCGGATTCGCTTGCATAACGCTGCAGCTGTGAAATGCCTCACTGTTTGAGTTTCTGTTGCCGTCGACTGCTAAGGACGCACCTCTGCCGCCTCTGATCGAAGATTGGAGTGCTGGTCTGCGGAGTGCTACATTCGATAACTCTGAATCACATCAAAGGAATAACATACGTGTATGGAATGTGCATTGTGAATTCAAAGTTCCTAGAAGAAAACATCTTCTTTCGCGCGAGCAGGAAGAGAAAGGACACTCGAAGTAACATACACCGCCTTATATAGCTCGGCATCCACACCGTATGAGTGTTCAGAGCGCATTAAACTTCAACATCTGACACACATTTCAATTCACATAACCAATTCGACTTCTCTGGGAAGCTTTCAGTCTCGTCGCATTTATTGCGTAAAGAATATTCGATCACATATCCACCAATATCTATACCCAGGAACTCATTTATACAGCTGACTGAACTAGAGCAACGCAGAAGAAGAAAATGTTTTGATATATGTATATGTATATGTATATATATATATACTTATATAATATATATATATATATATATATATATATATATATATATATATATATATATTTATATATAGATATATATAATATATATATATATAATTTATATATAGATATATATATAATATATATATATATATATGTATATATATGTATATAATATATATATACATATATATATATATATATATATATATATATATATATATATATATATATATATATATATATATATATATATATATATATATATATATATATATATATATGTATATATATATATATAATTTATATATATATATATATATATATATATATATATATATATATATATATATATATATATATACATATATATATATATATATATATATATATATATATATATATATATATAAGTATATATATATATACAGATATAAGATATATACACATATATATCTAAATATATATATATATATATATATTCTCTGGTAAAGTCAGCAAGCTTTTCTATATCATAGGCCACTACTAACGATGTTACATGGATATGGGTTATCGATATATTCCAGACAGCCTCTACTATCTGTGTGAGATGTTAGAATATGATGTAAAATTATTTTGTTAAGTCAGCTCTATTGCACATGTTCCTGGACGACATTGGTATGTTGATTGTTTGAACTGGTCAAATATCTTGTAATTACATATTGCAAAGTTATGAATGATGTAGACGAAACGAAGAGTATGAATCTTTATCCCTCTTAATATCCGATTCCACCAGTGCCAGCCTGGCTACAGCGGCGGTGAAGCTAACTTTATCAAACCTTTGACAATTTAGAAATCAAATATCATGAGAGTGTAAATTAAAATGAAGACATTTTATTCAAATGCTATTTCAGCATTGATGTATGAGTCGGAAAACTGGACCACTAGAACATCAACTTAACTCCTAAGAGAATAAATGACTCCATATTGCAAGAAAATCTATATAATTCTTTAAAAACTGTATAAAATTATTTGGAGATCTATAGGAGTCTACAGAGTATAGGAGAATGTTGCATAGAAAACTATGGAATACTACAAATTCCCTAGTTATGTCCGCAAAAATCCTCTGGAATAGTCCATCCAAAAATCTACAGATTTGTTTTGCTAATGGTAGGTAAGAAGCGTAACCACTTCAGTGTGACGTACGTTTTTCTCCGTAGACCTCCACTTCGCACAGTTGGAAATTAATGATCGGCTCTTGTCTAAGAACAAACACGTAGCGGCCGGAGACGTCACATCGGAATGTCATCGTCGTCGACCTTGGTATCGGCTCGACCCGAGTGGCGCATACGGCGTAGTTGGAAGTAGACAACTGACTTGGAGACGTGGTCTCGGGGTCAACGTTAGTGGCAGCCACGATGAAGTTGGCCAGTGATTCCACTACAAACATAAATATTGTTCTTTGTCAGTATTTCTACATATAACGTTCCACCAACTAGATGATTAACGAATCACACACTACTTTGTACGTTAACAATCGGAGATAGGTCGAGTCTTAATGAAAATCGGAATGATGTACACATTTCCTTCATGCGTGATCCATTGTGCCGGGCGATTTTGATATTCCGATTTTGACAACCTGGCACATCTTCAAATGAGCACCAAACAAAAAGTAACATAGATATTTTAATTACGTTTACCTCTATATGCAGATAGGATAGAAATCTTTTGGATTCACTTTTCTAGAAGTTTTATTAGTACACTGTGGGGATAAAATCTCTATTTATTGGTCCATAATACCATACACCATTTACAGCATCAAGTAATATGAATAAGTGTACATCAAGTAAATACGCATGTATTATTTAAATTACACAAAAACCTATTAAAACACATAGTGAAACAAACAAACAAACATCAACTTATACATGTCATTAAATGAAACACATCGTTACATCCACTACTGTCGCATGACCGGAGACATAAAACAGACCTTCTCTTAACTTACCAAAACTATTCCGT
This sequence comes from Lamellibrachia satsuma, assembly GCA_033239005.1. NCBI lineage: Eukaryota > Metazoa > Annelida > Polychaeta > Sabellida > Siboglinidae > Lamellibrachia > Lamellibrachia satsuma. Next base: position 423,755 of record BSQZ01000036.1, read on the forward strand.
TGGGAAATGGCGACTTCCTTTACATTAAAGGCGGCCCCCAGATCGACGGCCCACCAAGCTCTCGGATTCGCTTGCATAACGCTGCAGCTGTGAAAGGCCTCACTGTTTGAATTTCTGTTACCGTCGACTGCTAAGGACGCACCTCTGCCGCCTCTGATCGAAGATTGGAGTGCTGGTCTGCGGAGTGCTACATTCGATAACTCTGAATCACATCAAAGGCATAACAGACGTGTATGGAATGTGCATTGTGAATTCAAAGTTCCTAGAAGAAAACATCTTCGTTCGCGCGAGCAGGAAGAGAAAGGACACTCGAAGTAACATACACCGCCTTATATAGCGCGGCATCCACACCGTATGAGTGTTCAGAGCGAATTACACTTCACCATCTGACACACCTTTCATTTCACATAACCAATTCGACTTCTCTGGGAAGCTTTCACTCTCGTCGCATTTATTGCGTAAAGACTATTCGATCACATATCCACCAATATCTATACCCAGGAACTCATTTATACAGCTGACTGAACTAGAGCAACGCAGAACAAGATAATGTTCTGATATATGTATATGTATATTATATATATATATATATATATATATATATATATATATATATATATATATATATATATATATATATACATATATATATATATATATATATATATATATATATATATAATATATATATATATATATATATATATATATATATATGTATATATATATAATTTATATATATATATATATATATATATATATATATATATATATATATATATATATATATATATATATATATATATATATATATATATATATATATATATATATATATATATATATATATATATATATACATATATATATATATATATAGTATATATATATATATAAATATATATATATATATATTCTCTGGTAAAGTCAACAAGCTTTTCTATATCATAGGCCACTACTAACGATGTTAAATGGATATGGGTTATCGATATATTCCAGGCAGTCTCTACTATCTGTGTGAGATGTTAGAATATGATGTAAAATTATTTTGTTAAGTCAGCTCTATTGCACATATTCCTGGACGTCATTGGTATGTTGATTGTTTGAACTGGTCAAATATCTTGTAATTACATATTGCAAAGTTATGAATAATGTAGACGAAACGAAGAGTATGAATATTTATCCCTCTTAATATCCGATTCCACCAGTGCCAGCCCGGCTACAGCGGCGGTGAAGCTAACTTTATCAAACCTTTGACAATTTAGAAATCAAATATCTTCTATATATATATATAGATATGAGAGTGTAAATTAAATTGAAGACATTTTATTCAAATGCTATTTCAGCATTGATGTATGAGTCGGAAAACTGGACCACTAGAACATCAGCTTAACTCCTAAGAGAATAAATGACTCCATATTGCAAGAAAATCTATATAATTCTTTAAAAACTGTATAAAATTATTTGGAGATCTATAGGAGTCTACAGAGTATAGGAGAATGTTGCATAGAAAACTATGGAATACTACAAATTCTCTAGTTATGTCCGCAAAAATCCTCTGGAATAGTCCATCCAAAAATCTACAGATTTGTTTTGCTAATGGTAGGTAAGAAGCGTAACCACTTCAGTGTGACGTACGTTTTTCTCCGTAGACCTCCACTTCGCACAGTTGGAAATTAATGATCGGCTCTTGTCTAAGAACAAACACGTAGCGGCCGGAGACGTCACATCGGAATGTCATCGTCGTCGACTTTGGTATCGGCTCGACCCGAGTGGCGCATACGGCGTAGTTGGAAGTAGACAACTGACTTGGAGACGTGGTCTCGGGGTCAAAATTAGTGGCAGCCACGATGAAGTTGGACAGTGATTCCACTACAAACATAAATATTGTTCTTTGTCAGTATTTCAACATATAACGTTCCACCAACTGGACGACTAACGAATCACACACTACTTTGTACGTTAACAATCGGAGATAGGTCGAGTCTTATTGAACATTGGAATTATATACACATTTCCTTCAGGTGGGATCCAATGTGCCCGGGCGATTTTGATATTCCGATTTTGACAACCGGGCACATCTTCAAATGAGCACCAAACAAAAAGTAACATAGATATTTTAATTACGTTTATCCCTACATGCAGATAGGATAAAAATCTTTTGGATTCACTTTTCTAGAAGTTTTAATAATACACTCTGGGGATAAAATCTCTATTTATTGGTCCATAATACCATACACCATTTACAGCACCAAGTAATATGAATAAGTGTACATAAATTAAATAGGCATGTATTATTTAAATTACACAAAAACCTATTAAAACACATAGTGAAACAAACATAGAGGAAACGCCAAAGAAAGACAGTCTTATTGTACTAGAAGACTGGAATGCAAAAGTGGGAAAGGATGCGCAGACCAACTGGCAAGACACTTGCGGACCTTTCTGCAACGCGGAAACAAATGAGAGAGGTCACAGGCTCCTCGAATTTGCAATGTACAATGAGCTGATGCTGGCTAACACATTTGGCCCACACAAAACATCTAGAAGATGGACCTGGCACTACCCAGATGGAAAACATCACAATCAGATCGACTACATCTTGGTGAAACGGCGCTTTCACACAGGAGTGAACATTGCCAGGACACGAAGCTTTCCAGGAGCAGGTATCGGAAGTGATCACGACTTGCTGATGACAACCTTCCACATTCGCTTGAAGAGGATCAGCAAACCAAAGCCAACAAGAATAAAATTTGACATCGAGAAACTTAAGGATCCTGATGTAGCAGAAGCATTCAAAGCAATGATAGGTGGGAAATTTGCACCACTTATCATACTGGATGACAAATATACCGACGTGAACTTGCTGACCAACACCTTCAACAAAATAGTGACCGACACAGCCAGCGAGATCCTTGGAAAACACCGTCGGACAAAGAAACCATGGGTCACAGAAGACATCCTAGATCTTTGTGACAAAAGAAGGGAATTGAAAAGGAGAAAATATGATCCTGAAGGTGCAGCAAAATACAGAGAAGTCAACAAGAAGATCAAACAAGATATGAGAAGAGCAAAATATAACTGGATAGCAGAACAGTGCTGTGAAATGGAAGACAGCTTGAGCAAGAACAACAGCAAGAAGGCTTATCAAATAGTGAAAGACCTGACATCAGTGAAGAAAGGGAGAACTACTACTATCCAAGACAAATCAGGGAAATGCCTGACAGAAGAACAGCAGATCCTCAATCGATGGACAGAATACTGCTCAGAACTGTACAGCCACAACACCAACGGAGACCCAGTAGTACTAAACTGTCCACAGACTACTGAAGAGGACGACTACCCCATTCTTCGTGAGGAAGTAGAGGCTGCAGTAAAGTCTCTGAAAAAAGGAAAGTCAGCTGGAATTGATAACATACCAGCAGAACTGGTTCACGCTGGGGGAGAAGCCTTGATTACCACACTTACAACAATCTGCAACAAGATCTGGCAGACAGGAGAATGGCCCACCCTATGGACTCAGTCACTGATCATCACACTGCCCAAGAAAGGTAACCTACAGATGTGCCAAAACTACAGAACAATCAGCCTCATCAGCCACCCGAGCAAAGTCATGTTGAAGATACTACTCAACAGACTCAAACCCCAGGCAGAAGAGATTATCGCTGAAGAACAAGCGGGTTTTCGAGCAGGACGGAGCACCATTGAACAGATCTTCAACCTTAGAATCCTTTGCGAGAAACACCTTCAACATCAGCAAAGCCTGTATCATGTCTTTATAGATTTCAAGAAGGCCTTTGATAAGGTATGGCATGCGGCCCTATGGGCAACCATGAGGAAGTACAACATTGGCTCCAAGCTTGTCCGAACCATTGAACACCTATATGACAATGCCACCAGTGCAGTAACCTTCAACAGCAGCATAGGAGACTGGTTTCGAACAACTGTTGGAGTTCGACAAGGATGCCTACTATCACCAACGCTCTTCAACATTTTTCTGGAAAGGATAATGACTGATGCTTTAGAAAACCATCACGGCACTGTCAGCATTGGAGGCAGGACAATCACCAACCTTCGTTTTGCTGACGACATCGACGGTCTAGCAGGAGATGGACAAGAACTAGTCAATTTAGTGGAGCGCCTTGAGAAAACATCTTCATCATACGGCATGGAGATCAGTGCCGAAAAGACCAAACTGATGACAAACAGCACACAAGGCATCAGCACAGAGGTCAAAGTTAATGGACAGAGATTTGAGGCAGTAACAAGCTTCAGGTACTTGGGATCAATTATCACAGATGAGGGTTCCAAACCGGAGATACTTGCCAGGATTGCACAGAAAACAGCAGCACTAACAAGGTTGAAACCCTTATGGAACGACAGAAACATCACGGTCAGTTCGAAAATAAGGCTGATGCGCTCCCTTGTCATGTCCATCTTTCTGTACGCTTGTGAAACATGGACCCTTTCAGCAGATCTACAGAAGAGGATACAAGCCATGGAAATGAGATGCTTCCGGAAGATCTTGCACATATCATACAAAGACCATGTTACTAACGATGCTGTCCGTAACAAGATCAAACAAGCCATCGGACCATATGACGACCTTCTTACAACAGTTAAGAAGCGTAAACTGAAGTGGTACGGTCATGTATCACGATCATCTGGCCTTGCAAAGATTATCTTGCAAGGTACCGTAAGAGGGGGGAGATGAAGAAGTAGACAGAAGAAGAGGTGGGAAGACAACATCAAAGAGTGGACAGGAATGGAGTTCGCTGACTCCCAGAGGGTTGTAAAGAACAGGGAAACGTGGAGAGAGCTGGTTAGAAAGTCATCAATGGTGCCCCAACGATCCTTACAGGTTATGGGAAAGTGAAGTGAAGTGAAGTGTGAAGTGAAACAAACAAACAGACATCAACTTATACATGTCATTAAATGACACACCAGGTTACATCTACTACTGTCCCATGACCGGAGACATAAAACAGACCTTCTCTTAACTTACCAAAACTATTCCGTTGTGAAATGGCGACTTCCTTTACATTAAAGACGGCCCCCAGATCGACGGCCCACCAAGCTCTCGGATTCGCTTGCATAACGCTGCAGCTGTGAAAGGCCTCACTGTTTGAGTTTCTGCTGCCGTCGACTGCTAAGGACGCACCTCTGCCGCCTCTGATCGAAGATTGGAATGCTGGTCTGCGGAGTGCTACATTCGATAACTCTGAATCACATCAAAGGCATAACAGACGTGTATGGAATGTGCATTGTGAATTCAAAGTTGCTAGAAGAAAACATCTTCGTTCGCGCGAGCAGGAAGAGAAAGGACACTCGAAGTAACATACACCGCCTTATATAGCGCGGCATCCACCCCGTATGAGTGTTCAGAGCGCATTACACTTCACCATCCGTCACACCTTTTCATTCACAAAACCAATTCGACTTCTCTGGGAAGCTTTCAGTCTCGTCGCATTTACTGCGTAAAGACTATTCGATCACATATCCACCAATATCTATACCCAGGTACTCATTTATACAGCTGAGTGAACTAGAGCAACGCAGAACAAGATAATGTTCTGATATATGTATATGTATATATATATATATATATATATATATATATATATATATATATATATATATATATATATATATATATATATATATATAATTTATATATATATATATATATATATATATATATAATTTACACATATATATATATATATATATATATATATATATATTTATATATATATACATATACATATATATATATATAAGTATATATATACAGATATATACACATATATATATATATATATATATATATATATATATATATATATATATATATATATATATATATATATATATATATATATATATATATATATATATATATATATATATATATATATATATATATATTCTCTGGTAAAGTCAACAAGCTTTTATATATCATAGTCCACTACTAACGATGTTAAATGGATATGGGTTATCGATGTATTCCAGACAGCCTATACTATCTGTGTGAGATGTTAGAATATGATGTAAAATTATATATATATATATATATAATATATATATATATATATATATTTATATATATATACATATACATATATATATAAGTATATATATATACAGATATATACATATATATATATATATATATATATATATATATATATATATATATATATATATATATATATATATATATATACATATATATATATATATATATATATATATATATATATATATATATATATACATATACATATATATATTCTCTGGTAAAGTCAACAAGCTTTTATATATCATAGTCCACTACTAACGATGTTAAATGGATATGGGTTATCGATGTATTCCAGACAGCCTATACTATCTGTGTGAGATGTTAGAATATGATGTAAAATTATTTTGTTAAGTCAGCTCTATTACACATATTCCTGGACGACATTGGTATGTTGATTGTTTGATCTGGTCAAATATCTTGTAAAGTTATGAATGATGTAGACGAAACGAAGAGTATGAATATTTATCCCTCTTAATATCCGATTCCACCAGTGCCAGCCTGGCTAAAGCGGCGGTGAAGCTAACTTTATCGAACCTTTGACAATTTAGAATTCAAATATCATGAGAGTGCAAATTAAAATGAAGACATTTCATTTAAATGCTATCTCTGCATTGATGTATGAGTCGGAAAACTGGACCATTAGAACACCAACCTAACTCCTATGAGAATAAATAACTCCATATTGCAAGAAAATCTATATAATTCTTTAAAAACTGTATAAAATTATTTGGATATCTAGAGGAGTCTACAGAGTATAGTAGAATGTTCCATAGAAAAATATGGAATACTACAAATTCTCTAGTTATGTCCGGAAAAATCCTCTGGAACAGTCCATCCAAAAATCTACAGATTTGTTTTGCTAATGGTAGGTAAGAAGCGTAACCACTTCAGTGTGACGTACGTTTTTCTCCGTAGACCTCCACTTCGCACAGTTGGAAATTAATGATCGGCTCTTGTCTAAGAACAAACACGTAGCGGCCGGAGACGTCACATCGGAATGTCATCGTCGTCGACCTTGGTATCGGCTCGACCCGAGTGGCGCATACGGCGTAGTTGGAAGTAGACAAATGACTTGGAGACGTGTTCTCGGGGTCAACGTTAGTGGCAGCCACGATGAAGTTGGACAGTGATTCCACTACAAACATAAATATTGTTCTTTGTCAGTATTTCAACATATAACGTTCCACCAACTGGACGACTAACGAATCACACACTACTTTGTACGTTAACAATCGGAGATAGGTCGAGTCTTAATGAAAATCGGAATGATGCACACATTTCCTTCAGGCGGGATCCAATGTGCTCGGGCGATTTTGATATTCCGATTTTGACAATCGGGCACATCTTCAAATGAGCACCAAACAAAAAATAACATAGATATTTTATTTACGTTTATCCCTACATGCAGATAGGATAAAAATCTTTCGGATTCACTTTCTAGAAGTTTTAATAATGCACTGTGGGGATAAAATCTCTATTTATTGGTCCATAATACCATACACCATTTACAGCACTAAGTAATATGATTAAGTGTATCTACTGTAAATACGCATGTATTATTTAAATTACACAAAAACCTATTAAAACACATAGTGAAACAAACAAACAAACATCGACTTATACATGTCATTAAATGACACACCAGGTTACATCTACTTCTGTCCCATGACCGGAGATATAAAACAGACCTTCTCTTAACTTACCAAAACTATTGCGTTGTGAAATGGCGACTTCCTTTACATTAAAGACGGCCCCCAGATCGACGGCCCACCATGCTCTCGGATTCGCTTGCATAACGCTGCAGCTGTGAAAGGCCTCACTGTTTGAGTTTCTGTTGCCGTCGACTGCTAAGGACGCACCTCTGCCGCCTCTGATCGAAGATTGGAATGCTGGTCTGCGGAGTGCTACATTCGATAACTCTGAATCACATCAAAGGCATAACAGACGTGTATGGAATGTGCATTGTGAATTCAAAGTTGCTAGAAGAAAACATCTTCGTTCGCGCGAGCAGGAAGAGAAAGGACACTCGAAGTAACATACACCGCCTTATATATCGCGGCATCCACACCGCATGAGTGTTCAGAGCCAGTACACTTCAACACTCGACACACCTTTTCATTGAAAAAAAGCAATTCGACTTTTCTGGGAAGTTTTCAGCCTCGTCGCAATTACTTCGTAAAGGCTATTCGATCAAAGGCATAAACATAGTCCACGCATTGTGCATCGTGAAGTCAAGATTGTTAGAAGAATTAATACACGAAATCAAATGTAGGAAATAAAGTCATAGGATGAAAGTTTTAATTTTGTATAGATTTATATAGAAACTGGTTGTTTGAAGAAATTACCTTTTTCCATGCAAAAATTTACCACTCTAATAAGTAAATGCATACATACATACATATATACATACATACATGCATGCTTACATACATACATACATACGTACATACATAGATACATATATGCATAGATACATACATACATACATACATACATACATATATACATACATACATACATACATACATAATACATACATACATACATATATAGAAACATGCATACATGCATGCATGCATACATACATACATACATACATATATATGTACATACATGCATACATTCATTCAAACACATACATACATACATACATTCATACATACATACATACATACATACATACATACATACATACATACATACATGCATACGTACATACACATTCCTGGTGATCTTGTAATATATGTTGCAAAAGATCCTGTTATATACGAAAGCTTCACAGACTATGTTGCAAAGCAGACATTAGAGCATATATATATGCAATACTTCATATTTAGCTAAATATTAATTTGTATTATATTGTATATTATATACATACATATATATATATATATATATATATATATATATATATATATATATATATATATATATATATATATATATGCATATAATATACAATATAATACAAATTAATATTTAGCTAAATATGAAGTATTGCACATCGTCGCAAAGCTGAAAAGGTCAATGGCACATTTAGTATATTTCTTTCCATTTGTAAAGAGTGACGTGAGGCGTTATGTATACGGCTGTGTTCTGGCACCAACTGACACAAGCCACTTACTATTGCAGCATATTTCGCGTACACCGCGTCAAGTAACGTGATTAGACATACACCACTAACTCGCCAGAGGAAATTACCGTACCAGTTGTGCGTGCATTCTACTTTCAACAGTACGACCAAGCAATCACAAATTACTCATCAAAGTCGATAATATGTCTAAACAAACCGATTAACTATGACTGCAGTGCACACACACGACCAGTAATGCTCATGACTTATCATGCATCAGCAACAGTAGCACTATACACACACCATTGACTCAACACACGAACTTACCATAGCTGCAGTGCACGCTCACCGCCACCAGCAGCAGGACCAAACACGCACTCTACAACGATTAGAAATAGTCACATTAGTCCATGAGCCAAACAAGATTTGACTCTGAATTTTGGGGACTAATTCCTAAAATGATTTTCAGTTACACCAATGTCTGAAGTGTCTGAAAAAGTGTGATAGACATTTAATATCAGTTGAAACATTGTAAATTATTAGTAGTAAATTGTCCGTATGTCAGTATACATCTAAGCAATGTGTACACGTTTGTCAAACAGATAGGGGAAAATATCGAGAAAAATACCAATTCCACTTTTGTATTTGTACTGCTTTTCTTATAAAATTATGCGCAAATATACTAACATTACATGCTTCAGGTTTATCCGCACTGCTGTTGTATGCTGTAGGTAGATCAAAGCAAATACATCACCTCTCCGGTGACATGGTTACTGAAGCATTGCCACACAGCGACATTGTCACGCAGTGACATTGGCACACGGTGACATGGTTACCGAAGCATTGTCACACGGTCCGTGATGATCTCTTACAGCAAAACTGATTAGCCGATTTGCATAAATATGTACTACCCAAATATGGTTTCAAATATATAAAACAACCTAAGTAACACGTACGACTTATTAATGAAATAACTACTAAATAATCATTTTTAAGAAACGTTTTTCTAATTCGGTTATTATGATCAAATCAAACGAATTATTCATGTTTTTACTTTCATGTGAAACCATATGCCACATTCTACTTATATAATTATGTGCTTTCATGTTCCATGTGTACTGCTGCTGTATGTAGGGAGTAGATACAGACAAAATGTAACCTGACCCGTCGCGTGAAAACAGGAACATTGCCTCTCGAATTTCGATTTGGACGGAATGTGGTGGAAACACACGCAATTATATAAACTATCCAATTGTGGTGTCAAACCGTTTTCAGTCTCAAAACCTCACAGTGAAGGAACTCTAAATTGCATCGAGTGTAACATGCCATAATATATGAATCCCTTGTTTTACCTGCACAATCGTTTCATTCGTTTTGAGCATACACGAATGGTCTAACCGGTGCTAACTCCGTTTGCACGAGAGGAGACTGCAGAACTTTTGGAGCTGACAGATATGTCATCCATCGGATTGTTAGGCCTTCTTTGACATTAAATTCTGTAGCCTGGTAATGAATCCGGGGTAAACGGATAGCTTTCTATGCTGCGCCCACATATGGTAGTTTGGAAATGTGTGTGTGTGTGTGTGTGTGTGTGTGTGTGTGTGTGTGTGTGTGTGTGTGTGTGTGTGTGTGTGTGTGTGTGTGTGTGTGTGTGTGTGTGTGTGTGTGTGTGTGTGTGTGTGTGTGTGTGTGTGTGTGTGTGTGTGTGTGTGTGTGTGTGTGTGTGTGTGTGTGTGTGTGTGTGTGTGTGTGTGTGTGTGTGTGTGTGTGTGTGTGTGTGTGTGTGTGTGTGTGTGTGTGTGTGTGTGTGTGTGTGTGTGTGTGTGTGTGTGTGTGTGTGTGTGTGTGTGTGTGTGTGTGTGTGTGTGTGTGTGTGTGTGTGTGTGTGTGTGTGTGTGTGTGTGTGTGTGTGTGTGTGTGCACTGCAGCATATTATGCGTGTAAGAGTAGAGGAATGTTGGCTTCCTGGTGGATCGTCGTTCTCTAGTAGATCAACAATTTCTTCGACACCTGATTCGTATTTCTGGGTGCTAATGCGCCCAAGCTTGTGATGATGTTGAAAGCAGTCCACGGGCTCACTTTCTGCGTGGAACAAAACCCTGGTTTGACCTTAGGCGGAACATCGCTTTCCCAATTACGCACAATGGAAACAATTCAGATGGTTCGACGGATAGTTTCTTGTCTATTTTTACCAACAGGTTTATAGGTTGGTTGTGTCGGCATGCGCAACAAAGACTTCAATTTGACATTGGTGCCATTGACTGGATGTGATATTCCCATTCCTCTGAGCGATTCCTTTTGCCTGTCTGTGTTGTCGAACGCCAACTCTATAAGGGCGGAATGATACTCATTCGAAGGAAGTATAATGTCGTCACTGTCAATATTTGTTATTTTGTCAATGCACAGTGTTGTGTGTTAGTTTCTTCCAGACTGAATAAGAAAATCTATTGCCGAGTCGATTCAAGATTCTGATAACCCCAACTTTGCATTTTGATAGGGCACGAAAGAAAGGCACTTACGGTTGTGATGACATACTGGGCTATCGTCTGTGCAGCCTTCAGTTGCACCGAGTATGTCTCGGTCTCCAATTCCCGCCAAACATTTCCCTTGAGGATGTCAAACGATTGCTACGCCAACTAATTATACCGTTAAAGTTAATTACTGTGACATATTCTAGGGTTACAAGTTTGCAAAAAGATCAAGTGTGTAGACATATGCAACCGTTATTGCTACGTCTTATTTACCTATGTTACTTAACTATTTGATGTCCGAAGACAGGACTTTAAACAATTAGGCTAATCGTTGGCGCTTCCTCTGAGAGAGTTATCTACTTAATCATTTAAACCTATGAGTCTTTTTATATTTTTGCTGTCACAGTTTGGTAGTACATGTAACTTTGCGTATTCGCGCAAAACATTCATACAGATCGGCCAAGTTGTTTTTGGTGTAAAAAAAATTACTGTATATCAATACTCCAATGTATCCAAGGTCCAGTTTTATTATTCGATCTAGGGATTAATACAGCAGCAGTACATATGAAATCTGGAAGTACATATTTAGGTAGAATGTTGCCTAGAGTTCCATATATAAGTAAAAAGGAATAATTATATGATTACAACATAATATAGCCGAATTACAAAAAAGGTCTTAAAAAATAACAATATTTAGTAGTTATTTAATAAATAAATCATACGTATGATTTATTTGTTTTTTATATTTGAAACAACAGTTGGGTAGTACATGTGAGTTTGCGAATTCACACATAATTTCATGCGAGCTGTTTTGCAGTGAACTATATGGCGATACAGGTATCCAGGACACATATGGGGTAGCGTTTTGGATTCAATCTAGCGACTGCTTACAACAGCAGCACATACACACTTGAAGGCACGTATAGGTAGCATAGTGCGTACAGTTTCAGACGAGAGTAAAACATATATCATTTATTTGACTGATATATCATAAAAGCCGAACAACAAAAAAGTGGGAACACATTTTATATTTTATTTCCCCCTATATGTTTGACAAACATGTATCAACATTGTTCAGATGAGTGCTTTCATACTGCGAATTTTACGCTAAACAACTTTTAGTTATGCAAATTTGAGATCCAACCTTTAGATTTTGTTAATAGAGCATTTGCTTTGAATAGCATGATTTACGCTTTAAAATGACAGTCATGTTTAAAGATGGCGTCCAAAAAAAATGATTAAGCTACTCATCTGAAATATCCATCACACGTTTTCAGACACTTCCCACATTGGTGTAACTAATAATCATATTGGGAATGTGTCCCCCAATTTGAGAGTCAACCTCAATATTTGTAGGCTTGGCTCATTGATTAAATGAAGTACCATAACGCGCTGTTTTACTAAACATTTATATAACAGTTATCGACTTCGATGTATATATCAACATATCGTTACCAATATCACTGATATGTTATACTCTCAGTTAATCACGTTTACTAAAATGTCGAAACTGACTAATTACAACAATGCATGATACTTCAATAGTAACATTCAATTTCGCTCCACTTTGACCATATCATACTTAACGTGAGATTAGAATGATTAACTTGTGTCCCATATATTATGAGACATAATCACATATGATTTTTGGCAATATCATATAATACCTCATTGATTTAAGTAATAACATATTATGTATATGCGTCTCTACCAGATATGACGTCGCAGACAATCATTGTCTATTGCAGCCATATGTCCACACGCCATGACACTTACCAGCTGGGTACCGCTCATGTTGTCGCGAGACGACTGGTGACAGCTGTCTCTCGTCCAGGCTCTGTAGGTCACAGTGTTTGCAGCACCGTGCCGGAGTCCTTTGTAAAGATGCTATTGTTAGGAAGTTATACGTTATTTATTTAACCAGATTTAACAAGATTGCCATCCAAAACTACAAATTCCGGATGGCAAGTGGCAAGCGGACAGGCAAGCCATTGACTTATCGATAGTCTAAAAATGTTTCATTTACGTATTGCCCGCCCTTATCAAATATCTTTCAATTTTATTTTGAAATATAATCACCCTACTAGAAATGACACAATCATTTGACAGTTTGCTACATTCATTAATGACTCTCTGTGAGAATGAGTACTTTCTCGTGTCCAACCTACATTGTTCCTTAACTAGTGTTGCTTTGTACCCTCTGGTTCTACTACGTTCTTTAAGTTTGAAGAATATGCTCCAATTAATATCCTCATAACAAAAAAGACAGCAGGTGGCTCGACTTCTAGTTACATACATTTATATAGGATAGGCACACACGCGCGCATGCGTGCACGGGCACACACGCATCGACGTACATGCACACTCACGTACGCACACGCCCACCTGCCCACCCGCACGATAGCACGCACGCACGCATTCCAGACCCGTAAGAAGGAAAAATTTTGGTAAGGCCCACCTTGACAATGGGGTTCCGGGGGCATACATGACAACAGTTTCGCTGATTTGTGTAATAGAACCAAGCGTATTCCACACATCAAAACCGTGATAGAAAAAAAACACTTTTACTTGCTCTCTGTCTAGCGTGCCTGATGGTTCAGTGAGTGAGTAAGAAAGTAAGCAAGTTAGTAAGTATGTAAGCAATTAAGTAAATGAGTAAGAAAGTTAGCAAGTGAGTGAGTGAGTGAGTGAGTGAGTGAGTGAGTGAGTGAGTGAGTGAGTGAGTGAGTGAGTGAGTGAGTGAGTGAGTGAGTGAGTGAGTGAGTGAGTGAGTGAGTGAGTGAGTGAGTGAGTGGTTAATATCCATTAATCCTCATCTTACAAACAAATATAATCGATATGTGGAATTGTTCCACACGATGTTCTCTATCCAACCATCCTACATCCCACGTTGCAGGTAATTACGTTACCTTTCCAATATAGAAAGACGTGTTACAACAGGACGAACACTGTTATGGCATGGCTTAACAGAAAATGCTATGAAAAGACATGCGAGTGGCCAATAAAGGTATTTTCCAGGTAAACCAGTAACTATTGTGGAAAGTTGTTGCGCAAGGGCCCATTCAGAATTGTCCCTCGGTCTCACGTGAAAAATAAGCCACATATCTGTATCAACATGTCGTTAATGTGTTCGTGTTTGTACGTCAAAATTGAACATTGTCCCCGGCGTAGCGGCCACAATCTTAGAGTAGCCTGACACAAGTATGTGCTGTCCAGCATTCGTGACAAAACAGCCTGATCAAGTACCAAGAGGAAATAAGTATATAATAGCTTAATTTGTGCTGCTTAAACTGGTATACAAAATCAGTGCTTACACGAAAGTTGCCATCATGATGTCAGGAACTGTTGTATAGAGTATTGACCCACTTAATGTCTAATGTTTGACAAGATAGATGTACTGCCAAACAGCTTAATCAATCAACTTGATAATTTACCAAGATAAAATAAGTTCACTGCAGCTTAAACTGGTATTAAGACCCAAAACAGTGTCGTCTACACTTTATTTATAAAACAGTTTGATTAAATATGACAAATAGTGCAATTTAAAATTGCATACACTAAATAAAATTCTTATTCATGCTACAAATGCATCAGACTGCTATCAATCTCATGTAAATGATACCCTCCCTTAAATAAATAAAAGGCGCCCAATGCCACAACATCCGTTACTCGTGACGTTGCGGTGACAAAAACAACACTAGGTTTCCTATTAGCTAGTTTTTTTTCTAAGAAAGTGGCCATTACGGTGTCTGGAAACTGTTGTCCAGGGGATTGACCCAACTAACACGTAATTGTGCAAAAATCTACTAACTTGCCGTGTCAATCACAACAGTATATTACGTTGCTCATTATAACATTCACTGAGGTCTACCTATTAACGTTGTTAACAACATAGAACCATCAAGTTTCTCCTCATATATCTAAAATACACGTACACATGTCACGTGGTCAACAATTACTCTTACTTCCACATAACGATAAAAATTTATAAAACATTAACTAAACAAAAACTCGCCATCTCCTTTAATTTATTTTTATTTTTATTGTTACATGGAAGTAAGAGTGTTTTTGCCGTCGTTACATGTGTATATGTATGGTAGATATGTGAGACATTCGGTGGCTGTATGTGGTCGTTTTCATGGTTATGTCTGACAGATCGCGCTGACGGTGACATGCAGTCCGTTTGTGAGGTCCGTTTGCCGTTCATCCAGTTTATCGTCGCTGCCAGTGTCGCTGACTCCGTTCGGAGTTTGGGTTCTACGGATTGACGACATCAACTTCTACAACTGGGAATAATGTTGGCACATCATGCCCGGGGGGTACTCCCTATACTGAGGTGTGCATGTATGTGCCGCGCAAATGCCCCTGTTTTTGGCAATTTTTCTCTCTCTGTCCGAAGAAAAAATGTAAATTTTCTCTCTTTGTGCCCCAATTAAACCTGATAATTCTCATCGAAGAGGAAATTTCCCAATGAAAACGTTCCGCTCGGGCTTACCTTACACTTTATTAGATAAATTGTTCAATAATTCTCTTGATTTCTCTCTCTCCATGTGCTCCATGGGGCTCTGGCGGCACACCCCCACCGCTTTGGTATGGCAGTACCCCCCCCCGGGATATCATGCTCTTTCAAAGAAAACCCAGGGCTGCCATCCTCTCCGGGTCGCGGTCGACACAAGTTTGTGCTTTCGCGAGCTGTTTCTTTAACAAAGTTGGCTGCATATGGCACTTACATGAATTTGTGTTACTCTATTTCTACTACTGTTTGCATTACAACCGAATGCCTCACGTGGATCTCGCGTGACTACACGTCATTTTACTTTTATAACCTTCGTTATAAAAGTCATTTTACAATCATGTTACAAATATTGTGTGCGAAAATATCTCGGAAAACAACGGACACTCACGTATGTACGCAGATATTTCCGTGATTTATGCGCATATAACAATGAACGTTTGATTGTCGAAATGCGTGAACAACAATTGGTGACGTGCAGGATGCCACTGTTTTATTAATACCTCCATTATTGTGATGTCATAGCAAAAGTATAATGTATATGTACAAAAGTGTCTAGATGCCGTTAGTTAGCTAATGTGAGTCCTCGCTCAGTGGAGTGCGGTACCTTGACGACAATAGGGTCGGACTGCTGATCAAGAGAACGGGGTCCACCTGGGTAGCAGCAATACTGATCAAGCAGCCATCTATCAAGTAGCCAATCATAGCATACAGTAATAAGTAATGTGATAATGTGAACAAGTAATAGGTGGGAAGCTACTTCTACTACCAAGGTGTCAACACTTAGTTATAGCGAAAACCCTGGTGGTTAATACCACATGCGGTTAAGTGAATGTTACAATCCAGTCAGCTTAAACGGATATGTAATTATAAACACAGTCCGTAAACTTTGATGTGTAATGACTTAATGCGATGTGTATTATGAATAGCCACACTATTTAATACTGCAATGAAATGTTGCTGTTGCTGGCATTAGTGTTTCACTAGACGTAGATGTCTCGGGGCGCAAACAGTGCAGAGCTACGTATCGATAATGAATTATTGGGTATACTATAGACTGCAATAACGTTATCTCAGGAAACACACGTATGTGACTCCTGGTGGAAAAGGTGATGCAAAATAATTTAATGTGTTGCATTAAAACCTACATTCTGTAATTATGAATATTCTTCCATGGCCGGACATTATGCATCCAGACAGTAATTATTAGGCCGGTAAGAGCAAGAACAAGAAATTTTATTTTGATCCACAAATGCGATTACACTTACATATTCGTATGTGTATTAATACAATTCAAATGATACAAGTCAATACTTAAATAGTACACAAAATAAAAAGGGACCAATGACTATATATCGCTGTCACAGGAGCCACTCATTTGTATCAAATTATCTTTGGCCTCTTTGCTTTCGTTTTTATACAAAATGTGTCTCTTTAATTGATATTCCATTTTCAGTAGTTCAAGTTTTTAAGTGGTTCTGTGTGTGAATTGTACCTGCTGAAGGTTATTATTCGAACTGCCTTTTTTAGATTTTCATTATTCTATTGTCTTTATATCCCCATACCATAATACAATAATTAATATGTGATAATATTAAAGAATTGCATATCATAATTTTTATTTCTATAGGTAATACATACTTTTTTCTATTTATATCGCAGTCGTCCAGTGGTACTCCGATTTTTATTGGTAAGATTTCTGATTGCATTTCTTCAATTTCAACATACTGTTTTCGGTTCTTTAAATAAATAATTTTCGAATAAAAGTAGAGTAGTACCATCCATGCCATAGATAACGATATCCGTAGGACCGTTCAAAACGCCGTCACCCGATGGCAGACCTGTTAATTCGAAAGCCAACTCTATTTCTTTACACAGCATCCAACCACGCCGCAATTACTGCGCGAAGACAACCCGTTCAATTATATCCACCACTGTCCATAGCCAGTGCCATTCATACAGCCGTTTGAACTGAAGCAACGTGGAGTGAACTAAATTTCCCAAGTTTCGAAACAGCAGCAAGAAGGTTCGAACCACCCCCGGTCGTCTCGGTTGACAGTCCGACGTTCTAACTATCCCCGGTCGTCTCGGTTGACAGTCCGACGTTCTAACTACCCCCGGTCGTCTCGGTTGACAGTCCGACGTTCTAACCACCCCCGGTCGTCTCGGTTGACAGTCAGACATTCTAACCACCCCCGGTCGACTCGGTTGACAGTCCGACATTCTAACCACCCCCGGTCGTCTCGGGTGACAGTCCAACGTTCTAACCACCACGGGTCGTCTCGGGTGACAGTCCGACATTCTAACCACCCACCCCCGGTCGTCTCGGTTGACAGTCAGACGTTCTAACCACCCCCGGTCGTCTCGGTTGACAGTCAGACATTCTAACCACCCCCGGTCGACTCGGTTGACAGTCCGACATTCTAACCACCCCCGGTCGTCTCGGGTGACAGTCCAACGTTCTAACCACCACGGGTCGTCTCGGGTGACAGTCCGACATTCTAACCACCCACCCCCGGTCGTCTCGGGTGACAGTCAGACGTTCTAACCAGCACCGGTCGTCTCGGGTGACAGTCCGACGTTCTAACCACCCCCGGTCGTCTCGGTTGGCAGTCCGACGTTCTAACCACCCACCCCCGGTCGTCTCGGTTGGCATTCCGACGTTTTAACCATCCACCCCCGGTCGTCTCGGTTGACGGTCCGACGTTCTAACCACCCACCCCCGGTCGTCTCGGGTGACAGTCCAACGTTCTAACCACCCACCCCCGGTCGTCTCGGGTGACAGTCCGACGTTCTAACCACCTCCGGTCGTCTCGGTTGACAGTCAGACATTCTAACCACCCCCGGTCGTCTCGGATGATAGTCCGACGTTCTAACCACCCCCGGTTGTCTCGGTTGACAGTCCGACGTTCTAACCACCCCCGGTCGTCTCGGTTGACGGTCCAACGTTCTAACCACCCCCAGTCGTCTCGGGTGACAGTCAGACATTCTAACCACCCACCCCCGGTTGTCTCGAGTGACAGTCCGACGTTCTAACCACCCACCCCCGGTCGTCTCGGGTGACAGTCCGACGTTCTAACCACCCCCGGTCGTCTCGGTTGACAGTCCGACGTTCTAACCACCCCCGGTCGTCTCGGGTGACAGTCCGACGTTCTAACCACCCCCGGTCGTCTCTGTTGACAGTCCGACGTTCTAACCACCCCCGGTCGTCTCGGGTGACAGTCAGACGTTCTAACCACCCCCGGTCGTCTCGGTTGACAGTCCGACGTTCTAACCACCCACCCCCGGTCGTCTCGGGTGACAGTCCGACGTTCTAGCCATCATTACGCCACTGCGCCCCCCCCCCCCCACAAGAACACCTTACTGAATGAAATGCAATTGTTTGGGTTGTATTGGCGGAAAATATATAACATCACAAAACATAAATTCATTTGGCAATACATGTTTGAGTGGTTCATTATTGATGTGAATTCTAACATCAGCCATCTTGACAATGGACTGATGGATGCCAATTAGCAAAAATTCGCATTTCTGTACATTAAGACTAAGTCTATTAATGTAAAAATACTGTTTGACTTTACATAGATCAATGTTAACGTTGGATTCTAATTCAGATGAACACACAGGTTTTTCAGCGGTGTCAATTTCCATATCGTCTACAAGCATGTTTATATCGCAAGATTCAGTAACAATGGATATATCATTCAGAAAGAGCAGAAACAACAGAGGGCCCAAGGTTGACCCTTGGGGCACCCCTATATTGATAGGCAAGGGATCGGAGAGATGGCCATCCACCGAAACTGATTGTGACACACCAGTGATGTAGCTCCAAAACCACTGATGCTCTAGACCAGTAACCCCAAATCCTTTAAGTTTGGCCAGCAGAATGCCAGTGTCCATGGTGTCGAAAGACGTTCCGGAGACACCACTCCAAGGCAAAGGGCCAGGTGGCAAGTGGACAAGGAAGCCATTGGCTTATCGAGAGTACAACAGTTTTCATCTCTGTGTAACCAGTCATCCTGAGATATGTGTCAACTTTGTTTTTTAACATATTCACGCTACTAGCAGTTACTATAAATATTTCAATCAATATTTTCATACCAATTCAATATCTTAACATTTCAATTTGATCTCCTCTTATAATCCTTGTCTCTAGGGTTGTTAAGCCACATTCTCTTAGGCGTTCTTCATATCTACGGTCTCTCAGTTGTGGAATCATCTTTGTGGCTCTCCTCTGTATTCGTTCAAGCGTATCTATATCCATCTTGCAATATGGTCTCCAAACTTGTATGCAGCATTCCAAATGAGGCCTAACTATTGCTTCAAACAGAGGTATTAGTGTTTTGTCTTTGCATTTCTCCTAATCAACCCAACAATTTTATTACCCTTTTAAGCTGTAATACCACACTGCTATGAAACTTTCTTATCAGCACTTATTGTTGCTTAGTCTTTTTCTTTTACGGTAGAACCTAGAACAGTATCTCCTATGTTATAGTTTACATCCAAGTTCGCCTGTCATGTGTGTAGGCATTTACGTTTCCCAAAATTGAATAACATTTGCCATTTTTCATACCATTTAACAAATGGGTTTGTAATGTATCACTTACTAGATCAGGTTCTACGGTGTCTTCGGTGATATCGTTGACTGCAGGGCTCTGTTTGTAGGCAGCTGTGTACGTTCAGGTCGGTGTCGGGCGCTGCAGTAGCGACTCGCTGTGTGCTCCGGCTAATACGGGTTGTTTTCATCGCCCGCCAGCGAATGATGTGGCGCCAAGTGTAAAGGGCAGTTCATGTCTGTGAATCGATCACCCAATTGGTCAGAAGCGCCAGGACCATTCTGTCCAGTCATCGTGCAGGATTAATTGGAGCACACACGGTGTCTGTAGAATGTTATTGATTCCTATGGAATTCTATAGATAAAAAAAATTATATATGTTTTTTTTGCTAAGGGATATTATTAAATAAATTAAGTTTTGTGATAATATGTATTTTCCGCCAATACAACCCACACAATTGCATTTCATTCAGTAAGGTGTTCTTGGGGGGGAGCAGTGGCGTGATGGTGGCTAGAACGTCGGACTGTCACCCGAGACCACCGGGGGTGGTTCGAAACTTCTTGCTGCCGTTTCCAAGCTTGGGAAATGTAATTCACTCCACGTTGCTTCAGTTCAAACAGTTGCATAACTGACACGGGCTTTGGACAGTGGTTGTTATAAATGAGTCGAGTTGGTTTTCGAATTAACAGGTCTGCCAGGGGGCGAAATGTAAAGCACTTTGAACGGTCCTACCGACTGGATATCGCGAATAATTACCGGCCTAATAATTACTGTCTGGATGCATAATATCCGGCCATGGCTAAATATTCATAATTACAGAATGTAGGTTTTATTGCAACACATTCCATTATATTGCATCACCTCTTCCACCGTGGCGTTTCTAGAGACCAGGAGTCACATAGGTGTGCTTCTAGATATAACGTTATTGCAGTTTAGTATACCCACTAATTCTTTAT
Source organism: Lamellibrachia satsuma (assembly GCA_033239005.1). NCBI lineage: Eukaryota > Metazoa > Annelida > Polychaeta > Sabellida > Siboglinidae > Lamellibrachia > Lamellibrachia satsuma. Next base: position 445,406 of record BSQZ01000036.1, read on the forward strand.
CGATATGTGGCTCTGCAATGTTTGTTGTGGACTTTTTACAGCCTACTTAGTAAAATATTTCATATCATAGTGCTTTATTACCTCTTCTCAAAAAATAGCCATTTTGATGCAAACGATTGATTTTTTATTGCTTTGGTTATTCCTAAATATCGAACTATTTATCATTACTTGTGAATACTCAGCTGTACGTTACGTTATACTTTCACAGTGTAATATTACTCATATATTCTTTTTGAATGTTAAGTCAGTTTCGACCTGAGAAAGTTGGATTATTATTACATTCGTAAATGGTTGACACTATCAATATTAGCCCGATTCAAACAACCTAAAACTATGACTTCAAACAAATATACAATGAAGGTAAACACCATGAAGATGAAACATATAATGACAGTTAGACATATTCAACATTTAAACATTTTGAAATCTATTAACAAGGGCTGATTGTTCCTCTGTATTATCTACTACTGATGCAAATGAAGCACATGATAACCTAATGTTTATATATAAATCACTGTATGAAATATCCTGCCCAATCTGGCATACTTTCTTCATTATCAATAAACAAAAACCGTTACTCCGATAAAAGCTACATAAGCCGAACCCAGACAAAGAGAATGCATATAGGGTGTACTGTAGACTCTTTAATAAGATCAAAAGGGCAGCAAAATCTAAGTATTATACTGAAGTATTAGAAGAACACAAACACCGCATCAAAGAAACTTGGACCGTAATGAGAAAATATTAAAACAAAAAGAGTGTTTCAAACTACCTCAAACTTTCACTATTAAAGGGGAAGAAATATCAAATAATTTTTTTATTGCTGAATAATTTAATCTTTTTTTTTGCTGAAAAAAGGTAAATCAGTAAGTGATTCAGTACGTCCTCCTATAGACTCATTTCATATACACTTAAAAGATAACTATCTTGACAATTTCTTCATGCAACCTACTGATGTAAATTAAATTAAAAGTGTAGTACAACAACTTAAACACTAAATGCAGTGAGGGTTTTGAAAGATTGCCAAACTAGTTCCGTTTTTTAAAGCGGGAAATAGCCAAATCTTTAATAACTACATACCAATAAGGATTTTACCCACACTTTATAAAATAATGGAAACATTTAATGCAATGGATTAGTAATTTACTTACGATAGGCTATGCACTAAAAATGATGTTTTAATGTCAAACATAATTTCGTTTTTTTTTCAGAAATATTTTCGCACACAATATTTTTTAAGAAGAGGGTAAAGTAACGCACGCAATAAAGGTAAAATAACGGGTATCGGCGAGATTTGATTTCGAAATCATGTGAGAGCTAAAATTATGTGCGAGGTCGGACTGGAAACCCGGCCCTATATATGGACAGCCGGAGTTGTTACCGTCGAACTACCGCACTGCACCGAGCGAGGACTCACATTAGCTAACTAAAGGCACCTAGACACTTTTGTAAATATACAGTATTTTTTTGCCATGACGTAAACAACCATAAAGGTATTAATAAAACAGTGCGTGGCACCAATTGTTGTTCACGCATTTCGACAATCAAACGTTCGTTGCTATATGCACATAACTCACGGAAATATATGCGACCATACGTGTGCGCCCGAATCGATTTTAACGCGATTCTTACCCACACAATACGTTTTTGTTAGTGTCAACAGAAAGACGTATATATTCATAGTTAATTTATTTACTCACGTGTTTATTTGTAGACGACACTAATAACCAATCACTGCTTTCAAACCGTTGTTTTTTCTTTGAATTATATTTCCAGTCATAAGTAGTTCATTCGGAATATAAATGTTAATGTAATTGGTTGTAGACTTCGATATGTATCATCACACCCAATGTTGCTATAAAGAAACTGTAAGCACTGTTGTTTTTTTATTTTGACACATGCTTAAACAGCACAATTAAGCAATTAACTTATTTTCTGTTGGCAATTTATCAGGCTGTTCTGTCACAGTTTCACAACTATTCTAAACGTAACACTCGGGTCGGGATATCGTCATTTTAATGGCATTTAAAAAGAAGAAATTTTCTGTTGTTGACATATCCGTGTAGAAATATTATTAACCTTCACAGCTCTATCGTATCACGTGGGTGTGTTCATCGCACATAGCCGGGTATCCCGGAGGTTAGATTTTTTTCGTGGCCTCGATGAAAAGTCACTCATAGTGAAGTTTCAATGTCTATCATTAAATACTGTCTGTGTTTGAATTAGTTTGTTTAAAACATAGTCTAAACATCCACCTAGCCTTAGCTGTTTTTGGGTTAGATAGAAGTATTAAATCTATGATATTATAAATATCGTTTTTGTGAGTATTAATCAAGTTTTGGTTAGCTCTATGCAATCAAACTTTAAATGTAATGATTTCTGCAATTTACTGACAATGTGGTTCTTGTGTGAGCTGTTGCTTTTGTAAACCATTCCATTGTATTGATTTAGTATTCTGACTCTATTCAACATACGTCACCCTTGAATGTTTGTACATGTCAGCATTACAATTAACTCGCAGTTGGGATTGAAATTTGAACTGCAGTTTACTATGATATTTTTAACAGTTATATTTATAACGCATCAAAACAAATCAAGTCATCATTATACTATTCATAAAAACGCATATAACAGCAAACAAAATATTATTCAACAATTTTGTGTTTCTTTTATTAAGTGACGGTAATATAACACACCTGTATACAAAACTGCGCGTGCGATGTGTCTTGGTCATTATAGAGAAAACGAACACACTATTCAATATATTTGACTACAAAATATAAATTTTATTATGTGTGTTGTGCCAATATAAGCGCTGTTTAATAAATCTAATGAACGCTTATATATATTATTTACTTGTGACAGTAAACGTGTCAATGTAAACTGTCAAAGTATCACTCAGTGTGTCTCCCACGCATGCACATCTCCTTTAAAACTTGTTAACTCCGCCCATATTATGTTAATTACTCGGAGGCCTCCTACGAAAACAAAATGAAGCCTATTTCAAGCCGACTATGCCTCACCCAAACAAAGTGCAAGACAGAGGAGCCATCTGGTTAGTGGAAGCAACAATGTTTACAGCAGCTGAAACTAGCGCGCCAGTCGAAAAAAGAGTCAGCTGAAAATAACCACGGTAGACAGTAGGAAGGAATTGTTTGTATTCGTCATCGCTAAGTTGTAAATGGTGTCACAGTCCACACCACGATTGTACACATATTTATACACATGTGCGACTGGGTATGACGAACTGCCATGCCATGGGGAGACAGGGGGCTAGTTGTATACATGGAATGTTGTTACAGAGTCGTTTTACGAAAACATAGCACACGTATGGAGATACCACCGACAGTAATTGGTTGAAAGTCCACCAACAGATACATTCTCCAAAAATCGGGAGTAAAGAAGATGAAATTAACAAGGTGTTTTTTTGGTACATAATATCATTCTCAGGCAGTCATATATTTACTATATATATGCATTTGTCTGCCGGATAAGTTCACTGATGTCATTATTGCAATAGAACATGTTCGTGTCGTCTGCAAATAAAATAAACTTAAACAGTTTTGAAGCAACAAAAATGTTATTGATATATATTATAAATAATTTCGGTCCTAAGATGGAACCTTGTGATACACCAGAACACACCCTAAGTACCTCAGAATCACAATTTTATAGTGAACAAACTGTGATATATTTTCTAAGTAACTCACAATCCACTTATGTGCTATACCACGAACACCATAGAAATTTAATTGTTTTACCAATATATAATGATCAACTGTATCGAATGCTTTCTTGAGATCTATAAATATACCAATAAAATATTTATTTTTGTCTACAGAATTAATATTTTCTTCAACCAATTCTAAAACACCATGAAAGGTTGACATCCCTATTTAGAAAATTGTCCGATCTAGCATTATATAGCATTATATTGCGATCTAGCATATTTTTAAATTGCGGTAATAAAGATATAGGTCTACAATTTGTGAATACACACTTATCCCCAGCCTTAAATACTGGAATAACTTTGGCAATTTTCATTTGGATGGGGAACACATCTGTTTGGAAAGATTCATTGCATGTGTGATTTAAGGGTTTTACAATTTCAGTCATAATTGATTTGACCATCCTCATATTTTACTATCACATCAGTAAAATCCGTTGACACGTTGTTTTTAAATTGTTGTACAGTTCTAATAATTTCTTGCTAATCAACCGGACTTAGAAACATGCTCCTATTTGTTTGTTGTTACTCACAACATAAGTAGGGTATACTGTTGCGTTGAATTGTTTGTTTACGATAGTGCATTTTCCAGGTACCCTTTACATTATTTTTCTGCTTCTCTAGCAACTCGCTGTAGTAAGTTTTCTCAGAGCACCTTAATAAAGATGTCAGTTTGTTTTTACATGTTTTATATTTTAGTTCAGCTTCAGACGATTGAGATATCATAAATGTTTTGTACAGCCTCTTTTTCTTTGCACAAACACATTTTAGTCCATTGGTGAGTCATGGCTTTTTGTTAATGCAACTTTTCTTCAGTACTGTTTGTTTTCACTGGGCAATGTTTATTACACAATTGTATAAATATGTGCAAGAACGTGTCATATGCATGATTTACATCATTGGTGTTTAGAACATCATCCCAGGATTGAAAATTTAGCTCTTTTCTAAAGATTAATTAGAATACTAGAAGTAAGGTGATGTCGGAGTTCGTTAATAAAATATCTGCCTGTTTTCAGTTAATTTATGTTAGTTTCAGCAGAATTTCTTGAAAGTTATCATAGTATACAAGGAAAATGTGTTGAAGGGAGTGACAACAAGTGTTTTGCTTTGTTTTTGTTTTGATAACATGATTCATTATCAAAAAAGCGTGTACAAACATACGTCAACAACAACTATTTGAGAAAAAATTAAAAGTTTACACATCCAGCGTAATGACCGGTGTTTAGATGAATAATGACTCAATAAAAAAAAACAATATTTCCGATGCTTAATATTACGTGCGTCCCTAAAATAATAACAATCACATCTTTATACTCTTAGCAACAGATTCATCACGCACGCACGCATACACGCACGCACTCACGAACACACACGCATACACACGTATATATATATATATATATATATATATATATATATATATATATATATATATATATATATATATATATATATATATATATATATATATATATATATATATATATATATATACATATATATATATATATATATATACACACCTATATATACACCTATATATATACATACATACATACATGTACGTACGTACGTACGTACGTACATACGTACGTACGTACGTACGTACATACATACATACATACATACATATATATATATATATATATATATATATATATATATATATATATATATATATATATATATATATATATATATATATATTAAGCTATTCAGATTACTTACTCAACATTTCAACTGAGAGCGGCAGCATTCATCTGGAATTCTGGGACGGCTAGTTCTTCCCCTGTTCGCCAGTTGTCTTGGTAAGCAGGTCGTCCCATACGTGACTCAGTCTATATTCCCGTCTCGATTGATGACGGGAGTTGCCTTTCGGATCCATATGGCCTCTTCGATCCATCTTTGCCACCTCCCAGTCAGTGATGCAATTGTTCCTGTCTGCATGGTCTGTTATTGCAAACTTATGCTCTACCGCCGCTGATTATCTTTTCTATTCCCTGGTTACTCGACTAGGTGTGATGTTTTCAACCTCCTTGTTGTGATCTTCGAGTCTTGTTCCAAATGTTCTCCCTGTTTCGCAGATATACGTGTGGTTACGGCTCTTACAGGGAATTTGATATACACAGTCTGTCGTTTTAATATCTTCCACTTTGTCCTTTGGATGCACTGGTAATATCCTGATGTTTTGATGACTTCTCACAGATGTAGCGATCTCACGATGTTTTAAAATCCGCTGTATAGGTTATGTTACTCCTTTGACGTACGGGAGAGTAACCATAACTTTTGATTTCTCTATGTTCTAATCCATCTTTTCTTTGGTTTTATCTTTCTGAATGTGTTGTTCTTTCATTTTTTAATGTTTTGATGAACCCTGGTTTCGATTTGCGACACGATGCACTGTTTATCACAACATCATTCAGTGTTTGTGTGCGTGTGTGTGTGTGTGTGCGTGCGTGCGTGTGTGTGTGTGTGTGCGTGCGTGCGTGCGTGTGTGCGTGCGTGCGAGTGTGTGAGTGTGTGTGTGTGTGCGTGCGTGCGTGCGTGCGTGCGTGGGTGGGTGGGTGGGTGGGTGGGTGGGTGGGTGGGTGGGTGGGTGGGTGGGTGGGTGGGTGGGTGGGTGGGTGGGTGGATGGGTGGGTGTTTACAACAGATATGGGTCAACAGAGTGCACAGACATTGTTACTTCTATATGAACATGTACAGAAAAAAATCTAAAGTTCCAATGGGTGCCTAGCACATCTAATATCTGGTCAATGACATAGCCGGTTCGGCGACATTCCGCCAAAGCAAATTCGACGATGCAGTCGTCCATGGCTTCATCCAACTTAAAAAAGTTCACACTCACAGACATCAGCGATCGTGGAATATCGATATATGGGTGCAACCGCAACACCCCAGCGTCGTCGATGAAGAAATCGCACGTCATTAGTGACGGTGGCGGCACCGACGGTGAGGTACTCCCAGGCATCGGCGAACGCGGTGTCTCAATAGGTGGCAGCACTCTCACACACCGTCATCGTCTACGAAAAGTCGCATAACTCGACACGTGTGGTAGGTACGATCATTAGGGCTGGTGGAGGACGAGAATGTACAAAGTCGCATGACACATTGTTGACCACCGGCATAATGAGTGACAACTTTTCACGTTCCTCTCTCAACCGGTGCAGTTGGATTACACGTGACACAAAGTGTTGTGCCTCATCAGAGGCCTCCTTGATTTGTGCCAATCCGTTCGTAACCTGTAATGCACAACAACAAGTTAAGCTTAATATTTATTACCCTCGTCACCGTATTCATGTAGCAAGGTATATATATATATATATATATATATATATATATATATATATATATATATATATATATAT
>BSQZ01000036.1:455000-632500 GCA_033239005.1 Lamellibrachia satsuma
CATGTGTAGTCTGAATGTACGAATGACTGCGTGAGCGTGTATGTTTACGCCTGTGTGTATGCGTGCGCGAGTGCGTGTGCCCGTGTGTGTCTTTATGTTTCTCGGTATGCGTGTATTTGTTGATTTACCTTTTAAATAGCAATTGATTATTCATTTCAGGAATGCAGTAACTACATATGTCACTGATATTAGCATTATAAACAGGCGATCGCTGACACACTTGTTTATGCTTTCATCCATTGAATACGATCTAAGCAGATGACCATTATGTTCTTCGTATGTGTAACACTACCCCCACATCCATAATGTGGAACTGCTGGTCTGTTAATCAAACATTTTGCTTCTGGTAGGTAATTTGAGACTTGATGAACTTTTAACTGCTACACATGTTTGTTGTGGAGAATCGAGCGGGATCCGAGTCTCTTAATGTAAAATAAATCTGTTTGCTGACGACTGAGTGTGTTATAGTCAAGTAATCGGATTAGCTGAAAATGATATTGCTTAGTATAAATAAGATAACGTGGGCAAAAAGGACACGGATTTACATGACGCAATCAGCGCAGTATTAACTCACAACAGGAAAACATATTTCCAACTACAATTTCTCCCCAAACATTCGTGTGTGTGTGTAGGTGAATCAGAGTTACACAAAATGTAGTTGAAGGTGTTCTTTATCAGTAGCGAATTATAAACGAGGGTATGTTGCATTGGCGCATGCGCAGTGCACACATGTGCACAGCTACGGCAGCTGCTCATCGTGCTATAAAACGAGCATAATTTCGGACACGTGTTGCAGTCTGTCGGTTGAAGACGTGGCTTAGTCGCCTTCTCCCATCTCTGGGCAAGACTGTATTCTGAAGACAAACTGACCAAAACGTAAGTTCAGACCAGTATATTTTGGTGCAGTTTCCAGATCAGATAGACGTGTTAGGTATTTAGAGACACACGTGTTAGGTAATTACAGTTACACGATGAAATGTTTATGCGAATTTATTATTGCTGTTGAATATCCAATGCAAAACTTCTTTATGATAAGACCAAATAGACAGGCAGTATTATGAATTTATCTGGAGAGTTTACTCTATACTTGAAAATTGTTGCGGTGTAAATCAACAATACAATGCTTGTTTAATTTCTCAGGCAAGATGAAGACGCTGTTGATATTGATCATCCTTGCCACGGCGGCCTTAGTGACAGCGGCTGGTAACAGTGGCTGTGACGGCACCACGGCCCAACTGACCGGACCAAAGGGGGAGTTTGGCACCAACGGCTTTCTATACGACAATTACATGTCCTGCAGCTGGAAGATCTCGGTGTCAGCAGGACAGGTAAGTGGATGTTGGCAGTAATATATATTAATATAATTTCTTGTTCGAATGTAGCCATTAACTATATATATATATATATATATATATATATATATATATATATATATATATATATAGAGAGAGAGAGAGAGAGAGAGAGAGAGAGAGAGAGAGAGAGAGAGAGAGAGAGAGAGATGTTGTTGTTATTGCTCTCTTCTTTATCCCTGAAGTCCACGTGAGGTTGGCAGCGATACCGGCCATCGATTATTCTTCGTTACTGATCCCGTGTTTCACGGCCGTCCCCACCACCCGTCCCCACTTTCCTATATCCCTCCTTCTTGCTCTCTTTCTCCACACTCCTCCCACTCCCGCAAAATCTCTCACGCAGTCCTCCCATCTCAGTCCCGGTCTTCCTCTTCTTCTTCTACTCTCCACTGTGACCGCATCCGCTCTCTTTGTCAACCGCCCCCCTTCAATTCTTTCCACTGTCCAGCCAAATGTTTGTATTTATAAATTGTTGTTCTTAAGAGTACGCTCTGATTTACAGACAATACGTCTGGAGTTTGTGAAGTTCGACGTCGAGAACACGGAAGGATGTGTGTGCGACTACGTCAAGACGTACGACGGCTCGAGCGACTCGGCCCCGTTACTGCAGACAGACTGTGGCCCCGAGCTTCCCAATGTCATCGAGTCTGCCGGAAATTCGCTGTTTGTGTCGTTCGTCTCCGACGAGTCAGTGACAGCGGCCGGCTTCATGGTTAAATACACAACGGTGGGAGGTGGCAGTTCAGGTAAACATAAACATGAGTGTGTGCAAGTCACGACGCCGCTGATATGATATTTGTGGGAATACATATATTTGGCGCCCATCTTTTTAGTCGTCTTGTCATTGGCAGTTCAGGTAAACATAAACATGAGTGTGTGCAAGTCACGACGCCGCTGATATGATATTTGTGGGGATACATATATTTGGCGGCCATCTTTTTAGTCGTCTTGTCATTGGCAGTTCAGGTAAACATAAACATGAGTGTGTGCAAGTCACGACGCCGCTGATATGATATTTGTGGGAATACATACATTTGGCGGCCATCTTTTTAGTCGTCTTGTCATTGGCAGTTCAGGTAAACATAAACATGAGTGTGTGCAAGTCAAGACGCCGCTGATATGATATTTGTGGGGATACATATATTTGGCGCCCATCTTTTTAGTCGTCTTGTCATTGGCGAGAACATTTAGGTAACATTGGGGCATTGACATCTCAAATAATAGTGCATATTTAATGTATGGAAATACCCATTCTAACAGAAAAAGGCACAATGATTTGAACAAATTGTATGCCGACTGTGTAAATCCTAGTAATGCAAATGTCAATAAAAGAATGTTATATGAAACATGGATCAGTCAGCCATTGATTAAAATGTTTTTAGTTGCTTCTTTGTTTATTTCCCACGCTTCCGCACCTGCTCACCATAGTCCAGTTAGGTATTCAAGCGAAAATAGAACTCCTGTATGTGGCAAGAAAACAATTTTCTCCATTATCTACGGATTTTATACCGTCCTTTTCTTAAACCTTCTTGAGGTAGCGTTCTTTTCTACCATGTCCAGGTGGCTTCTCATGGTATTGAGCCAACGTAACATTGGGTTTACTCTCGGTCTATTTACAGTCATGTTCATGTTCAGTGTCACCTCCTTTTGAACCAACTCTCATCATATACAATTTAAATTTATTCTATTTTGTTGACGTCTACGATTGAGGTGATCTTGCTTTCCCAGTACTGATAATTCTGCTGCATGTTTCATTTGGTGACACTCTGTATCACTCGAATGACTTCCATGTGTGTTACTGTGATGCAATGTTCAAGTTTCTTCGTTGATGTCCAACACTCACTGGCAGAGAGGACAATACGTCTGAAAATGTTTTTGTGCATGATTTGTTTGGCTTTCATTGGTAGTTGGGAACAGTAGGAACATACATCCTACATTCTGACTAATACGATTATTAATCCCTTCTTCCACATTACCCTTTTTATTGATATTGCTACGTAGGTATTAGAAGAATACAATTTGCTTCAGCTGATATTAACATAATTTGGTGTTTAGGCATTTATTGGTCAATGTGTTCTATTGAGTCATGATTTCTTTAAGTTCTGCTATAGACGCTTTATTTAATATATGTTCTTCTTGAATTGCTTCTTTTTCTAGAATTTCCAACGACATGTACAAAATTAAATAAAGTATACTTCCCTGTTTTAATCCTAAGATTGTACCACACCACTTGCCCTCGCCAGCAACGTTATGTGACAAACTTATTCAATAAATTTGTTATGTAGTAATTAAAGTTCCCGAATTGCCTCACATGGTATACACATATGGCATAGCGCTGCGTCAAACAATTTGTCATGTACATATGTAGAACAGAACATATCCGGTCTTTGTCAATTAATCTAATTGCCGATTACTGTTCTACCTATTACTCTTTCCAAACTGATAGTTAGACTATATCACCTGTTAACTAATCACCTAGGAGTCATGTTATGTTGTTCTACGATAACTCTTACTGACAGAAGCTGGTAACAGTGGATGCGACGGGACCACAGCCCAACTAAATGGGCCACGTGGGGAGTTCGGCACCACCGGGACGCAGTACGACAACGACATGTCCTGCAGTTGGAAGATCTCAGTTCCAGCGGGACAGGTAGGTGGTTGCTTGCAGCAAGCCTGTCAAACATTGATAAATGTAAGCACATCCGAAATTGTTAACTATGTTTAATGATATATGTAATTATTAAAATTATATATAATTATATATAAATGTATATATATATATATATATATATATATATATATATATATATATATATATATATATATATATATCCAACGTAACGTGGGCCTTACTCTCGATCTATTTTATAGTCATGTTCATATTCTGTGTCACCTCCTTTTTTGAACCAACTCTCATCATGTAACATTTCAATTTAATATATATATATATATATATATATATATATATATATATATATATATATATATATATATATATATATATATATATATATATATATATATATATATATATATATATATATATACATATATATATATATATATATATATATATATATATATATATATATATATATATATATATATATATATATATATATATATATATATATATATATATATATATATATATATATATATATATATGTGTGGGGTGGTCACAGGTTTATGGGTGACCTTGTGGGCGAAATGGCCCCACCTGTTTGTAATTAAATTGTGTATTGGTGGTGGAATGTCTGTATTCTTTGCATTACGTGTTCATGACGACTTCTTTGATGTATATATGTTATCGTCATGCCTGTAGGAATGTGGGCTCTGAGAAACTTGCCGACGGGGCTGTACATGTGTTCAGTTCCTGTCGGGTTTGCTTAGAGGAGCTCACATTCCTGTTAATGTTCTTCCCAAAGTGGCTGCGTGATAAGCAGTCCACTTTGCAATAAAAACGTCATTTATTTGGCCTGTTTCAATTCCTCTTCCTACATCGGACTTGTGTTGGTTATTGCATAAATATATATATATATATATATATATATATATATATATATTATATATATATATATATATATATATATATATTTATATATATATATATATATATATATATATTTATATGTATATATATATATATATATATATATATGTATATGTATATGTATATGTATATGTATATGTATATGTACGTATGCACGTATGAACGTATGTACGTATGTATATATGTATGTATATATGTATATATGTATGTTCTTACGTATACAGAAAGTACGCCTGGAGTTCCTGAGGTTCGACGTCGAGAACACGGAAGGGTGTGTGTGCGATTACGTCAAGACGTACGACGGCCCGAGCGACTCGGCCCCGTTACTGCAGACAAACTGTGGCCCCGAGCTTCCCAATGTCATCGAGTCTGCCGGAAATTCGCTGTTTGTGTCGTTCGTCTCCGACGAGTCAGTGACAGCGGCCGGCTTCATGGTTAAATACACAACGGTGGGAGGTGGCAGTTCAGGTAAACATAAACATGAGTGTGTGCAAGTCACGACGCCGCTGATATGATATTTGTGGGAATACATACATTTGGCGGCCATCTTTTTAGTCGTCTTGTCATTGGCAGTTCAGGTAAACATAAACATGAGTGTGTGCAAGTCACGACGCCGCTGATATGATATTTGTGGGAATACATACATTTGGCGCCCATCTTTTTAGGCGTCTTGTCATTGGCGAGAATATTTAGTTAAAATTGGGGCAGTGACATCTCAAATAATAGTGCATATTTAATGTATGGAAATATCCATTGTAACAGAAGACGACAAAATTATTTGAACAAATTGTATGCCGACTGTGTAAATCTTGGTAAAGCAAATATCAATAAAAAAAAATTATATATCAAACATGGATCAGTCAAACGTTGATTAGCATGGTTTGAGTAGCTTCTTTGTTTATTTCCCACTCTTCCTCACCTGCTCACCATACTCCAGTTAGGAATTCAAGTGAAAATAGAACTCCTGTATATGTGGCAAGAAAACAACTTTCTCCATTATCTACGGATTTTATACCGTCCTTTTCTTAAACCTTATTGATGTGGTGTTCTTTTTTACCATTTCACTGTTAGGCTTCTCATGGTATTGAGCCAACGTAACGTGGGGTTTACTCTCGGTCTATTTACAGTCATGTTCATGTTCAGTGTCACCTCCTTTTGAACCAACTCTCATCATATACAATTTAAATTTATTCTATTTTGTTGACGTCTACGATTGAGGTGATCTTGCTTTCCCAGTACTGATAATTCTGCTGTATGTTTCATTTGGTGACACTCTGTATCACTCGAATGACTTCCATGTGTGTTACTGTGATGCAATGTTCAAGTTTCTTCGTTAATGTCCAACATTCATTGGCAGAGAGGAATATAGGACTGAAAATGTGTTTATGTATGATTTGTTTGGCTTTCTTTGATACTTAGGTACAGTAGGAAAATACATCCTACATTCTAACTAATACGGTTAATAATCCCTTCTTCCGCATTACCCTTTTTATTGATGTTGCTACGTAGATATTCGAAGAATACCATTTGCTTCAGCAGATATTCCCCGAATTTAGTGTTTAGGTATTTATTGATCACTGTATTCCATCTGCCTTAGACACGTCTGTTTGACCAACATCATCACCATATGAAGTTAAGTTCGTCTTGATTTGGTACTTTTTTTCGAATCTCCAAATACATATACAAAATTAAATAGAGGAATAAGGTATACTGCACAGTTTTAATCCTAAGATTTTATCACACAATAGTTATTATGCATTAATTAAAGGTCTAGCCTCACATGGTCTACACATATGGCATAACATTAACATCAGCGTATCTAAACTACTTTCTGCACATTGGATCTAAGACGTTATTATGTCATCTCACTAAACCATCTGCACTGCATGGCCCGATCTCGTGCAATGAATGGATCACTCTCAAACGATATACTATGGGAACATATACAGTTATTGAAGTACCGGGAATTAATATTTGGTCAAACAGTCGAAGTGCTGCTTCAAACAATTTGTCATATACATATGTGAAACTGTACATACCCGGTCTTTGTCAATGGAACTAATTACCAATTACTGTTCTTCCTATTATTCTTTCCAAACTGATGGTTAGACTCTATCACCTGTTAGCAAATCCCATGTTATGTTTTTCTGACATAACTCTTACTAACAGGAGCTGTTAATAGTGGATGTGACGGAATCACAGCAAAACTAAGTGGTCCAAGTGGTGAGTTTGGCACTACCGGGACGCAGTACGACAACGACATGTCCTGCAGTTGGAAGATCTCGGTGCCAGCAGGACAGGTGGGTGGTTGCTTGCAGCAAGCCTTTTAAACATTGATAAATATAAACAAATCCGAACTTGTTAACTATGTTTAATTACATATGTAAATATATATAGTTATATGTATATAATTATATATAACTGTAATATAACTCTCTCTCTCTCTCTCTCTCTCTCTCTCTCTCTCTCTCTCTCTCTCTCTCTCTCTCTCTCTCTCTCTCTCTCTCTCTCTCTCTCTCTCTCTCTCTCTCTCTCTGTCTCTCTGTCTCTGTCTCTCTGTCTGTCTGTCTGTCTGTCTGTCTGTCTGTCTCTCTCTTCTCTCTCTCTCTTCTTCTCTCTCTGTCTCTCTCTCTCTATATATATATATATATATATATATATATATATATATATTATATATATATATATATATATATATATATATATATATATATATATATATATATATATATATATAGTTATATAGATATATATTTACAAAATGTATGTTCGCATGCATGCAAGTACGTATGTATGTATGTATGTATGTTTGTATGCATGTATGCATGTATGTATGTATAAATGTATGTATGTATTTATACAGCCAATCATACAGAGAGAGACAGAGACAGAAAGAGATACAGAGAGATGTTTCGTGTTCGTAACCTAGTATGTAAGTGTACGTTCCTATGTACATAGAAAGTACGCCTGGAGTTCCTGCGGTTCGACGTCGAGAACACGAAAGGGTGCGTGTGTGACAGTGTCAAGACGTACGATGGCTCGAGCGACTCGGCCCCGTTACTGCAGACAGACTGTGGCCCCGTGCTTCCCAATATCATTGAGTCTGCCGGAAATTCGCTGTTTGTGTCGTTCGTTTCCGACGACTCATTGACAGCTGGCGGCTTCCGCGTCGGATACACCACGATTAAGGATGGCAATACTGACAATCCAGGTAAGCATGGTGAATGGATATTACCATCTAACGCTAGATATGTGACGTGTGATGTAGCCAATGCACAAGCCAACATGAGTAGAAATATGTTTGGTGGTCACTGTTAGTCGTCTTAATTGCCGTTGGCGGGCCAATTTGATTACTGTTAGTGCAGCACAATTAATGTTACTGAATTGAAGGATTTACTTTGAATCCCTACTGTATATGGTCAATTATAGTAATACCTTCTTCAATCTGAAGAACAGACAGGTACAAAGTAGCGATTATTAAAATAACAGTGGATATTTGCATATAAATCGCCATTCTTGAAGAGGACAACAACATTATTCGAGCGAAATTGTTGTTTGGCTTTTGCACATTAACAAATGAGAATCCTTATATGTCGTTTATATTTTATCATTTAATAACAGCGGCTGGTAACAGTGGATGTGACGGAACCACCGCCCAACTAACCGGACCATCGGGGGAGTTCGGCACCAACGGACCTCAGTACCAGAATGGAATGTCTTGTAGTTGGAAGATCACGGTGCCAGTGGGAATGGTAGGTGGATGTATGTGCCGCAAACCATTCAAATATAACAAAAATAAGCAGATCACAATATATTAATTATATATAATTATAATAATAATATATATATATATATATATATATATATATATATATATATATATATATAACAATATATGTGTGTGTGTATATATATATATATGTGCGCGTGCGCGTGCGTGTGTGTATGTGTGTGTGTGCGTGCGTGGGGTTCGTGAGTTTTGTTGTGTGCTGTGCGTGTGTGTGTGTGTGTGTGTGTGTGTGTGTGTGTGTGTGTGTGTGTGTGTGTGTGTGTGTGTGTGTGTGTGTGTGTGTGTGTGTGTGTGTGTGTGTGTGTGTGTGTGTGTGTGTGTGTGTGTGTGTGTGTGTGTGTGTGTGTGTGTGTGTGTGTGTGTGTGTGTGTGTGTGTGTGTGTGTGTGTGTGTGTGTGTGTGTGTGTGTGTGTGTGTGTGTGTGTGTGCATTTACTGTAATATATTTTAATGGAATTAAAAACGACCTCGTTGGAACACGGTCGGTTCTACAACTATGGATGCTCTTATGGAACGTATGTCTAATGAGGACAAGACAGCTAGTCACTGGAAATTAAGAAACAAAATAATACGTTGATCACCATAGTCAACGTAACCGTTACAAAATGTCATGTTTTTTACGATGAGGTTCTGCACGCGCACCTTCAGTTGTTTAGCGTCATCTGATGGTTACAGAATATTCACCTGCACTTCAAGAGATTCGAAGTAGAGGGCGGACAAGGCGACTGTTCTTTTGACAATGTCAAGGTGTATGACGGCGACAGCAGCTCGGCGCCATTCATTAACACATTCTGCGGGGATGACATACCAGGTGACATCACTTCTGGTGGAAATACGTTGTTCGTCACCTTCCTTTCCGATGTCGCAGACACACGAGGCGGATTCAGGATCGTGTACACAGGAAAGAGACTTCCACCAGGTAAAACAATTTTCAAGGGGACGTTTTTGTGTACATTCTTTGAGGATACAAGAGGGTGTTGAGGGTATGACAGAACAATCATACACGCACACACACACACACACACACACACACACACACACACACACACACACACACACACACACACACACACACACACACACACACACACACACACACACACACACACACACACACACACACACACACACACACACACACACACACACACACACACACACACACACACACACACACACACACACACACACACACACACACACACACACACATGAACGCACACACGACACTGTTAGATGTTAGATGCACACACTGTCACAGAGGAGAAGGCATTGTGTAACACACGCCGGTCTTGTTCCTACAGGTTCGCTCAAATGCGGCATACCAGCAGCCACACCCTCCTTCCCTCGTATCGTCGGTGGATCGGAAGCGAAACCACACTCGTGGCCGTGGCAGTTCAGTTTCGTCGCTCGCGGCAGGGGTCACATCTGTGGAGGTACCATATTACGCAACCGTTGGCTCGTCACGGCATCACATTGTGTGTAAGTCGCGGCCAAGGTTTTATCGTTTACGTGTAATCGTCAACGCAAACTGCTTCAGCGTCTTCCAGGCCACACGGTAACAACTCTATATAGATCATATGAAGGCCCTATATATTGTCTTTACTTGGTTCGCAGCATAGGAAACCCACGTGCGTAACCCACGTGCGTAAATGCTCTTTAGTATTATTATCATTGTTATTATTGTTATTGTTGTTATTATTGTTATTATTGTTATTATTGTTAACATTGTTATCATTGTTGTCATTGTTAACGTTGTTATTATTGTCATTATTATTAATATTGTTATTAATATTATTTTTATTATTATTGTTATTGTTATTGTTATTATTATTATTAGTATTATTATTATTATTATTATTATTTTTATTGTTATGGTTATTATTATTATTATATGTCGTTCCTGGCGCAACCAATCACGCATGTTTTTAATTGATTTGATAATTTGACAAACTGCTGTTACTTGCAGTGGTAATAGAGGGATGCCTTTTATGAGCCGTCTTCCAAATAACCAATGTAGTAGAGATGATCACTGGACAGCTATCGATGGTTATATGATGGTGACAATATTTGCCTGCAGGTATGGTGGCAAAGCCGACGACTACGAAGTGGTGGTCGGGCAACACAGCCGAGTCAAGTCGGAATCGTCGAAGAGAACCCACAGAATCGAGGAGATCATTATGCACCCGAAGTACGACAAACCCACGACCAACAATGACATCGCTCTGCTGAAGCTGAAGATACCCATTCGGTTCAACAAGAACGTGACACCAATTTGTCTGCCGGAGAAGGACGTGACAGGAGACACCTTGTGCGTGTCGACGGGCTGGGGTGCCACTAAGAGTAAGAACCAGCTTGTAGTATACTTGCTTTCTGTACTCTTATTTTACAGCAATCACATATACTTTTGTTGTGTTTAAGTAAGTGCTAATAGGAATCCGTAATACCCGAATATGACATGAATAGTAGGAAAGAAGTCGGTAGCAAAACGCCAGTGTGTCGTAATGTTTAAAACCAAATAAGATAGAGTCTAATATGGGCGAGTAACCGATATATTTACGATCGTTGGACTATCGCCTAAGAGAACATTATTTGAAAACGTTTAATGGGTTTAAAGTATTAAATCGCCCAAAGGATGATGAATGAATGGTATATATAATTTACTATTTCCTTAAGTGCCAGGAATATCAATATTTTACAACTTGTAAATATCTCATTAGCCTGGGCCACAAATAAAATATCATTGGACCATCGGTGATCATGATTGACTAAAGTATAACGATGCATGTCTGGTGGTTTAAACTACGTGTCCGTTCACGCTGATATGAATGACGTATGTTTAGATACCGGCGATAATAGTGTACTGAGGCAGGTGCGAGTGCCGATCATTGACAGAAACACATGCAACGGGACAGACTACTACGGAGGCACTGTCACTGACGTTATGATGTGTGCTGGTTACCCGCAGGGTGGAAAAGATTCTTGCCAGGTATTTAACACATAAGGAGTGACAAAACATTAATTGTACTAGACAACTTAAATAGGAAGATAACTTTCGCACGTTTCACGGTTTGTGTTATACTACAAATTATTTCTATAGTATTAATTCCCACAACTGGTCTTTGGCGAGTTAGAGGAAGGAAAAAGATCAGTGGTCAGACCCATCTTCGCTACAACATTTCTTTAAAACGTGATCTGAATTTGTTTCAACATCCCACCTCAGACATGCACTGCTACTGCCACGAACAGGCCAAGCTGACATGCCGTGCTCCACACAGCCCGTGACATCAGCACTAAAAACACTTTAAAATAGCTAGAGTAAGACGCCACAACTGGATCAGTAGAAGATCAACCACATAGACTCATATAGCTAAAATAGACTAATTAGAATAATTGTGTTAGCCTGCCACTGACTGTTAACAACGCTGGTTGCAGGGTGATTCTGGTGGCCCACTCGTGTGTAGGCCTGACGGTGGTGCATGGAGACTGTACGGCATCACGAGCTGGGGAGTCGGATGTGCTGATGCTGGTTTCCCCGGTGTCTACACCCGTGTGACGCGATTCCTCGACTGGATCGAAGAGACAATCAGAGGTATATTATAATTAGCTAGACATTCCTTGTACCATCGTGACTTACTATTATCATTACCGTTCTCGGTACAGCACGTACACGCACGTACAAGCAGCCGCTTTGCAATCGATGGCAAAGCGTTGTTGTATATATGTATATATATATATATATATATATATATATATATATATATATATATATATATATATATATATATATATATATATATATATATATATATATATATATATATATATATATATATGTATATATATATATATATATATATATGTATATGTATATATATATATATGTATATATATATATATATATATATATATATATATATATATATATATATATATATATATATATATATATATATATATATATATGCAAACAAGTACATTGCATTTTGCATTTTGTATTAATCGTTGGTAAATGTTGATCAACCAATCGACTTAAGAGTCTCCATGTGGAATGCATGTAATAATAGTAACAATGAAACGTCTATTGTGCCTAAATGCTCAGGAACACGAACCCACGAACGTGCAAGAGTAACCATCATAACGAGGGATTGTCGAGGATTTAAGACGGTAATTTAATTAATTTATTTTAGGTTTCCTGTTATTTAGCAAATGGCAACATATAAGATCACACCACACAATCAAATTGTACTGAATATAAAACATACATTAACACTGGTTGTTTGTCTTTTTCCAGCAAACGGCGGATCGTAAACTTCTACAGGCGACCGTCAAGTGTTCTTGGGGAAGTTAAAGCAGTACGAGTGAAGACTCCCTACACTGACAGATCCATTTAATTTAGGTTTAAATCAATTATATCGTATTACAACATACGTGTCATACTCGTTGCAGTGTTGCTTAAACGTGCTACAAATATGTACATTCTAACCAATAGGATTAGTATCACTTCTTAGAGTAGTTGATTTCTATGTTAGTATTGCCTAAAATTATAAAGAACATTAAAAACACGATAATTTACGGTTGAATGTTCACACTACTGCACTACAATGTCATAATGCATGCACGTAATGCACACAAGTAATGCACACAAATAATGCATACACATAATGCACACAAATAATGCATACACATAATGCACACAAATAATGCATACACATTTACGTACACATAATGCACACACATAATGCACACAAATAATGCATACACATAATGCACACCAATAATGCACACAAATAATGCATACACATAATGCGTACACATAATGCGTACACATAATGCACACAAATAATGCATACACATTAGTGCACACACATTAGTGCACACACACATAATGCACACAAATAATGCATACACATAATGCACATACATAATGCATACGCATAATGCATACATATAACGCATACATATAATGCACACACAAGCAAGTGATTATCTACATTTTAAGATACGTTTGCTTGCTATGAAGCACCAAACTCCACAGTACACGTGGACATTGACGACTTATTCGGATGTCAAGAGTTTAAAGCGAACAATTGTGATCAACTTGAGCAAAGCTCCAGAACTGACCTGAATGACACGTACCAGTAAACTTACCTAGGCGGGTTAAGTAGGAACGAGCAGGTTGTGGTGTGCGGTGGCGGTCATATTCGTTCTTTTATCTCTGTTGGTACAATGGACAGTGTCATACCTTAGCCATGCACATTAATCTTGTTAGGAAATGAACATTATAGGCCGACTGTTAACAACCATCCCTGGAGTGATTTCGTGCAATTATGTAATTAGTGGTTGGTCGTTTGAACACCGAAGCGGACTAACCGAAAGGTAGCGAACTACTGATTAGACGTATGTGTGTACGCGCGCGTATGTGTTTAAACAACATAAGTTTATTGAATGAATAATAATAATAACCGAATGAATAGACAAACGACTGGGTGATAGAAGACAACATGTTGTAGTAGACGAGGACAATAATATAACAACCAACGTACTGAAATTTGTGAATGCATTTAGACAGGTTAACAATGATGGTGATAAACAACATTTACAAAACTATCTAGATAAATTAGCTAAATTGGCTGAAAAATGGCAGATATTAATTCAATTTGGAGAAATGTAAATGCCTATACACAGGACACGGGAACTTGGATGTGACCTATAAAATGGAAGATACTGTTCTAGGTACTACCGTAAAAGAAAAGGACTTAGGAGTAACAATACGTTTTGATATGAACTTTTCAGAACAGTGTGGTATTGCAGCTTCAAAGGGTAATCAAGTTCTTCGGTTGATTAGGAGAAATGTAACATACAAGGAAAATAGCTAATTATACGTATGTATAAAATAATAGTTAGTCCTCGTTTATAATACTGTTATAACACGCCCCTGATCCCGCATGGGTACACTACTACAGACACACAATTAATCAGTGTATTATGACGACACACATACATCTGAATGAACTACGGCAATGTGGCCACAACGAAATATTCTAGAGAAATAAAATTCCGACCCCCTCATTAAGGAGTCTGACGATCTATCACTGATCTTCCGTGTCCCATACGATTTTACTCTTTTATCGTGCTACGTTTAATCGCACGATGGAAACATTGTGATCGTGTTTGATCTTAACTGCGTTTTCTACCAAATCTAAATTCACCTTTGCGAAGTTTGGAATCGATATCCGCATGCACATATACGCGAATGCACACACGCACGTACACTCACACACACGCACGCACATACCTCCAGTGTGTTAAGTATGCTACTAATAGTGTGGATGTCCGAGGCAGACAAAACGCGAGACGCCAGCATCTTCATGGAGTATGAAATAGAACAATTATGGTGGGTGTAACACACCAACGCGTCGTTCTCGCGAAAATCCCCATTCTTAAGATGTGAATGCTACATCTCTTAAACTCCGGACCCCTGCCTCCCATTACATTACTGGTAATTTCATAGATAATATGATTTGTCCAATCCCTGCCTCTTTAAATATCTTGACCAATCTCCTGTACTTACCAACGGTGGCCGACATTCCCTCCTTTTCTGCATTTTTCATTCCCACACGTACAAGAACAGTCCCTCCCGTGCCACAACCTACGACCTTTCTTATCCATTCTGCTACATCCTCTGTTTTTGTCCATGGTAGACATACCGTGATGGCCTCTCCTTTGTTTACGGCTTTGCATACTTTTCTAATGATTAAATCACCCATGAATACCCGAGCTTTCTTCACCTTCCCTTGTGACAGTAGTAAAATAATATCCTTGAATGGGCCGCATCGCATTATTTAAGGCATTGCATCCAAATCGTGAAATAGAAGTTCAGCAAACGAAGAATATCGTTTACTGTTTACTCTTCTTTTAGTTATTGCAATGTATTGTTAATGATACAATAAAATAAAATAATGTTGTTTAAAAGCCGTTACATAGGGGTATACAAGTAATAATATAAATAATAATTTACATTTATTTAAAGAAGCAAAAACGTCGTTGGTAATATATACACATACTGTGCGACACCTGCTTAAATATACCCGTGACTCATGTCCATTGTTGTTAAATTTCAATCGAGGGTAGAGAGCATTGCTATGATTAGATTTCACGCAGCGTACTCGGCGAATATACATAATCATACCCCAAGTACACAAGTAACATTGTTCATGCCTGGTATGTTTCTTGTCACAGTATTGTGTTACTCACATAGCCTACCTACTCGCGTCTTTGTTACATAACGGTAGCACAAGAGTTGGAAGAAGAGTTTTCAAGATGAACAGCATTGCCCATTAAAATAACTGGGTGCGTGAGAACACCTTAGTGTCCAATGTGATTAGTGTTATATGGTTTATGTTTGATCTGTAAACATCGAAAGAGATACCCCATGTGTGTGTGTGTGTGTGTGTGTGTGTGTGTGTGTGTGTGTGTGTGTGTGTGTGTGTGTGTGTGTGTGTGTGTGTGTGTGTATATATATATATATATATATATATATATATATATATATATATATATATATATATATATATATATATATATATATATATATATATATATATATATATATATATATATATATATATATATATATATATATATATATATATAAAACACATCAATCGCATCAAGCTTTCTCACAATACTGGCATTACTGAATTTTATACGGACTCGGTTTTTGAATTTCGAGACTTATGCTTATGGTGTATGAGACAACGACAATAGTGAATATACGGCCAATAAAGGTACTTATATCTAGAATAAGAACTCAGTAAATATAGTCTGTGTGTGCGTGCGTGCGTGCGTGCGTGCGTGTTCTTCCCATCACTGCCACTTTGCGCTTTGGGAAGGCGCGTACTTCCGTAGCACGGAGAGCTATACTGGCAGGAATGTCCATAGTAGGTTCATCCAGGCCAAGCAGGTCAAGGAGTAGGAGTCTGACGAAGTGTGTTCATTCTAGGGGGGTGGGTCCTCTTCAACCTAGGTTGACACCCTGTCTACGAGATGGTGTCTCGGAATAAAAAAATCACAGTATCGACACACTGTAGTTTCAAGTAGATGAAACATGATGAGTTCAAACAATAACAACAACAACAACAACAACTCCAGGGTTCAAGTAATGAAACACTTCGTACTTCTCGAGGGTCAACCAAAGATGACATCTGAAAGCCGCATGGACCTCTACCGTCTGATGCGAGAACAACGAAATGACTTTGCCGCCTTAAGAAAAACATTCTCTGTGAGCAGCTAAACAGTCGCAGCTTATCTTCCAGGGGCGGATCTAGGCTTGTCTACAGCGGGTCTCAGTCAGTCGTAGTCATATGTCATTCTACAGTCGCAGCTTATCTTCCATGTGCGTGCGTGCGTGCGTGCGTGCGTGCGTGCGTGCGTGCGTGCGTGCGTGCGTGTGTGTGTGTGTGTGTGTGTGTGTGTGTGTGTGTGTGTGTGTGTGTGTGTGTGTGTGTGTGTGTGTGTGTGTGTGTGTGTGTGTGTGTATAATATCAGATGGTGAAAATGTTATATTTTGCCATGGATGTCTAAACGCATGGAACGAAACTTGTCCTATATATGGGTTGATCTTTTTCATCCACAACTGACGAGCAGAAATATAATAGTTCAATGAACCAATAATAACAACAGCGAGTAATTCGAAACGAGATTCACTTGTCATGCTACACGTGCTTATCTTGCAGAAACAAACAACATAATTAATCTGTTTGCTAACGATTGTGAAATCAGATAAAAAAGTTAGCATGAGTTAAAAGTTATATTTCTAAATTATATATATATATATATATATATAAATATATATATATATATATCCGGCGTTCCTGTTGTAGTACCTTGGGTATGATACAATTCTCACATATAACTCTTACCTATATGTAAGCATCACTATTATATTTGTTCATGAATTTTATTACAATAATTAATTTATCAATGTTGCATTTTAAGTGCCTATGAACATATATGGATATGCGGCGCTATATCAATACAGGTTAATTTTGTCATTATTATTAACGTTTGATGGGAATGATGACACTTTCATCTGGGACGTCTAAGTTCCTTCGGACATGTCTCTGAATCAATATATTGTGATGTATGTTTAGGCAGCGTAGTATAAATATTCATGCAAACAATCTTCAATGTACTAAAGGTGTATAGCATTAGCTTGGCAAGATGTATTTATTCAAGTCTATACGATTACCTTAAACATGAACTCCATTACCTTGATACATCAACAATACAATATTTCTTTAATTTCTCAGACAAGATGAAGACGCTGCTCATATCGGCCATCTTTGCCTCGGCGGCCGTCTCCTGTGTCTCCGGCTTGTAGGTATGCATATTCCCGATGTTAATTGATTAAAGGTGGTCGCATCAGTTTGCCAAAGTGCAAATACGTATAGCATTACACGTGTATTAGTGGGTGGTTGTTTTGTTGTCACCACGTTTCGCCAAAATAATCAAGTGGCGCTGTCTAACGAGGGAATTTGGCATTACTGCAAAGTGACGCTATTGTGGGTGTCGGAACCTGTCTGCGGATTCGGCAATGTCTTGGTAGGCATGTCACGTCAGTTAGATAGTATTAAACTTCTCGTTTAATGTTCATATATGTTATTGAATTGGCATGAGCGAACCAATATGGCTGTATTGCACATCCGGCGAACTCATCACAGCTAAGGCCAATCGTATGAGGCCTGCCTCCCCCTTGCCATGCATTCCTGTGTTGCATACCTGGAGTGCCGTGATTATGTTTCGGCATAAAAATGTCGGTAACTTCATATTTGGGTGGTGGGTGGTGATTTGAACCAGTACTAAACACTATACGTTTTTCCGACTGAGATGAGACCACCTTAAGTAACAGTGTTATAAATGTAATATTGCTGTATATTAAATTTTGGTGATTATATAATCGTAACGTGAAGATTGATGAAGATTGGTTTGGGAAGGTGTTTAACTGTGCTCATTGACGTGTTTCTATATGTTTACCATTGCCAAGTCATGTCAGCAAAATAGTGTTCAATAGTGTGGTTATTTGTTCACGTAGTACTAACCTGTTTCAATACGTTGCTGTGACCTACATCATGCGGTGCCATCCGGTTGTTCTCTCCCGACCCAACGGGCTCATTGGCATCACCGAAGCCGAATATGAAATTGGCATATCGTGCGCTTGGAAGATTCAGGTGCAGCCGGGTAAGGTGTGTACCTTAGACAATCATTGTTGTACCTCCCGAACGCGTTCATTCAATAAGTAAGGTGTGTACCTTAGACAATCATTGTTGTACCACCCGAACGCGTTCATTCAATAAGATTGTTTGTAGGTATGCGTGAATCATATTTGCAATTTGTAACTACAGTAATATACCAACTGGAGCTTTTTGTTTTAAGTCGCATTCGTGTAAAATTATGCTGAGATGTCCCTGTAAGTTGTAAGTATTTCTCATCAGTGGCTAATGTCCCTTTCTGCATTGTTATAATAATAATAATAAAATGACTTCTTTGGCGCCAATATCCTCGGAAAATCCGAGCTCAGTGGCGCAACAAAACCAAAGGATTAGGCATTCTCGTGATCATGTACAATGCAAAAAGTCGTCAACCGATGGATGGAGGTGCCAAGAAGCTAAGGAGGAGAGGCAATTTTGAAAAGATAGGTTTTCAGATTACGGCGAAATGAAGTTATATTTCTTGCTGACTTTACGCTGTCGTAAACGCACGAGAATGGACCTACCATTGCGAGAATGGACCTACCGTTGCGATAATGGATCTACCATTGCGAGAATGGACCTACCTTTGCGAGAATGGACCTACCATTGCGAGAATGGACCTACCATTGCGAGAGCCCACGACGTTATTTAAATATGTTAACATAACCCCAGGTGATAAATTCAGTTTCGTTGTTTCGTGTGTTGCCTGCCTTTCCGAACCGGACACAATTCTCCGTCATTCCAGAATTATTCATCCGTAATTATGCAACAATTACAAAGATATTCTGGACTGTCTCAGAGACGTCTACGTGCATTACTTCGCATCAATTATGGTTTTGTAACTCCATTTCTGCTTGATTCCATTTTCATTGGCAGGCTTACCCTTTATTTATTTCGCATTCTGTTTATTTCCGGTTCGTTTCTATTGTATGTCAACCAAACTTACCACGTGTATCACCTTCTCACTGTGGACGTATCCTACGCTGGTCGGACCCCACTGTCTTTTTCTGACTCTGCCTCACATTTACGTTTATGTATCCTTTTCGAGCGTGGCAAAATATCCTACATAAATAACCACACAAATGTGACGACAATCACCTTACGATGGTCTGACGCAACAGGGCATATGACTCTGACAATACTTGCTTGCAGGTATGGTGGCCAAACCTCAGACTACGAAGTGGTGGTTGGACAACACGACCGAGACGCATCGGAGTTTACGAGGAGAACGCACCGGGTGGGGAAATCTGTATACACGAACGGTACAACAAAGCCACGACGAACAACGACATCGTTCTACTCAAGCTGACGACGCCCATTCGGTTCAACAACAACGTGTCGCCAATATATGTCTGCCGGAGAGAGACGTTTCATGAGACACACTCTGTGTGGCGACGGGCTGGGGCGATACTGGGCGTAAGTGTCAAGGCCGGATTACACAAGCAATTTATTTCCGGCGAAGTGTTGGTCGAAACGCTGCTGTGCGATATCGTAGTGAAGAATCGGTCGTTTAAATATCCTCGCGAGACCGGTTAGCGAGGATAATTTATGGCTACGATTGTGTCCGTGGAATCGGCGATGGGTTCAATTTGACGATGACGCGATTTTGAAGCAGTGGGTGATCAAGAACCGCTGTGAACTTTCACCAACGCCAAAGTCTGGATTGGTGCGAGCCAATAGGTCGATCTCGCAATGTCTAGACACGTCGCTCATCTAAATGAGCACATATCTGCGCATCGTCATGCAAAAAGTTATTGCATGACCATTTGGGGCACAAATTGCTCAAGCAAATCGGCTTTAAGCCTTCAGCGCGCTTGCTTTCTATACCAACATATTACAATATGCACGCACATACGAGTTGTTTGTATTCAAGTAATGTAAATGTACGTGTTTGATTGGGATCTGATGTGGAGCCGTGTATTTCGCAAGGTTTACAAATGTGGCTTGCCTGGTCACCAAAACAGTTGAGACACTGAATAAAGAAGCGAATATTTCATTTTGTTCTGTTCAGTTATAAAACAGGCGTAGTTTGGTCATCTATACAGATAAATTAAGGTTGGTGTAATTCAAAAGATGGCCGCTTGATGTTTAGATTGCATGTTGATTAGGTGTTTATTTAACGGCATCTGTTTAGATACCGGCAACAACAAAGTGCTGAATCAGGTACGAGTGCCGATCATTGGTAGAAACACCTGCAACAACCCGAACTATTACAGTGGATCCATCACTATCGTGATGATGTGTGCCGGCTATGCACAGGGTGGAAGAGATTCATGCCAGGTACGTATTGAATAAACCTTATTCTGTGGATTCTCGCTATAAAGAATAAGTTTGTTCTTGGCTTCGTGGTTGCATATATCTGAAGTTCCTAATTTCAATGACTACGAGGGAGGTTGACCAACAGTGCAAGGTAGAACAGGGATTTTCAAAGTTTCACCTTTAAGACTCAATGTAAGAGTGTGGTCTTTACCTCGGTAGTCCATATAGCGAGAGGCCACTGCAATGATAAACTGGACATGCAGGTGCGGTGGTCAAACCTCAGACAACGATGGTGGCGGTGGAACCTTACTTTAAGATATGTTGTGGTGGTTATTAATGAAACAGAACTGTGGCAACTTCCAGGTGAAATGTGGGCTAAATTAATCTGGGGATTAGTTAAAGTCGCTTTTGGATTTGGATTACTTATGTGTGCCCTCGTTGTATTAGTCTTCCCGTGATTACTGGAGTCATGTGAACGATGCTGATTGCAGGGCGATTCTAGTGGTCCACTCGTGTGCAGGCCTGATGGTGGTTCGTGGAAGTTGTACGGCATCATGAGCTGGGGAGAAGGTTGTGCTGACGCAGGACGCCCCGGCACCTACACCCGTGTGACGTGATTCCTCGACTGGATCGAACAGACCATCAGAGGTATTTGATCCATTTTATCTCTCATTGTTGTAAAACTCCCGCAACCACGTTTATGCCCCGCATTGTATATATGCAGCGGTGTTGAAATTGATGACAAACTGTTGTAAACTGTATTCCATACACGTGTACATGTGTACACATACTTGCATGAACAAAACCCACACCACGCGCGCACACGCACACACCACACACGCACACACCACACACGCATACACGCACGCACACACTTCAAATTAATTTGTTTATGAACGGGTGCATCATTGTAATTTTGCCCAAAAGTCGGTCCAACATTCGAATTACAATTTTGTATACGTTTAATTTAAAATAACTAATGTCCAGTTATTGAAGTGTTTTCAGCAATTTCTTGTAGATACTGACAATAAGCTATTTGATTCGATAACATACAACACTTTACTTTGGTAGTATGGAAAATACATCTCCACCTAATTGGAATGAACGTAAATCATTACCTTTTCCAGCAAACGGCGGGTCGTAAAAAGCTGGCGATGACAACCAGAAATGCTGCGTCTATCGGTGTCTGTTCTCGAGTAAATACTGTTTGGACTGTTACATTTCATTTTAATTTAGACCAATTACAATGTTTTATCGTAGAGCCACACAAATGCGTTGCAACAGTACTAAAATGTGGTGCAACTATAACAATATTAAGTAATCACATTAATAAAAGATTTATTGTTGTTAAAGGGGAGTTTTGTTTTTGAAATTCACGATCCTTGGAAGTCGTTAAAGAGCACAAAGCAGATACAAAATAGTACGCAAAACTGTTTTCTCGAACACAGCAAAGGCCCGTAATGTATTATGTTAAAATTGAACGATTGCGGCTGTGCTTTTTATTATTGTAACAATACAACCCATTTTCAACGCAATCCAGTACCAACGATGCAACCAACAGTGACCACTATAACTGCAGGGACAATGAACCGATGACAATAATTTTTATCCCAAGGCTAAGGAAGCCTCGCTGCAATTTAAATCGATTATAGACAACACTGCTGTACCGAACGCACGTCCAGGATTTTCTTCATCGAAATGTCCATGTTTTCTGAGGATCTTAAATGTTACCAATATACGTTTCACGTCGCACATCCTCCATCACTTTATTTCAAAATATCAAATTCAATATGTTTCGATGCTGCTGATACCTGTGTCAGTTGACTAACAAACTGACAGCGAAAAGTGTCTCTCTACACGTAATAGGTTTCTGCGGTGAGTTAATACGCAGTTTGATATCACATCACATAGAGGTGTTGACATAACCGTTGAGACAAGATATTTATCAAAGACCTGCCGACGAGACACTGCTTATAGCATAACGTCTCCTCGACGTCACTAATCAAGGCTGATCTCACATTGATAGGTTTCTGTTCAAAACATGATACGACCATCGTCAGCGCAGAATGTAACAATTCAGTTGCAATCTGCACTCCATGCCACAAAAACGACGCGCACAAATGTTGCGCAGGTGACAGAGAGTGTTCTCAAACATTGCCAAGATATTTACATAATAATAACCACGCATCCTATTTAAAACTCCAAGCTCAACCTATTTAGCCTATCGCGAATGCGTTTCGTTGATGTCCAAATATATAGCCTTTGAATGGTTTAAGTAACACCCGCAGTTGATTTAATAACAACTCTTTTTTTTGCAAATCATCGAACAAATTTACTTTAGTCGTTAAATCCGGAAAGCCTCAAAATACTGGATATCCAAAATGGCAAACACTTTGTGGGTCAATGCCGATCATGGATCTTCATCCCCGATCACATGTTACGAAATTTCACCACGGGTGAAATTCGTGAGTTTTCAGCGTTTCCATTTTCACTTCACTTAATGTTTGACTAAGCATTAAGTACCGTACTAGTTTGTCTGATGATTTCATAAAAAAGAACTACATATAAAAGTTGCACGAACGGGATAGCATGTTATAGTGGATGCTAGGTAGGTTTAATATTATCAAAATGAAATTGAAAGGAGACTAGCAAAAAATCGAATTGAGGAGGAACCGTTAAAGAAACGTAAAACCCAGCCATGGTGATTGAATCAGAAACTTGCATTTATAGCTATTCTACCAACAACGACGAATGCAATGTCTGTCCTCCGGCATTACGTAACCGGCATTACGTAACTGAAGACAACACATTGCAAGCAAAAGAAACGCAATCAAACATAGTAAATTGTAATTGTTGATACAGTGTCTGTTGACTTTTCGACGGAGTTCCCTTAGGATTGCCAGTAGTTGCCAGCAGCTGCAGAGCCGCTTACTTGTAGAGCTCGTAAGTACGTCATCTGGTAAATGTCTTTCAACAGGCTCGATAATGGCACAAAGGTTTAAATGTTGAAAAGTGCATGCGCCGAACTGTTGTATGTCGCAATGGCGACTAGTAACACGACCAGTAAGCCGGACCCAGATGGAGTGGACACGTCACTTCCGGTAAAGTCGATTCCATAGAGATATGAGTTGCACAAAGAGTTAGTGCAGCATTTGTAGCACGTCTGGAAAATTTGGAAATACATATTATTTGTTGACACCAATGCAATCTTTCGTTTGAAAATAAAACAGAAATACCGCAATATGATTTGTATTATACACACTGTGGATCAATAGCGTGGCGATGTAACAAACGCACCCGCAGTGTTCACCTATTGTACCATAGGATTGCCTTACTCTCAGATCGATGATGCGCCATCAACTGATGATGATAATGACGGTTTGTACAGCACCGATTCCCGCTCTAAGGCGCTCATTGCGCTCGCTCTCAATTTGACCACTAAACCAGTTGAGTCTATGAATACAATGTCGAATGAAATATATAAGTATTATAAATCCCTAAATATTTTTAAATCATTCAATACTATAAAATCACTAAATATTATAAAAATCATTCAATATTACAAAATTATTACCACAAATATCATGAACAAAATTTTATGAAATCATCATAACAGATATTTTTAAAACATTAAACATGCTAAAATCATTATTACTGTGATGCTGGTACGCACTGATTCTACCACGCGTGCCGACGTGCCGCACGCAAAAATTTTTTCCCATAATGGGTCCTGGCAAGCAGCGCCTTAGGCGGACATGATTGGCTGCTGAGAATAGTTGACCTCCGAACTCTCTAATTCATAACAGCAATACACGTGTTCAATTGAACCTATGTCAACAATGACACGTGGCTTGAACTTGACCTGTTAAAAATAACGGTAATTTCAGTTGCACTTGTTTTGATAAATCAAACAGTTTTTTTGTAATTGTACAAACTATAACAAACACTTGAAATCAACGTGGATTACTCTTAGAATTGTGCCGCCATAAAAGCAGGGACACACTTTCAGTCAATCAATAATTATTTATTACAATCATATAAAACAAACAAAACAAGCCATGAGCACAATATGAGAAGGTATTGCTAACAATATCACTCTATAAAAAAGATTATGTGCCACGAAAGCTTAGACAACAAGTATTGACTATCTTGAGAAAACAAATAATAGAACATATGGCAAAAAGGCATTCCATGTTTCATGTTTTAATGCCGGTAAAGCTAATTAGAGAAAAACCTGGTCTGTGTCAACCAACTATTTACAAGAACTTTTCCAAATTATTTGACAGTTTGGGTTAATAAAGTGACTGATTAATTCACTTTTCTGAAACAAAAATAACGAATATTTTACTCGTATTGAGCATGAACATTATAAACAAATCAACAAGTCTGGTAGCATAAATCTTAAAGACAACCTATGCACTACACGTGTGTCTTTATTCACCTTTAAAGACAAACCAATAAGGATATAACTAATGTTATTGACCATCTTCATGCAGGATATATAATTAAAGAATTTTTGAAGTTAATGGAATTAGACTGAACATATTTTTTTAAAAATTTAATTGCAAAGCTTTCCACTTAATTTTAGTATAATTTACCTAATAAAGTAATGCTCCATTGGTGCCATAATATAACATAAATGAAGAAAATATCAAAAAAGGAAAAAACAAAAGTCGAACCCACAAAGCTTTGAACGCGAAACCCTAGAACTGAAGTCAAAGCACCACACAATCTATCCCAAATAAACATTGAACAACTTGCCTAGCTGTCAGTGACAGTGACAGATGATACGCTAAAGTAATAGTTTCATGATATACTTTCGTCAAATTGTTTGCTAAGATTAGTATATAATATCGATGATTTCCAATACGTCCACATATGAAAAACATTCAAAAAAGGGTCAACACTCACCTGTAATGCAGTTAGCAGATAGCAGAACTAGAGGACATGATGTAAAATTAGTAAAGGATCAATGTAGATTGGACATCAGGAAGCACTCGTTCTCACAGAGGACAATACATGAATGGAACAAATTGTCTACAGATTGTGTAACTGCTAGCAGCGTGAATATGTTTAAAAATAAGGTAGACACATATCTCATGAGGGCGGGTTATAAGTAGATGAACATTGTTGGACTGTCGATAAGCCAATGGCTTCCTTGTCCACTTGCCATCTGGGCCTTTGGCGTGGATGGCAAATCTTGTTAAATCTTGTTAAATCATTTAGTTTGAAGCAACGCGCCATTTTTGCCACCACAAACGCTGGCAAGAGTTCAGAGGTCAGCAATTCTCCGTAGCCAATCACGACCACGCGAGGCACTACTTGGCAGGACCCATTATGGGAAAAAAAATTTGCGTACCGCACACTCCCTAACAGTGGCGTCACCTATCGTATTATGAAATGGTTAGTGGCGTCACTGTTGGGGAGTTTGGACGTACCGTTGTGTTTGTAGAGCGGCGATGGCGACACGACTGATACTTGTAGTTGTCGCAGTCAGTGGCGCTGAAGCAGCCTCGTAGGAATGATACATAGTCACCTCGCTCTCGTCTAAATACCTGCAGGTTTTGAACAATGACATTATAACATTCCCGAATCCCAAGCAAGAGATGCAGATGGGTGCCAACCTTTAGAGCAAACAGAAATCCGTAAGACTGCAAACGAGCCTATATCGTTGTTTACGTCCACTGGTATGCAGCGCATGCTCAACACTGATTGGATATCACTCACAAACCTTAATGAATGTTTCCTAGGCTCATAAAACCGTCAAATTTAAGAAAATTCGTAAGACTCGTAAGACTCAGTAAGACGTGTAAACCGAATAGAAGTGTTTTAAAATATTGAATGGTTATTTTCTTCAAATTTAAAGAAGGCAGTAGAACTAGAGGGCACAAAACAGCAATAGTTAAGGAAAGGCGTAGGTTGGATATTATGATGATAGTGATGATGATGATAATAATAATAGTAATTTAAATAGCCAAATATGAAATATGATAAAGTACTCGTTCATACAAAGTACGATAAATTAATGGAACAAATTATCTAATGATCACGTTAATGCTCATAAAATAAAATTGGCAGATATCTGATAAGTACGCGGTTACTATTGATGAAACATGTTTACACCCCCGACAAACCAACGGCTTCCTTTACCACGCGCCATCTGGAGCTTTCGGCTTTGGAAGACAATATTGTTGAATCTGGTTAAATCTATTGTTACGCACCCAGCAAGAACCTTCGCACGCGACAGTGTAGCTTCCGTCGCCGTTCTCGGGACATGTGCTGCTACCGTCCCAGTCGTCTGCCTCGAGCAGTAACCCGGCTGTAGATTCGCCGCGCAGAGACAGACTGTTCGACTGGCCACAGACGTAGCATTGAAACTCTGGTTAAGGAAATCATCATTGCTACATAGGCGTCGGAAGCTTTTAAATATTGGGAAGTTGGTTTCTACGAGAATATTGGAGGGGGCAACATATACTTTACCCATTCCCTCTCAGTTCCGATATGTGTGTTGGCCAGCTCTGTTTGTGTTAAGTGTAGCGATGAACGATGCATCATTGCTAACCTTTAAATAAATTATGTTTTCTTTTTCGAAGTATTGTGTAGTATCATTCGGTACCGATGCATGTTTTGGTCTTACCAGAACAACATAATTGCCCTTAAGCAGGCCTCACACTACACGACGCGACGGTGATGCAACGCAGCAAGACTTCTACTTCCCCTTGCTCCCTTGCGAAGTAGGGTCCATGTCACTTGGTAGCTTCTTCCACTTTCGAGGTTAACTCTCTATCTTACTGTGTCTTCTGCGATGGTCCTACACTCTTGGCTGTTCGTACCTGCCCTTTCAAGATCTCGTTTGACACAATCTTTCCATCGCAGCTTTGGTCTTCCTCTTCTTCTTCCACCACCTTCTTCTGCTTTCCATGCTCTTTTTGACAGTCTGTCTTCACCAATTCTTTGCACATGTCCTGCCCATCTCAACGCAGCAAGAGGTCGTGGAAGAATATTGAATAATATTTTAACAATCTTGATTCGTCGTCAGCCGCCGCACATATCACGACAATTCGTCGCGGACCCGTCTTCGTGTTAACACGACCCTAGCGGTTTTCCCTCAAACTCATCCAAGAAAAACGAAACTTTAAAAAAAAAAGTATTTTGTCAACATGTTACGGAAATAGTGAGCCTACATATTAAAGATGTTGCATATTTTCAGTAGTAGCATGAAAACCTCTCAAACCAGTAATAACTTGACATGTCCTTCGTCAACTGCCGTGTTACTAACGTTGCATTTTCTTTTTACTCATTGTTTAGTTCATCTAGTATTCCAGTGATATTGCTATATTATATATATATATATATATATATATATATATATATATATATATATATATATATATAATCATAAAACGGTTTGATACGTTACCACGTACAGGGCTTACAAGGTGGGTAACTACTACAAAACCACTATACAACACCAACACTTCGACCTTAGTGTTCCTACCAAAATAACATTTGGACGAACAATCGAATAAATTAATTATGTTTCCTTTTCCTCTGACCACATGTCTGTCATCTTTATTCTTAGCGCTGTACTTTGAAAGTTGCAAGCAGCATGACTGAACTGTTTGCAACTGAAGAATCGGTATGTGTCTGGTGGGTTAAACACTGTCAAATACCAAATCGTCGTAGATATTGAACATATTCAATCTCTACGACGGTCCACGACAAAAAACCCGTCCACGACTTTAATACACCTGTCTTGAAGTGCTACGATGCTTCGTCGGCGACGATCGCGTTGCGTTGCGTCGCCGTCGCGTCGCGTCGTGTAATGTGTGGCGGGCTTTAACAAAACAATCTATATAATTCAATGACATTCTGTAGACATTCTATATAAATTAATAAATAATACCACACTCTCTAATAAACATAATATATATATATATATATATATATATATATATATATATATATATATATAATGTGTGTGCGTGCATGCATGCGTGATTACGTACGTACGTGCGTGCGTGCGTGCGTGCGTGCGTGCGTGCGAGCGAGCGTGCATGCGTGCGTGTTTAAAATAGTAAAATTCATGTTTACGTGTTTAGGTTATGTACTTAGACAAACATATGTTTAGAAGAAGTACCTGCTGTTGTCTTGACGGAAAAACCCGTCTTTGTCACAAAGCTGTTCGTCTCAAACGTTATGAAAAGAGAAGTGCCGCTTGAAGCGACGGAGGCGGGGGTGACAACGCCGCAGAGAGTGTGCAACAACGGTGCCGCCGCACTGTCGCCGTCGAAGATCTTCACTCGGTCAGACGTGCAGTCTGCAGTATACTCCACGTCGAAGCCAAAAAACTCGAGGCGTATTTGCTGCGCAGGGCATAACAACGTCGTAATAAAACCGTTTGTAATTGCATAGAATTTGATTTATTAGCCAATAACAACATAAACAACAACAACACACATACCTTAATGAAATATCAACATTAGCCAACTTCGGTCCATAACCGTTATTGGCATACACACCGTAATGAAATAAAAAGACTTATTGTAATTCTTCAATAAATTACAATAACAATACTGACAATTTTAGAAATACAAACGATAATAATAATGAACTCTAACGCAAGCACGCACGCACGCACGCACGCACGCACCCACGTTAGTTATGGAATATTGAACGACTAAACGATTTGCCACACTGGTTGTTGCCCGCGCAATCTACCTTGCCGACGTGTTGCAGTTTGACCAGCCAAGCACAGCTCATGTCGTTTTCGTAATCGGTGCCTGTGACACTGAACTGGCCATCGACTCCGTCCAACACAACCGGGGTCCCGCCGCAACCTGCAAGTCGAGAGACATTCTAATGAAGAAACATCCGGTCGTGTGTGCAGGGTGAAATGTTGTATCCACGACTCGCAGTATACGAGTAATGTGTTCACCAGTAGCTTTTCTCAATCATGCGTACAGTAGCGCGTCAATCGA
Organism: Lamellibrachia satsuma; assembly: GCA_033239005.1. Taxonomy (NCBI): domain Eukaryota; kingdom Metazoa; phylum Annelida; class Polychaeta; order Sabellida; family Siboglinidae; genus Lamellibrachia; species Lamellibrachia satsuma. The sequence continues at coordinate 485,188 of BSQZ01000036.1, forward strand.
ACAAAGGTATACTTAACGTTCAGGCAGTTACCAAGCAACTAACCAAGTGCGGTGCCCATTTTTCAGTGACAATTGGGCAGTGGGGTTTGTGGACCTGGAGAAGGCGTATGAAACTGTCCCAAGAGAGATGGTGACGGCAACAGTGAGATGGATGAGAGTGCCAGAAGCCAGGATGGTGGAAGCAACGTATGAGATAACAAAATGAAAAGTTGTGGTTGGATCTGGGTTGTCGGAAGAGTTTCCAGTTAATAGTTATTGTTTATCATAGTTTTCTATCGGCCGCCCCCTTCCTCCATTTTCATCTTCCCCCGATCTTCTCATATCCCTCCTCACGCAGTTCTCCTATCTTAGCTGTGGCCTTCCCCTTTTCCTCTGTCCATGATGTTTTTCCACCTCTGCTCTTTCTGCTAGTTTGCCTGCATCCATCCTTAACAAGTGGCCTGCCCATCTCATCCTGCTTCTCACAAATCTTTCTGTTTGGCTTTGACCGTAATATAATGTTATCGAAAATAAGCCGTGATCGCGGATTTATAATACCTTCAATGTTTGCCGAGTACTTGATCCAGAAGCCAGACGACGTAGTCTGGGCGTCGGATGAGAAAGACAATAACAGTGAGTTCCGGCTGGCGGTGATGTTGTCCGGACGCCGGTTACCGCAGAACGAGCCGAAAAGCCGGGCCGAGGTGTCGTAGCCGTCGTAGATGTTGACCGTGTCTTTAGAGCAGTCGTTGCTGCCAGCCTCAACGTCGAAGCTCACGAAGTGCAGCTTCACCCGCTATAGCATGACACGATGTGTGTAATGACAACAATAAAATATGACAACAAATGTTTTGTTTTTCAAGTAATGACCATCGATCAATGATTTGATCATTGTTATCATAGTTAGCTGAAGTTTTAGAGATAGAGATCACCAGCTCTGTGAATCCACGACAGGTTACACACCTACCGAAATATATAGGCAGTGTATGGTGAATGTACGCGTGTGTTAGTGCGTGCGTGTGTGCATGCGTGCATGCGTGCGGCAAACGTGTTTCTGTATTTCTCTTACTTATTTATCGAACCCTTTAAAATAATGGTATGATACTTGTTTCTTTCCATTCAAAAGGAACCACTCCCTCTTTTAATAAAAAGTTCAACACTTTTGCAAGTGGTTCTCTAATTTGTCCGACTGTTTCCATTCCAGGTGATTTATTATGATTCATTTCCTTAATTTTTTAGTTACCACTTTTGGTGTTACAATTAACAGCCCTAGATAGTCTGATTTAGCCTTATTAAATTTAGCATATGGAACTGGTAATGACCTAATATCCTCTTTGGTAAACTAAAGTACCCATTTAGGTTTTCCGCCATTAAAAAATCAACCTCGTCTCGGACGTTTTCTTACTCCTGACATAAGCATTTTATGTTACATGCTAATTGTTGCTCAAAACCTCTTTTAGATTTACTAATATTTCAGTCGTAGCTGCATTAAGTGCTTGTACACTATTTTTGTAAATATATACTAGTATATATATTTTCTTTGAAGCTGCTTTTGTATATATATATATATATATATATATATATATATATATATATATATATATATATATATATATATATATATATATATACCAGCTTCAAAGAAAATAACTGGCAGATGCATGGAAGATTGGCGAGTATCACCGATATATCATAGAGCAACTATAGACCAGACACCAACCCGGTTGCTTTGAACGTGAATGAGCCACTGACATCTCAAATTGTTGACATATGATGATTGTACAACACCGAACTCCCCTTCATTTGACGTCAACTCCGTGTGTCCGCTGCATGTAACTGCATCAGAGTCCAATCACAGTTCGAGCACGTATCGCTGCTTACGTAGACCAAAATGTGAAGATAATAGCATCGCTCTTCATCGACTTTTGTGACAGTTTCGGTCAGTTCAGCCTGACGCTGAATAAGTGACCGAGAAGGTCATGATCCGTCGAACATAACAGTAGACTCTATATCAAGTATGCAAAAATTACTTTAAATAATATATATCGGGTAGCAACTTTGGTCTAGCAACTTTTGAATCAGTACCACAAAGCTGCAATTGTTGTATCAACGACCAATCCTAATCCTCTCGTAACAGCGATTTCGTTATAAGACTCGACTGTTCAGACGGCTTTACCTTCAAGTTTCATCGAATACTTGACACGGAATCCTGTTGAAGTGCGCGATGCGTCGCTGGAGAATAACACCAACAGAGAATCCTGACTGGAAACGATGTCTTCTGGCAGTTCTTTGCCGCAGAGAGTGACCAGCGTTGACGCTGTGGGCTCGCTCCCGTCGAAGATGGTCACCTTGTCAAAGGGGCATTCGTCGACCAGGTCCTCCACGTCGAACTTCTCAAATTGAAGCTCCACACGCTGAAGAACGAAACGCAATTAAATCCTCTCTTCATGCCAAATATGTGCTAATCTTACTATAATCCAGCAAATGTATGTATGTTTGTATGTATGTTATGGTTACACTAGCAGACACTTTGCATCTCCGGCGACAAACTTTCAGGGGTTCGTCTACGACCCAAAGGTCGGGTTGCCATTGGCAACGCGATGTAACAAAGTATAGTTGGTTAGTTTTGTGATAATGTTGTGTATCGTGAAATTGTAGTCACGTACTAACTACCAAGTTATGGCTATGTTTGCTAGTAATTGTAGTCAGGTACGAACTGCTAAGTTATGGCTATGTTTGCTAGTAATTGTAGTCACGTACGAACTACCAAGTTATGGCTATGTTTGCTAGTAATTGTAATTGTAATGATTATTCAAAGGCAATATTTTCTTAACATTTACATCAAAGTTGTTGACAAAAAACGTTGTATTTGTAATATCTAAATGGAAACTGAGACCTTCGGAATAGACTAATCATAATTTATTGATACAGATGGCGACAGGATTTGTGAGTTTTGGGAATACTTACGCCGTCTACCGGGAGTTGAATGAGCCACTCACACGACATATCGTTGACGTAGTGCTCAACCCCAAAGGAACCCTGAACGGCCGTCAGTACTGTCTTGCCACTGCACAGAACTTCAAGAAACAGGATGTTAGTATATCCTTCGCCGTAGGCCCCTAGCTGTTTATTTACAAACACAATATCCGGCCTAGCCATTTACATTAACACCGATTTACAAGGTCAGATCAGTGTAATAATGAGCTAAACCATCACATGGGACCAATAGCTTCGGGTCGCCAGGACAGATATAATTGCCAGACCTTCCATGTGTAATTTTCTTTGAAATTAGTGTTATTAGCAAATTAGTAGACGACACCACAGTACTCATTTCCAGTTCGATTCCATCCAATATAATATTCATGTTACTCGTATGCGGTTCTTACTGATAATGCTAACTAAAATTCCACAGTTATTTTGATATCCAGCGCCTTCGTGTCAAAGATTTAAATGACTGGCGAAACGAAGTTAACATGTAGTCAAATCGACACAGGTTACACTTTTCACTTTTGAGTCAGTGTCGCAAAACTGCATTTAAGGCGAAACAAAAGTCATTGTCTTAGGCTTAATAGTTACTAAGACAACCGCTTTACACTTCACCCCCTGGCAGACCTGTTCATTCCAACGCCATTTTGACTTCTTTGGGACGCATTCGTCCACGCTGCAATTACTGCGCGAAGACTATTCGTATCGATATCCATCTCTGTCTGTAGCCAGGTACTCATTTGTACAGCTGAGTGAACTGTGGCAACGTGGGATGAACGAAATTGCCAAAGCTTTGAAACGGCAGCATGAGGATTTGAACCTGGGTTCTCATGATGTTAGATAACCCCACGTCACGCTTGCCGGTAGTCTAGCAATATTCGCTCAATAAAGAAAAAATATATTTGCACACACATATACCTATACTTGCCAATAGGATATGGCCTCGCTGTTTGTGACTAAACTCAACTTATGCAACATAGTTTGGAGTTTGTTTACTTCTCCCGTTCTGATTTAGCAGCGCGCTTTATTGAGAGTTTGCGCTGCATCCAATGGCCGTTCGAATTCGTTTGAAGACACTTGAAGCGTTTCACCGGAGTCAAGAACTGTCCTGTGCTTATTGGTCGCCCGATAAACATGTCAGCCCCCAGTATAATTGAGATCTAACAAGATCCCACTTTTAGAACCAATTCTGAGAAAACCACTATCATATCCTTGATTGTAATTACATATGGTTAGTTTTTTTATTTCTTTTAGGTGCATTGCCCAAACACAACGATTCGCCTGTACACATATATCACCTTTACCTTCGGGTCTGGTCGTATACGTGACCCAGAATCCGGACGAAGTGCGCGATGCGTCGCTGGAGAATAACACCAGCAGCGAATTCTGACTGGAGACGACGTCTTCTGGCAGTTCTTTCCCGCAGAGAGTGACCATCGTTGGCGCTGTGGACTCGCTGCCATCTAAGATGGTCACCCTGTCGAAGGGGCATTCGTCGATGGCAGCATCCACGTTGAACTTCTCAAAGTGAAGGTGCACACGCTGAAGAACGAAACGCAGTTGAGTCCTCCTCTTATCTGGTTTACCGGATATATTCTAATACAGTGGACTATCGCTATTAGGAACATGTTAGCACTTTGTCAAACGGGCGAAACGGGGTTTTGAAAATGCTTCCTTTGAATTCCCTCCTCAGCCCGCTAGCCTCGTGTCAAATAAGGTTTGCAAAAAAATCAATCGAACCTACTATCCACTGCAACATGTTGCCTCGTTTCTGCAAATTTTGTATGTAGCTTTTTGTGCAATCATAACACAAACTATTAAATTACTTAATGTTTGGTCAAACATTAATTGAAGTGAAAATGGAAACGCTTAAAACTCACGAATTTCAGCGATGTTGAAATTTCGTAACGTTGTGATGTGATCGGAGAGAGGAAGTCACAGCCGTGATTGGCATTGATCCGCACGGTTTTACCATTGGAAATCTACTATTTTGGCCCTTACCAGATCTAACGATTAAGTCAATTCTTTCGATGATTTGAACAAAAATACGCATTTTGTATACGACTGAATATATTAAACTATGCACACACTACATAGTTGGACATTAGCGATGGGCTAAATCAGTTGAGGGTGGTGTTTGAAACGACAACATCAGTTTAAGTGGATGTTTCTTACATCGAGAGACCGTATAGCAGTGAAATTATAGTAATTACTCCAAGATGGCGTTCTTTTAAAACATGCAAAGGCGTTGACTTAACACATTCTTGTGTTAAATATTGACGGAAATACAAACTTTCGGAAAGCAACAATGCCATCGTGTACAAAGATGTCAATGGCAATTGCGACGAATACTTACACCTTCGACTGGGAGTTGGATGAGCCACTGGCACGACATGCCGTTGATGTACTCATTAATCCCAAAGGAGCCCTCAGCGGTTGTTAGCAATGTCTGGCCGCTGCATAGAGCTACAAGAAACGTGACTCTGGATGAAGATACAAAGTCTGATTATTTGTGTCGTTAAATCATGCGATACAATAATAAACTATATATATATATATATATATATATATATATATATATATATATATATATATATATATATATATATATATATATATATATATATATATATATATATATATATATATATATATATTCTAACACAATGACAAAACAAACTGTCAAATGATTGTGTTAATGCAAGTAGAGTGAACATGTTTTAAAATAGAATTGACAGATATCTGATAAGGGCGATCTATACATAGATGACAAAATTGTTGGACTCTCGATAAGCCAATGGCTTCCTTGTCCACTTATCTTCTGGAGCTTGTAGTTTGGAATGGCAATCTGGTTAAATCTTGTCAAATCAAATGTGTTTTAATGAATTACAATTTGTTTAATATAATTAGACCGTTAATTTATAAATACGTTGTGTTTATAAATGTCCACCTTGCGGTTCAGCATGCAATGTAACCGTGACATTCGAGTTGAAAAAAAATAATTAAACAGATTACCTACATACAAACATACATACATACATACTTACATATATACATAGATACATACATACATACATACATGCATAAACGGGCACGTTCTGGCGTGACTGACGGTACGTCGACTAATTAAATATCAATTGATCACGGTTTGTTGGCAATCACTCGCAATCACTAAATGTCGACGGGATCTACCAAGCGGAACGGCAAATGGCTCAAACGAACACATTCTCGCCCAACAACATCAACAGCTATTATTATTTTCTTTATTTGGACTTTCCACAAACATGTACATGTTAAACAAATTATAAAGTTCCATATTAGAGTGTTGTAGATCTTGTTATTGACTATATGTTGTACCAGGGTATTTCTCACTATTGTTCAAATGCTCACGTAGGGAAGGGGGATGGGGTGTGGCAGGGAAATCAACCTCCCAGTTCCCACCTGTTTTGGGGGCCAACTTCCCATCTATTTTTGACGCAAACCTCCTACCTCCTATACATTATATGCATAGACATGTGTCTAGACATACAGCTCGTACTAGAAACCACACCTGCTTCCGTCGTGTCAACGACTAGAGCCGTTGCGATGGCTGCTACCAGGAGACACGTCCACTGTCGGCGACACATTTTCTTGAAGAGGGACAGCGAATACTGCTAAAAACCGATGAATCGTCCAATTCAATAATATTCACAACATTAATCTAACAAATTAAATATACATTATTAAGTGCACGTGTGTGCGTACGTGTTCGCAGTTCCGGATTAACAATGCGGGGCCTGGTGTTAAGGTGTTGTGGAAGCCCTTACCGAGTGTGTGAAAGACGAAGACGGAGACGCGTGGTATTGACTATAATACGTCAAGTGCTGCTCATAGATCGAATAGCAGCAAAAGTACACTGTAGCGTTGGTCAGTATATCGGTGACGTGGCAATGATTTATGTGTTGCCTCATTGCTGTAATACTGGCAGTATGCCATGGTAGTTCTCCATTGAGGAAAGAACTACAGTTATTATCTCAGCGAGGTAAACAAACAAAGTATTTGGTATTGTCGGTAGCTTTTAGTGTTAAAATGCAGGTTTCCAGTATGTGTATGATGAATGCCGTTTTCATTGGATTGGGCATTCACTTGTGTGTAGTTTTGGCAAAGTCGTGTATTGGTAACACACTTATGGTCAATTACATTAGGCCCTACATCAATTCCAATTCAAATTACACACCAACTACAAATGCCAATTCAAATTCCACCTTTAAAATGGCAATTCCGGTTACAATTCCAAAATACCAATTCCAATTATTAATTCCATAATAAATTATCGAAATGTGAACATTGCAACATGGACATACTCAACGCCAAAAAAATAACATCTACTTTAGAGCAGCTTTATTTAATGCCTACATTATTACGGAACACAATGGCAAACAAATATGATGTACACAACATGTTATATTTTATTGATTGTCTGTAGTGAATACTTTTTTATGATAAAATGCAGGTTATATATATATATATATATATATATATATATATATATATATATATATATATATATATATATATATATATATATATATATATATATATATCATATACATATACATACACAACATGTTTCTAAGACGGCGAATTTTATTAAACCCAGCTTAGAGAAGTATTTTATTTAATATTCTATCTGATTTACGAATATGTAGAATAATAGTGGAGACCAAAGCGCACCTTTTTAGAACTAAACACGATTTGGCTTACAGGCGGAAACGGTTAACACATTCGCATAGTCTAAATAGTAATATAATTGCGTAACCTTAGTTACAATGCAACACACACAAATTATATTTTAGTTGCCATCCTACACATTTCACAAATTTCATAATGTGAGGCAAAGCACACACCATGTTCACGTTCTCACAATACTGTATATAATTTGGTATGATATTAATATATCCGTGATTGTATATTTTGTAATAAATGCATTGAAGCATTGGGCGTTCTAATACATAAAATCGATCTGTAGTCCATACTTAGTTAAAAGTAATGTTCAAACAAACATGATGAAACAATTAGAAAGCCAGCGCATGATCAGAGCTCCTGTTAATTAATTAATTGACATGTGTAGGGGAGTTATTACATACACAGTTGTTAAATTACCGTACATGTATTAAACGGATTAATTTCTGCAGCGACCACTGCCATTGTGATTTACAATGCGAGTGCCCGTTGCCCCATATTGAACGGATCATTAGAATTACAAAAAAATAACGTATGCCATATTACTGCTCGTATGAACCAAAACAATAGCAAGCTATAGGGGGACATCTAAATAGTTATCTTATATTTTACTTTAAGTACCTATACACGCAACGAGACAGTTGAAAGCTGTTGAATATTTGTTGAGGTGTATGCTCAGATGTATACTCATGTGTATGCTCATGTGTACGCTCATGTCTATGCTCATGTGTATGCTGACATTACCAGGAAATATAACATTTGAATGAAGCTGTTCTTGTACTGCTAGTACCCGGGTACTGCCGTTGTTGTTCATAGCCTGTCGATCAAGAGTTCTTCACTTGTAATGCTGTTGCGTTGCACATACCTTTGCTGTTGCTTGCTGGCATATACAGAACTGAATACAAATGTTGTTAGTCCTGGATAATATATCCATGATGCCAGCAGGTCGTAACAGGGCACGTTCTGGCATGATTGACAGTGCGTCGACTAATTAAATCTCAATCGGTCACGGTCTATTGGCACCATATGTGTAGAACAAGTGCTGAGCTCGCGCAATCACTAAATTACTACGGGATCAACCAAGCGGAACGGCTAATGGTTCAGTCGAACAGGTTCTCGACCAACAACACCAACAGCTGTTAGAGTGTTGTAGATTAACAATTTACGCTAATGAATGTATTCGTATTATTGACAATCAGCTGCATATATGTTGTATCAGGGTATTTCCCTGTTGCAGTACTCATGGGTCTCAATCTCCCAGCTCCCACCTGTTTAGGAGGTCAACCTCCCATCTCCCACCTGCTTTGGAAACCGACCTCCCACCTGTTTTGGGGCCAGCCTCCCACCTCCCATCTATGTTTGACGCCAACCTCCCACCATGTTTAGGACTAACATCACACCTCCCAATTCCTGCCATAATAAATATAATTTTATTAAGGCGATCACATGTTTTTCTTTCTTCCCGCGGTCCGTTTTGGTGGTATTCCGTGAACAAATGGGCGTAGGCCTACTGAACGCGATACAGGTTGCATGTTACTATGACGTCCTGTGAAACGTCCACGCACTGACGTTACAGTGAAGCGCAATGAAACTTCCGCGGACGTCATAGTGAAACAACGCGATCTGTTTACATGTGGACGTCATAATAAAACGTTCGCGCACGGACGTCATAGAAAAACGCCACAAAACGTACGCATACGAACGTCATAGTAAAACGGCACGAAACGCCCGCACACAGACGTCATAACAAAGCAATTACCAATTAACACGGCAAATAAACGAAAGCCTTCTGACAAGTTTTTTTATTACTATGAATGTCACGAATGTATAGTTTGGATGTGATAATGCGGTAATCCAGTGGACATGCTCGTTATGGTTCAGTGAGTGTATATTCGCACAACTACACATAAATCAACAACAGGGATATACGTAACAGATTTCCCGTTTAATGAAAAAATTAATAGTATAGTAAATAAGCACAAATCAAATATGTTGAATAGCATTACACTCTACCAACGTCCAATATTATTCATCACTATCAAATCACAGTTTACATAATAATTCAAAGTGTCTTACGAACTTGCTGGCGTCGTTTCTAGTATAAACAGTTCCAGCAAGGGCGGTGCCAAGCTAGTCACAGCGAATGCAATCAGGCGTGCCCCGTCGAGTGCAGTCAAGCGTAGAGCGTGCCCAGGCGAGTGCAGTTAAGCGTAGAGCATGGAGTGTCGCGATTGTTTGCCGGCAATCGTCACCCAGTCCGGACAACGAATAGTTCTCAAAGAGGCGATCGGTGTATTAATGTTCATTGATGCATAATCCACGACATAAGTGATGACAACGGCTAAATAATCGTCTCTTGAATCAGGAGTAATGCACCGACAATTATTGTCCTTGCACGTCGAAACTCTTAACACGAGACATGGGTATAATCACATCATCTTTAACAAGATTTAACAAGATTTGCCATCCAAGCCAAAGGCCCAGATGGCAAGTGGACAAGGAAGCCATTGGCTTATCGAGAGTCCAACAATGTTCACCTACTTATAACCCGCCCTCCTGATATATGTGTCAACCTTGTTTTTAAACATATTCACGCTGCTAGCAGTTACACAATCTGTAGACAGTTTGTTCCATTCATTTACTGTCCTCTGTGAGAACGAGTGCTTCCTGATGTCCAATCTACATTGATCCTTTACTAATTTTACCTCATGTCCTCTAGTTCTGCTATCCTTCTTGAGTGAGAAAAACATATTTCTATCAATATTTTCATACCCATTCAATATCTTAAAAACTTCAATCTGATCTCCTCTTAACCTCCTTGTCTCTAGAGTTGTTAAACCACATTCTTTCAGGCGTTCTTCACAACTAAGGTTTCTAAGTTCTGGAATCATTTTAGTTGCTCTCCTTTGTATGCGTTCAAGCGTATCTATATCCTTCTTACGATATGGTCTCCATGCTTGTATACAGTATTCTAAATGAGGTCTAACTATTGCTTTATAAAGAGGTATAATTAACTTTTTTCCCTTGTATGTTATGTTTCTTCTAATCAATCCAAGAATTTGATTACCCTTTGAAGCTGCAATACCACACTGCTCTGAAACTTTCATATCAGCGCTTATTGTAACTCCTAAGTCCTTTTCTTTTACAGTAGTACCAAGAACAGTAGCTCCCATTTTATAGTTTACATTCAAGTTCCCATGTCCTGTATGTAGGCATTTACATTTCCCAAAATTGAACAGCATCTGCCATTTCTCAGACCATTTCACTAATCTGTCTAGATCGTTTTGTAAATGTTGTTTATCACCATCAGTATTAACCTTTCTAAACAGTTTTGTGTCGTCCGCAAATTTCAGTACGTTACTTGTTATACTCTCGTCCAAGTCATTGATATAAATTAAGAATAATATAGGTCCTAATACTGATCCTTGAGGTACCCCACTCAAAACCGATTTCCAATTTGAAACTTCGCCATCTACTACAACTCGTTGTCTTCTGTCAGTCAGCCATTGTTCTATCCAGTCAGTTATGCTATCCCCGATACCATGGGCTTTTAATTTAAGTAGTAATCTTTGATGTGGCACTTTGTCAAAAGCTTTCTGAAAATCTAAGTAGATAATATCTACTGGCGATCCCTCGTCTATCCACTTAGTGATTTCTTCCAAAAACATAACACATTTGTTAAGCATGACCTCGCTTTAAGGAATCCATGTTGAGATGAATTTAATAATTTATGCTTAACGAGGAAGTCCACCATATGGTCTTTAATTAACCTTTCTAATAATTTACAAATCACTGACGTTAAACTCACTGGTCTGTAATTCTCTGACTTATTTCTCGAACCCTTTTAAATAATGGTATGATGTTTGCTTCTTTCCATTCAAACGGAACAACTCCCTCTTTTAATGACAAGTTGAATACTCTTGCAAGTGGTATACTGATTTGATCTACTGTTTCCATTAGTAATTTTGGAGGAATCCCATCCACTCCCGGTGATTTGTTATCCTTCATTGCCTTTATTTTCCTAGCTACCAATTCTGGAGTTACAACTAACGGTCCTAAATAGTCAGATTTAGCCCCTGAAATTTAGCATCAGCAACTGGTAATGAACTAATATCTTCTTTTGTAAACACTGAACTGAAGTAACCATTTAGGTCTTCCGCCATTAAAAACCCCTGTGATATTATATTTCCAGCACTGTCTTCTAGAGGTCCAACCTTGTCTTGTACGTTTTGTTTACTCTGACATATGCATAAAAACTCTTGCTGTCAGTTTTTATGTTACATGCCAGTTTTTGCTCATAGCTTCTTTTAGATTGTCTGATTTCAGTTGTAGCTGCATTAAGTGCCTCTTTGTATTTTGCATAGTCTTCTTCCTTTCTGGTACGCCTATAAACCCTCCACATAGTTTGTTTTAGCATTATTTTTCTAATTGCCTCTTTTGACACTTGTTTCTTTCTACACCGTTTTCCTTGTTTTCGGAAGGGAACAAATTTATCAATGATACTCTCAATTTCATATTTTAGAATATTCCAACATTCAATTGCAGTCTTATTCATCAGCATGTTATTCCAATCTAGCTGTGCTAAGTATTTTCTCATATCTTTGTAGTTACCTTTGTGGAAGTTTCTCTTGTACGTTTTCTTATTTTTACTTTCTGATTTTACATTGATGTCAAAATGTATTTGATTATGGTCACTATTACCCAATGGTTCAAATATTTTTACATTGTCCACTAATTCTTTTGTGATTACAAAACTATATCTAATACATTTTCTCCCTGGTTGGTTCTAGTACGTGCTGAGTAAGAAAGCTATCCTGGATTAAACATAGAAATTGTTGATCCTCAATCCCTGTGCTCTCTAGAGAATTCCATTGTATGTGTCCATGGTTAAAATCTCCCATTATGATACATTCCCCTTTACTAACTTCCTTTATAGCGTTTTTTATTTTTGTGTTGTCCTCTTCGTTTATGTTTGGACTTCGGTAAACTAATCCAACAGTTAATTTTGAATTTCCTGAAACAATTTTGCACCAAACAGCTTCATCGCAATCTGCTTCCTTTCTAGTTTTATTTCATAAGCCTGAATAGATTCTTTAACATATAAAATAACTCCCCGCCCCTTCTTCCTATTCGATCTTTCCTAAACATTACGTATCCTGTCAGTCCTAATTCAGCATCTGTTATATCTATGTTGGCCCATGATTCAGTTATACCAATTATGTGAGGGTCAATATCTTCTACCATAATGTTTAATTCGTTTTTCTTATTTACTATGCTCCTTGCATTTAAACATACGCATCTATAACCTTTCTCAGAGATGTTTTTCGGATGATTTGATATTGGTTTATCTGTGCTAGTGGTCTCTTTTTCTGCTTGAGACACCTCTAGGTAACCCCCCTGCACTTCTAGTTTAAAGAATGTTTACTTCCAAAAATATTTGTCATTGTACCCAAGTCGCTATCTACTGCTGCTGAAAGTTTGTCCGCGAATACTGCCGCCCCCTTTCCACTTAAATGAAGCCCATCCTTCATGTACATATCACCCCTCCCAACAAAACTTTCCATAAATCCACAAATCCAACTTCCTCTTCCCTACACAGCCTCTGGACTAACATGTTAATTGCCATCCCCGACAATTTCGATATTTATGACCCCTCCTGCCCATCACAGGTAAAATCCCTGACAGTATTACCTGCTCAACCCGCGTCTGTTTTAGTGTTCTGACCAACTGCCTATATTTCCTAACTATGGCAGTTGTACCCTCCCTCTCTACGTTATTTGTCCCTACATGTACTAAAACAGATCCACCCTTACCCGAGCCTACGATGTTTTTTACCCTCTCAGTTATCGCCTCTATTTTGGCTCCAGGCAAGCAGACCACCACATCATCTCCCTTGTTTAAGACTCTGTCGGTCTTCCTAACTATCGAATCCCCCACAAACACCCTCGCTCTCTTCCTCACCCCCTCTATCACTGCTGCAGAATAACTCTTCCTTTCGATCCCCTCCATCACATTCTGTCCTGACCCCTTCCCTTCCGTCTCCCCCACGCCCTTCTCCTTCCCTCCTGTCTCCCCTACTCCCCTCTCCTTCACTCCGGTTGTTTTCCCTCCCATCTCCCCCACTCCCTTCTCCTTCCCTCCTGTCTCCGCTACTCCCCTCTCCTTCACCCCGGTTGTCTTCCCTCCCGTCTCCCCCACTCCCTTCTCCTTCCCTCCTGTCTCCCTTACTCCCCTCTCCTTCACCCCGGTTGTCTTCCCTCCCGTTCCTTTCCTTCCCGTCTCCTTACGTCCTGTCTCCCTATGACCTGTCACCTTCCCTCCTCTCAGCTTCCTCCCAGGCTGAGGTGAGCTCTCCCTAGCATCTCTTGTGTCTTTCCCCACTTTATCGTCTACTGTTCCCTCACCGGAACTACTGGCACAACTCCCCTGTTCCCTTCCCACCATTGCCACAACGAGCAGTCTCAGCTTTTCCAACTCCACCTCTATTTCCTTCATCCTTGCGCATCCCCTACACTCAAAATTAAAACTATCTGCCTGGACCTCAGCCCAGGACTTTTCGCACCCAGACTTGACGAAATCTACCCAGTTACTACAACTGCCACAAATGACGTGCCTTGTGGCCTTTAACTGTCGTTTGCACGGGGCCATCATACAATTTAGTTTTAATTAGTTTGCTACGTTAGCCTTGAATAAGGCTGTTTTTGTGATCAAATGAACACTTTAGGCTAAAAATCCTGCCACCTAGCGAATACGGAGAACACTGTGTAACAAAACAACGAAGTGAGTGTGTACTAATTTACGCTAAAGTCCTGCTGTTAATTCCTTTTTACCGAAAACGTTGACTACCACTATGTCAGATATTACCTTATGTATGTAATTTAAGTAAATAAATCACTTTATCTTATATATATATATATATATATATATATTAGCTAATGTAAACGATAGCACGGGTTGAATGACTTGTAAACAAACTCCCTTTTATCACTCGTTGAGTTTGAATCCGGGAAAAAAATGCTACCTCTGTTAACAACAACGGTTTCTTAATATATGTCTACAAGAAGTTGGTGAACAATATATGTATAATACTAATACTTATTCTAACCAATATTCACTGTTACTGACTATTCACTGTTATCTAATTTTTCGAATTGTAAACACCCCTATTAACGCTCGCTGAATTCCCTGACAGAATCCGAAACTAACTTACTCTAAAATACTCCCTCTGACTAATAATTAACAAAACCTGTTTCCTAATATATGTCTACAATACGTTTGTGTATAATATATATGCAATAGTAATACTTATTCTATTTGATATTCCACGTATTTCTGTAAATGATCTACACCAAATTCAAGTCGCTGCACCAAGTCCAAGTAGCCGGAAGTACTATCTTACTCGATGAATGTGCTCTGCTCCAACAAACATTGCTTCACATTTCCATGTATCGATTTGTATCATTTATCGATTTACATGGCGATTCACTTCGTGAATAATCAAATGTCTCAGACGTCTGACTTATCTCAATTGTCTGACCAAAACATCAGGCGTCAGCTGTTTTGTACTTCTTCTACCACCAATAACAGTTGTCGTCTTATAATAAATCAACCAATCATTTAAGTGCTTACAGAACTCACGTAGACCACGGAATGGTTTGGATTCCTACACAACTTGATAGTTGACTTCAAAACAAATAATATCCTACACAAAATCTATATCATAAGAATCTAGACAATACATACATAATGATGGTGTACATCAAAGTGCATCACGTACAAGATTTATAACAAAAACATAACTTTACACATTTCCTTTATTTCAACCCATTGTCGAATGTGAGAACGTAAACATATTTGTCTAACCAGTATGCTGTCACCAACGCAAATCAACAACTTCTACTATATCTCAAAATATTTGTTCTCCACCATAATTAACTGCTAACACAATAATAAACAATATCAATAAACAACGAGTTTTCCAATGATACCAAAGATGACTACAATTCGTTTATCTGTTAATTCGTTGTAACACATTTTTTTTCCGAAATCTTGATTTGCCATTGGTAGCTATTTTGCGCCACCAGCACGATTCATAATCACCAAGTTCAATCGCTAGGAGACTAAGTAAACAAGTTAATTCTATACAAACTCACACGATCTCCGATCTGTGACAATGAAGAACGTCGTGTAACATTTCCAAAGCTTTACTTGTAGGCCAATAACAATTAGAATTTGTAAAATTAATAATCTGCTCCAAAAGCAAAGCAGTTTCGCTTATCCGCATCCCGCTCGCCTCGTGAACTCCGAGAACAGAGACCTGGATGCGAAAACGTGTTTTGATTGTTTCGGTCAGGTGGCAAAACTGATTTGATTGATTCATGTTTGCACTATATTTCAGTTCCGTTGATTTAATTTCGTTTGTTCAGTTGTTGCCGTTTTTGGACAAAAATCAGAGTGTAATATGTAAACAGGCGGCACTCGCCAAATAACGCGTGATTGCCGACGCGGGCGCCCCCGTGTGGTGACGAAGAAAGGCATCAACCCGTTCACTGAACAATTGAACAACATCTGCCATTTCTCAGACCATTTAGCTAATTTATGTAGATCGTTTGGTAAATGTTGTATATCACCATCATTGTTAACCCTTCTAAACACTTTAAACACAAAAAAATAGTCCAATTTAGCTTCTTGAGATTTAGCATCTGGAACTTGTAGAAAGACGCTCAAACCATTTGGTTAAAGTAACGTTTATTTATATATCAGCATAACATTCGGTCTTCGCAACAGCCAGCGTGCTTGCGGTTCACACCCACATCAAGGACGTCGATCCTGCGGCGTTTAATCATGATGTATACATTATGCTAGCATGATATCTTCCTTGTTTTCGAATAAAAAAAACAGAAAATCTAAAAATTACATATTTTTCACTGTCT
Source organism: Lamellibrachia satsuma (assembly GCA_033239005.1). Taxonomy (NCBI): domain Eukaryota; kingdom Metazoa; phylum Annelida; class Polychaeta; order Sabellida; family Siboglinidae; genus Lamellibrachia; species Lamellibrachia satsuma. The sequence continues at coordinate 501,807 of BSQZ01000036.1, forward strand.
TTGGCATTTAGGAATACGTTGCTAAAAACCAAACACGTTTAAGGAATAACGAACTGACATTTATAGTCACTCAAGTCATTCAAAGATCAAGGATCTGTGTGGGTATTGACTCTCTGCCCGCTCTGGTTCTGTACAAACCAGGTTTCGAAGACGTATATATTTGCAGCTGTGGAGTGGTTTAAGATTGTTTCCAGTTTTGTCGTAGTTGTTTTTCTGTGTTGCTCGCTTGCGTTCCAGCATTTTCCCGACTATACTGGGTTCTACAATTGCAGGTCGCAAATGCTTAGCTGTGCAGTGTATCGATGTACGCAGTCGGCGGGACATAGCGAGTTGTGCTGGGGACGCCACGTACGGATCTGTCTACTCCTCGTTTGCTTTTTTCATATGCCTGTTAATGGTCTGCACTTTTCTCTCCTCAAGGCCGTTCGGTTGAGGATAGGTGGGCTTGAAGTGGTATGTTGGGAGTCCCACTCAACTGCGAATTTGCTGAATTCACTGATGGAGTATTAGGGCCAGTTGTCACCCACCAGTTTCTGACATTTCCAGTGACGCGCCAGATTCCCTTGATTTCGACGATCACTGTGGCTGACCGTGTATATGGCAAGAGTTTCACTTCGGGGTCGTTGCTGTAGTAATCTAGTACCAGAATGTATTCCTTGCCATTGAAGTTGAACATGTCCGAAGCAGCAACTTGCCAGGGCAGACTTGGTATTTTGTGGTTGATCAGGGTTTCTTTCAGGTTCGTGTTTCGATACATCTGGCATGTGCTGCAGCTTGTAACCGTTTCTTCGATGTCGGCGTTCATGCCTGGCCAGAATAGTGCTATGCGTGCTCGTGAACGGCACTTTTCGACACCGAAGTGACCGCCGTTATTTACCGTCAACTGTATAAACAGCGGGTTTGTTCGAAATGATTAACAAGATCAACCTCAAGTCGATTTTGTTCAAAGGCGTGCTGGAAACCATCAAATATTGTTGAAGAAAGTTATATATATATATATATATATATATATATATATATATATATATATATATATATATATATATATATATATATATATATATATATATATATATATATATATATATATATATATATAGTATCATATATCATGACTAATAATAAGCAACATAAATGGTAAGTAATGTAATGTACCGTTTCGCCCACTCCGTAATGGTAATTGCTACCACTAAATGTACAGTTTTCCAAGATATACGCATTTGAGCAGTCGGCCGTTTATTAACTTGTTCTACCACCGACCCTTTGTGCCATGTGCTTTAGGGGCTATTTGTTAGGTACGTCACGCTATGTTTTGACTATTTTGAAACACCACCCCTTGTTAGTATGGTTGACCTGTATACACTCCCATAAAACTATGTTCGTTTTGAGAAAGACATATATTGTGCATACATCTATTACTTCACTGATGTATGGTGGAGTCCGCATTCCTTTTCGTTCGAATTCAGTGGAAATATACCCCAAGTCTGGCATAGCAATCAATGCAATCGGTCTGATATATATTTGTTTAAAGTTGTATGTTACACTATAGGGGTTAGTGACTTTATAAAAAGGTACGTTATTTATTGCACAGTATCCTATCCTTGGGACTGTTCAAAGCTCTTTACACATCACCCTTAATGTACGCTATCCCCAAGAAAAACAAACGTATCTGTAATATATTGATAATTCAGAACATTTTCGAAACTGTTACATTCATTCACATATACACTAACACAGCACAAACATTTGCGACATAAATTACCTGAAAATAACGAGATGTTAGATCCTGTCTTTAGTCGATTCGTACAGCTGTAAGCCACACAGGAAATAATCATATTCGTTTTCCCTCAACTTTCTCCAGCAAGCCTCCAATATGTTTGTCTTAGAGAGTTTAACACTAATGCACGATGCTCACTCCAGTATGAACAACCCAGCTGCCCACACTTATAACACAACTGCTGGGACCACCCTCACCCAAATTATTAATCAGTCTGGTGGCCATGCCCCATTAAGAACAAATGACAATGACAAATCGTCAAGTTAATTGGTTTCTGGGTCATCGTCACTGACTACTAGCCGGATAAGTTTATACTTCATTGCTTTTGTTTGCCTTATATTGTACATGATGATGGCGAGGAGGACATAAATTAAATTACTTACTCACTTACTTACTTACATATGTTAGACAACTATTTGTAACATGCTATGTTCACACTATAAACAGTACTACGCTGTGTGTCATGCAGTGGATGCAACTGTTTCTGCCGTGCAATGAAATGCCGGCCAGTGGCCCACGCCCGCTTCACTGCAGTGAGCTGGCTTATCACTCTTGTGTATAGGGAGATGATTAATGATGTAACTCTATGGTATAACCAGAGACCACGGAATGGACCATGATGGATAGTTGACTCACCAGCCAAGGACCCACTGGAATCGCCCAATTCCATGGGCCGTGGCCACTTGGTATTGTTAACTTAATTGCTACAATTTTAACCATAAGCACAATATAAAGCGAGTCATCCAGGAATGGTTCTGAACTGCCTCTGTCTCTGATCGGGATGGTGGTAGGAAGCACCGAATGGACAGAGCATAGGCTTAGCAGGATATGGCAGGAGTAAACAATTGAAGTGAATGTATTTGAATACATTCATTTAGGTCCAAGTAAGAGATGACGCCTACTTATTAAATATAATTATATAATAAATTACCTAACTCAACACACAAATATATATATTAACCTCAGAACATTTGTGATAAAATGTTAACAATATATGTATAAAAATAAGATAATATGCTTGTATTGAAAGTAATGACATGGTGCTTTTGTATTGATCAGGGAAACTCGCTGTGTTTGTTTAGAGGTTGGTATATGGAGACTTGTTTAATTTATTATGTGTTAATACTGATCATTATCTCTTAATTGTACCTGAATGTAGTAATAAAATAATTAATAAATTCACTGACACCATGATAATGTCGCTATCATGAGAACCACCAAAGTTAAATCCATGTACATATCGGAAACCAGTACGTACTTTTAGTCTAAAAAGGATTTTGAAGTTGAGTCCTTACAGTGTATAAAAGGTTAAAAAAGTCTATGCATTGTTTATTTAAAAGAGAACCTGGAAAAATCATAGTAAATTTATACTGTATAATCTGTATTTATAAATATACATTTGAACGGTTAATTGGCAGTTTAAGTTTGAATGTGCACATGCATATTCATAGCAGTGTCTAATTAGGAAGGTTGCACAGTACATTGAAATTATATAGGTCTTTGTGTACATACTGAAGCCTTTTAAGAGAGTGAGTGTGGATTTTGTCTGTTGTTGGATTAGGGGTGTTATTGAATATTCAAATGATCTGTAATGCTTTTGATTGCCATCTCAGTGTTTGTAATTTCAATGTGGATATTCCCATGACTTTTTGTGCCATATGCAGGCGCACCAGAATTAGGTATTATGCTTATATGTTGTATGTATTCAGGAAGGTTTCTGTTGAAATATTAGTGATAACAGTTTAATTGTTGTCATTTAACGATATCTTCAACTTTTGTTTAGCAGTTTGAAACGTTTTAGAAATGACACTATTTAGCAATGTTTTTTTAGTATGTGCATTATATACTGACTGTTTGTTATTATTCTTGTAGCCCACTTCAGCAGTTTTGTATTATATATATACTGGATTGCATCTTGGGAAAATCTTGAGGAGAACACGGGATTGAATTTGGTGGATTTTATATTTGTCTAAAGCGTGGAATATTGATCGGATAAGTATTATTATTGCGTGTATATTAAACGTAAACTTACAAGAGTCCTTGTTTAGTCAATAGTTGCTGTTAAAATTTAGCTGTAGAAGTAATTTAGGGTAGTTTATATCGTAGGTCTCCGAGGACTCGGTAGCGCGAGCGATAATTAAGGGTTTTTGTTTTCAGTTGATTGGGTACATAATACGAGACATAATATTATTGTAAATAATTTAGTACATATTAAATATTGAAAACCTGAATATTTTGTTTTAGCAACATCTATTGTTAAAAGTTAGCCGTAGGTAGTAATTCAGTGTTATTTAAATAAGGTCACTGAAATTTCGTTAGCGCGAGCGATATTACGTTTTGTTAGTCAGCTGTTACATAGAAAGTAAGTTGCAAGGCAGTAGCTGTAAATTTAATTAAGACATAAGTAACATACTATAAAGTGTGTATTACAACACAAAAACAGTCTTTGTGAAGACTACCTAGTATAAATTGATTATAAACGGATTATAAACAAATACAAATTTAAATTCTAACATGGCGCTGTGCAAACGCCAAGTAAAGGCAAAACGTAATTTGATATGTTCTAGCTGCGACAGCTGGATAGACTTTGCAAAGTCCGGGTGTGTAAATTCGTGGGCGGAGGTGCAGGCGGATGATTTCCATTTCGTGTGTAGGGGGTGTACTACAGTGAAACATCTACAGGAGCAGGTGATTGAGCTAAGGCGTATGATTTTGATGATGACAGGGCAGGGTGAGACAGAAGTGAACAGAGGTGGTGAGAATGACGAGAGCAGAGGTGGTGAGACCGAGGAGAGCAGAGGTGGTGAGACCGAGGAGAGCAGAGGTGGTGAGACCGAGGAGAACAAGGAGAGCAGTGGCAATGTGAGGGAGAAAGCTGGTAAGAAGAAGAAAGATGACAGAAGGCAAAGAATGCAACAAAAGAGAGGTAAGCGGGTGAGTGGAGAGGGATTGCCAGGTGGTAAGACGGTAAAGGTTGATGATAGGAGAGAAAGGGGGCATACTAGTAGTGTACAACAGGAAAGGAGCTTTGCCGATGTAGTATCACAGGGGAAAGCGAGGAAAGCCCGGGTATTTATGGGGGATTCCATCATTAGGAAAGTGGATAAAATTGTAAATAGAGGAGATGACATAACAGTATGACAACCAGGGGCAAAAGTAGAGGATATAGCAGAGAAGGCAGAACAGGTCATGGGTGGTGGCACGGGAGGTGCTGTTCTCGTGCATGTGGGAACGAACAATGCAGATAAGGAGGGAACATCAGCCATCATTGGTAAGTACAGGAGGTTGATCAAGACACTCAGAGAGGCACGAGTTGGGCAGATCGTATTGTCGGGGATATTACCAATAATGGGAGGCAGGGGTGAGGAATATAGGAACTGTAGAAGGATGGCGATCAACACACAGGTACAGAAGGTATGTATTGAGGAGGGAGTAGGCTTCGTAGACATGTGGTTAAACTTTGTGGGAAGAGGTGACTTTTTCATGAGAGATGGACTTCATCTGACAGGGAAGGGCGCTGCAGTTCTTGCGTGTGAGTTTGTCAGAGTTGTCGACGAGGGCACAGGTACCATAGATTATTTAAACTAGATGCGCAGGGGGAACTGACAGAGAAAACTCAAAGGAGTACTACTACAAATACACATCCAAAGAAATGTTCACCAATAATTTCAGACAATGAACTTAAATGTGTATGCTTAAATGCCAGGAGCATAGTAAATAAAAAAAGTGAGTTAGACATTATGGTAGCAGATATTGATCCTCATGTAATAGGCATCACAGAATCATGGGCAAATGAAGATATAGTAGATGCTGAGTTAGCACTGACAGGCTATGTAATGTTTAGGAAGGATAGACGAGAAAGAAGGGGAGGTGGAGTAATTTTGTATATTAAAGAATCTATCCAAGCATATGAAATTACACTGAAAAGTGAAGCAGATAGTGTGGAAGCAATTTGGTGTAACATAGTTACCAGGAACTCAACATTAACAATAGCAGTAGTTTATCGTAGTCCTAACATAGGACAAGAGGAAGATGTAAAATTACAAAAGGCGATAAGGGAGGTGAGCAAGGGAGAATGTGTTATAATGGGTGATTTTAACCATGGCCATATACAATGGGAATCATTAGAGAGTGCTGGAGGTGACGACCATCAGTTTCTACTTCTAACACAGGATTGTTTCCTTACTCAACATGTCTTGGAACCAACCAGAGGTGGGAATGTGTTAGATTTAATTTTGTCTTCTCAAAATGAATTAGTTGACAATGTTAAAGTACATGAACCTTTGGGTTCAAGTGACCATAACCAAATCCATTTTAATATAAAAGTAAAAACAGGGAATACATATAAAAAACAATGGAGGAGGAATTTCAACAAAGGCAGATATAAAGTGATGAGAACATATCTAGCAAATATAGATTGGAATAATTTGCTGAAGAACAAGACAGCAACAGAATGCTGGACTTGTTTAAAATATGAGATTGAGGGCATTATTGAGAAATTTATTCCATTAAGAAAACAAGGAAAAGATCCAGGAAAAAACACCTGTCAAAAGAAGCTATTAGAAAAATTGCTCACAAACAGATGCTGTGGAAGGTCTATAAACACACTGGAAATGTAGAAGACTACACCAACTACAAAGAGGCACTTAACCTAGCTACTACTGAAATTAGAAAATCTAAAAGAACCTTTGAACAAAAATTGGCAGGTAATATAAAAAATGACAGCAAGAGTTTCTATGCTTATGTAAGGAGTAAACAGAAAGTTCGAGATAAGGTCGGACCACTGGAAAGCAACAGTGAAAGCATAATTTCAGATGGGTTCCAAATGGCAGAGGTCCTGAATGAGTATTTCAGCCCAGTTTTTACCACAGAAGATATCAGCTCACTTCCAGTTCCATTGACTAAATTTGAGGGCAATACATCAGAATATTTAGGGCAGTTATTTGTAACTCCTGAAATGATAGCAAAGAAAATTAAGAAGATGAAAGATAATAAATCACCTGGAGTTGATGGGATACCACCAAAACTGCTAAAGGAAATTGTTGATCAAATTAGTACACCACTTGCAAACTTATTTAACTTGTCACTAGAAGAAGGAATAGTTCCTTCAGAATGGAAAGAAGCAAACATTACGCCGCTGTTTAAGAAGGGATCGAGGAAGAAGCCAGAAAATTACAGACCAGTGAGTTTAACATCAGTTGTATGTAAATTACTTGAAACATTAATTAGAGACCACATGGTGGAATTTCTCATAAAACATAAATTAATAAATACATCTCAACATGGATTCCTAAAAGCAAGGTCATGTCTAACCAATCTCTTATGTTTTTTAGAAGAAATTACAAAGTGGGTAGATCACGGGTCACCAGTGGATGTTGTCTACTTAGATTTTCAGATTTTTTTTCCATAAAGTGCCACATCAAAGATTGTTACTTAAACTAAAAGCCCATGGTATAGGCAATGATGTAATCAACTGGATAGAAAAGTGGCTTACACACAGAAGACAGAGAGTAATAGTAGATGGTAAGATTTCAAACTGGAAATCTGTTTTGAGTGGGGTACCACAGGGATCAGTGTTAGGCCCTATACTGTTTTTAATATATATAAATGATTTGGAGGATGATCTAGCAAAGTACTCAAATTTGCAGATGACACAAAAGTATTCAGAAAGGTTACTAATGATACAGATAAACAAAGTTTACAAGATGATCTAGAAAAATTAGTTAAATGGTCAGAAAAATGGCAAATGTTATTCAATTTTGGGAAGTGTAAATGTATACACATAGGACATGGAAATATGGACGAGGAATATAAAATGGGGGATGCTGTACTAGGTAGAACCACACAAGAAAAGGATTTAGGAGTAACATTTAATGCTGACATGAAAGTTTCAGAGCAATGTGGGATTGCTGCTTCGAAAGGAAATCAAATTCTAGGCCTAATTAGGAGAACTATCACGTATAAGGAGAAACATCTAATTGTACCCCTGTACAAAGCAATAGTTAGACCACATTTGGAATATTGTATTCAAGCATGGAGGCCATATCGTAAAAAAGACATAGATAAGCTAGAAAGAATACAACGAAGAGCAACTAAGATGATTCCAGAATTAAGAGACCTTAGTTACGAAAGTCGCTTATTACAATGTGGTTTGACAACACTAGAGACCAGGAGACTAAAAGGAGACCAAATAGAAGTGTTTAAAATAGTGAACGGTTATGAGGATGTTGATAGGAATATGTTCTTCAAACTTAAAGAAGGCAGTAGAACCAGAGGACACAAAGCAGCATTAGTTAAGGAACGGTGTAGGTTGGACATGAGAAAGTACTCTTTCTCACAGAGAGTGATAAATGAATGGAACAAACTGCCAAATGATTGTGTTAATGCTAGTAGTGTGAATGTTTAAAAATAGAATTGACAGATATCTGATAAGGGCGGGCTACACATAGATGAGAAAATTGTTGGACTCTCGATAAGCCAATGGCTTCCTTGTCCACTTGCCATCTGGAACTTGTTGTTCGAGATGGCAATCTTGTTAAATTTACTAGTTACAGTAATTTATATGGGGAAGGATTAGTGACTTAATATTAATAAGTTTAATAAAATATGTGGAAGGTATCTTATTAAAACTGTACAACTCATATTGATTAATACATTTTAAATATTTTTGTTGTGCCTATTTCAATATACATTGGACTTGGGTGTTGTTATTCTGCTATATATATATATATATATATATATATATATATATATATATATATATATATATATATATATATATATATATATATATTGAACGACAATATACCGATGATTAGCTGCTCATGCATAGGCCGACTGTGCCTAGTTTTGCCAAAATTAGTGTGTGTGTGTGTGTGTGTGTGTGTGTGTGTGTGTGTGTGTGTGTGTGTGTGTGTGTGTGTGTGTGTGTGTAATATATTATATATATATATATATATATATATATATATATATATATATATATATATATATATATATATATATATATATATATATATATATATACATCAAAACTAGGCACAGTCGGCCAATGAGCGGATAATCATCGGTTCAAAGGCGGCTTCCTATCGACAGCCGCTTATGAACCGTCCTCGGTCCGATGTAGGTGTGCTGGCCGCGGGGTAATTAACTTCCTACATATTCATTGTTAATGTGAGCATATATTTATGATGGCATGACCTATCAGCCTACTGACCTTTTCTGATTGTTTCTAACTTCCAAGAATGGCTTCGCCATTGTCTGTACATTGTTTACTGTGTCTTAATTAGCTGTTACCAATTATAAAACCCGAAGAAATATCTACGAATACTATTCAAAGTCCTTTTAAAATACCTGGCAAGTAGAAATTCTTGCTGTCAGAAGATTTCGTCTGATGCACAGCAGTGAGGATATGATCCCAGATGGTAACAAACCCTCGGCTTCCATAGCGGATGTGTCCACAGCACTTGCAGCTATATGCAGTACCTGCGTGCTCGAGTTTCCGAATGGAATCCCCTGCACATTCCTTCCACTTACACTGCGACCTATCATCTACCTGTAATTATATTTCTTCAAAGTTGAGTCACCACTTGAGTCACAAATGATAACGGTAAAATGTAAAATATTATTTTTGCGCAAACTTATTAAACTGCACCTTTAGTTACTTGTGAACATATAAATGCATTAAAACATTCAACAATTTACATAATAACAGTCATAATGATTTTCAGTACACAATTTATTTCAACAGAACAGGAGAACAAGTATAATATGTTACTTCATGTTTTAATGTATTATCAATCTTAACCTAACACTGCCGTTTGTTTTAACACCCATCTCCAGCTCCTTCAATTTCATTAATTTCAAACATTTCGAAACATTAACAATATCAAACATACTGTATCGACACAAACCTAATCCAACGTGTTGTCAATGATAATTGGTAAACAAACACGCGTACGTCATGTATTATCGCCCTCCCAAGAAAAATCGTTTTTGGCACTTATTTGTATCCGAAATAGGTAATAAACATTTTTAACAAGATTTAGATTTAACAAGATTTGCCATCCAAGCCAAAGGCCCAGATGGCAAGTGGACAATGAAGCCATTGGCTTATCGAGAGTCCAACAATGTCCATCTACTTATAACCCGCCCTCCTGATATATGTGTCAACCTTGTTTTTAAACATATTCACGCTGCTAGCAGTTACACAATCTGTAGACAATTTGTTCCATTCATTTATTGTCCTCTGTGAGAACGAGTGCTTCCTGATGTCCAATCTACATTGATCCTTTACTAATTTTACCTCATGTCCTCTAGTTCTGCTATCCTTCTTGAGTGAGAAAAACATATTTCTATCAATATTTTCATACCCATTCAATATCTTAAAAACTTCAATCTGATCTCCTCTTAACCTCCTTGTCTCTAGAGTTGTTAAACCACATTCTTTCAGGCGTTCTTCATAACTAAGGTCTCTAAGTTCTGGAATCATTTTAGTTGCTCTCCTTTGTATGCGTTCAAGCGTATCTATATCCTTCTTACGATATGGTCTCCATGCTTGTATACAGTATTCTAAATGAGGTCTAACTATTGTTTTATAAAGAGGTATAATTAACTTTTTTCCCTTATATGTTATGCTTCTTCTAATCAATCCAAGAATTTGATTACCCTTTGAAGCTGCAATACCACACTGCTCTGAAACTTTCATATCAGCGCTTATTGCAACTCCTAAGTCATTTTCTTTTACAGTAGTACCCAGAACAGTATCTCCCATTTTATAGTTTACATTCAAGTTCCCATGTCCTGTATGTAGGCATTTACATTTCCCAAAATTGAATAGCATCTGCCATTTCTCAGACTATTTCACTAATCTGTCTAGATCGTTTTGTAAATGTTGTTTATCACCATCAGTATTAACCTTTCTAAACAGTTTTGTGCCATCCGCAAATTTCAGTACGTTACTTGTTATACTGTTGACCAAGTCATTGATATAAATTAAGAATAATATAGGTCCTAATACTGATCCTTGAGGTACCCCACTCAAAACCGATTTCCAATTTGAAACTTCTCCATCTATTACAACTCGTTGTCTTCTGTCAGTCAGCCATTGTTCTATCCAGTCAGTTATGCTATCCCCGATACCATGGGCTTTTAATTTAAGTAGCAATCTTTGATGTGGCACTTTGTCAAAAGCTTTCTGAAAATCTAAGTAGATAATATCTACTGGCGATCCCACGTCTATCCACTTAGTGATTTCTTCCAAAAAACATAACATATTTGTTAAGCATGACCTCGCTTTAAGGAATCCATGTTGAGATGAATTTAATAATTTATGCTTAACGAGGAAGTCCACCATATGGTCTTTAATTAACCTTTCTAATAATTTACAAATCACTGACGTTAAACTCACTGGTCTGTAATTCTCTGACTTATTTCTCGAACCCTTTTTAAATAATGGTATGATGTTTGCTTCTTTCCATTCAAACGGAACAACTCCCTCTTTTAATGACAAGTTGAATACTCTTGCAAGTGGTATACTGATTTGATCTACTGTTTCCATTAGTAATTTTGGAGGAATCCCATCCACTCCCGGTGATTTGTTATCCTTCATTGCCTTTATTTTCTTAGCTACCAATTCTGGAGTTACAACTAACGGTCCTAAATATTCAGATTTAGCCCCCTGAAATTTAGCATCAGCAACTGGTAATGAACTAATATCTTCTTTGGTAAACACTGAGCTGAAGTAACCATTTAGGTCTTCCGCCATTAAAAACCCCTGTGATATTATATTTCCAGCACTGTCTTCAAGAGGTCCAACCTTGTCTTAACATAATCATATATTACATAATCATATATTACAGACAAGCTTAAAAGTATGTCGCTAACGTAGTAACGGCGAAGCCGAACGTGCCATAATAAGTGTACTAAAGATGCATTAGTCTGGCCGACATTATTAACGCTATTAAACGACATTTTGACCTATTTTTTATGCTAATTTGTTCTTTGCATCACTCCCCATCGGATCAGGTACAAAAGGGACGTATATTTGTATAAAATATTGTGTTTTGTCCAAAACAACTGTAGAGGATTGCATTGGTGGCCAGGTTGACGTTTTGTCTGATTATAAGAAAACATGACTATAAAAAATTCTTAAAGGTTTCACAGCAACTGCCATCATCTCATTGACATGCTGACCAAATATTTTCAACATCACATACCTCCAGCTCTTTTAAAATGCCCCGACGTGCGATGCCCGTCAATTAAAAAAAAAATCGCTATGTATTCACGAGCCCTCGTGGCCCTTAGCAGAAACATAACCATAAATCCCTCTGTTAATGAATGGACTTTATACTGGGACACACATTAAAGCATGCGACACTAACTCTGCTGTTACATGCAGCGGCTCAGCCCTCTGCTCTCTAGCTGCTGTTGCACATGTCAGATAAGTGTTACGTTCTCATGTAATAAATGTATTTTGGACACACATCGCTTTGTGTATACCGTATGCAACAGAGCACATCAACATGGTGGCATCGTTACCGAACTCTAGACGCCTAACATGAATGGGTATAAAAAGTGAGTGCGTGAAACGAGACTGTTATTTGGTAGCGCACTACCCGGGCGAAGCCTAAGGCTAAGGCAGTGCCAGTGGCAATATTAAGTGACATTTCGGTAGGCAAAATGGGGGATAATTCATTTCACCCGCCTCCAAAACTTGACTTTCATGATCCGAATTTGGCGGACTCTTCAAGAGATGGAAGAGAGAACTTCAAGTGTACATGGCTGCTACGGAAAAAGACAAAAAGCCAGCAAACACACAGACAGCGATAATCCTCAATTGTGCAGGAGCACAGTTTATTAGGATATATGACCAGTTCACCTGGGAAAACGACGGAGATAAGTTACTGCCTACTAAGGTTATGGAAAAATTAGAGGGATATTGCGCCCCCAAAGGAAATGTCGTTGTTAATTCTTTCCGATTTTGGAATGCAGAGTGGAAGGAGCCATTTGATATTTTCTTAACAGAATTGCGTGCCATGGCAGAATTATGTGAATATCAGGACAAGGACCGAACAATGAGAGATAAGATTGTTTTCTCAACACGAGGTAAACTGCAAGAACTGCTCCTTCGTGAAAGCAATATACCTCTCGAGAAGGCCATAGAGATATGTAGAACGTTTCAAACGACACAAAAACAAGTCCATGAAATGAATCTGGAACGACAGATCGAGAAAGTTCACAGCAGCAAGCCGCCCAAAATAACATCGCCTCAAGACAGAAAAACCAGTGACACCACAAGACGGGAATGTCAGTATTGCGGTTATTCGCATGAGCCGAGCAGACTAAGATGCCCAGCCTGGGGAAAGACAGGCTCCTATTGTCATGGTGCCAATCATTTCAAGGCAAAATGCCGAAAGCGAGTGAGCTGCGTGAATGGAAAAGACGACACGGAAGACGATGACGATTGGTTGCAAGCGCACGGGTTGACATTTGGAGTGAATAGTCACAAGGTACAACAGCGAATCACACCGATGATGCAGGTCAATAACTGCGACGTGCGTTTCCAGCTGGATACCGGAGCAGATATAAACACAATCAACCAAAGATTTGTACGCAAAGAACAAGTAAAAAAAAACCGAGAAACTAGTGATGTGGAACGGCACAAAAATGACCCCGAAAGGCATCGTTAGACTACCGACTACGAATCTGAAAACTGGCAACACAGAAGATGCTGATTTCGTCGTTGTGGAAGACAGTCCATGAGGAGCGGTTTATCAGCCAAGTAAGCCAAAGCAACGACCTAGGCCATTTAGGCATAGCAACGCTTAAAACCGACCCCGGTGTCCCGCCAAAGATTCTGCCATGTAGGAGACTACCAATCGCTCTGCAACAACCAGTGAAAACCGAACTAGACATTCTAGTAAAACGAGGTTTTCTGGTACCCGTCGAAGAACCAACGTAATGGGTTAGCCAGATGGCGGTTGTACGTAAGCAGAACGGCAAGTTGAGACTATGCATCGATCCGCAGCCACTGAACCAAGCGCTCATGAGAGAACATTACAAGTTGGCAACACTTGATGACGTGTTACCAAACATGAACAATGCCAAGATGTTCAGCAAGCTGGATGTGCAGGAAGCATTCTGGCATGTGGAACTTGACGCAGCTTCTAGTCTGCTAACTACGATGATCACCCCATATGGCAGATACAGATGGGCCAGGTTACCTTTCGGCCTCAAAGTGAGCAGCGAGGTATTTCAGAAGAAGCTAAACAAGGCACCTGAAGGCATAGCAGGTGTGATCTGCGTCGCCGATGACATCATTATGACTGGATGCGGGGCCACAAAGATGTTGGCCGAGCGTGACCATGATGACAATTTGAAACGGCTACAAGAGCGATGCACAGAGAGGAACACTAAACTGAACAATGCGAAGGCAGAGTACAAGCTAGACAATGTGATCTTCATGGGTCACAAGATAACCACAGAAGGCATTCAAGCAGATGACGACAAAGTCAAGGCCATTTTGGAAATGCCATCGCCCAAAGACATTCAAGGAGTAAAGCGATTATGTGGCATGATCCAATATCTAGCGAGGTTTATGCCCGACCTAGCGACCGATTTGGAACCCATACGAGGTTTGACAAGGCAGGGTGTGGTATGGAACTGGTCCAAGCAATGCGAAGAGGCATTCAAGGCAGTAAAACGGAAGATAACCACCACGCCAATGTTGGCCTACTTCGACTCCGACAAGGAACTTGTGCTACAAGTTGACAGTAGCCAAGACGGACTGGGTGCAGTACTGATGCAGGATGGGAAGCCGATAGAGTTCACCTCCAGGTCCCTCACGCCAACAGAACGGAGATGGGCACAAATCGAGAAAGAGTTACTATCTGTGGTATTTGGGCTAGAACGATTTGACCAGTTCGGTCGCAAAGTCGTGATACATAATGATCACAAGCCGCTCGCAGCCAATCTGAAGAAACCCCTAAGTCAGGCGCCAAGACGACTGCAGGTACTTATCTTGAGGCTGTACCGATATGACGTCGAGTTCAAATACGTGGAGGGTGGGAAACTCGTCATAGCTGATACGCTGAGCCGTGCACACGTGGAGGTGCCAGAAACTCAAGTGAGGTCTGTGTGTATCAATGTCCTTCAAGACATACCTGACAAGAAGATCCAAGAGGTAGTCGAAGCTACGCAGAAAGATGAGGGACTGCAAAAAGTTCTCGATCTGATCAGAAATGGATGGCCGGACAGAAAGGAAAAGGTACCATATGAAGCAACGCCGTATTTCGACGTACGCGACATATTGAGTCACGAAGGCGGTGTCATCCTCAAAGGACAGAGAATTGTGATACCAATGGCACTTAGGTCTGAGATGAAGCGTAGATTACACGCAGCACATATGGGCTATGACAGCATGATGGCTCGAGCACGAGATACAATATTCTGGCCGAGAATGTCAAGCGAGGTGAAACAACTGGCAGATGGCTGCGAGATGTGCCAACAGGCGAAACCCAAGCAACAAAATGAACCGTTAACGAGTCACGATGATGGAAATGGACCATGGCGAAAAGTTGGGGTGGACCTGTTTGAGCTACATGGAGTGGATTACTTGTTGACGGTGGACTATTTCTCCGGGTTCTTCGAAATCGACAAGATGACAACAACCACTGCCAGTGAAGTCATCAACAAGTTGAAGCCGCATTTCGCACGGTACGGCATTCCCCGGCAGCTTGTAAGTGACAACGGACCACAATTTTCATCAAGAGAATTCAAGAAATTTGCACATCTGTGGAAATTTGAGCACAAGACATCATCGCCGATGTACCCAAGATCCAACGGAAAGGCAGAAGCGGGTGTGAAGTTGGCAAAGAATACACTGCGCAAGACGATTAGGTGTGGAGGTGATGTGCAATTAGCGCTACTCGAGTTGCGAAACACACCAAAGCAAGATGCTGGTATATCTCCAGCCCAAATTCTGTTCGGGAGACAGCCTCAATCGCTGCTACCAACCGATCAACGGGCAGGATCGAATGAAACCATCAAAGCGAAGAAGGAGAAAAGGAGACAGAGTGTGAAGAAGCATCACGACAAGACAGCGCGACGCTTAGATGAACTGAAAGAAGGGCAACCTGTTTATTATAAACCGTTTCCTGAAGCCAGATGGAAGCATGGGGTGATCGGGGAGAAACTAGATGACAGATCATACACAGTGAAAGACAGGGTTGGCTATACCTATCGTCGAAACAGGGTACATCTAAGAAAACGCACAACTCCTGAGGCGGGCAGTGTCAATTCAGCAGATCCAAGTGGTGTACCTGAATCCGAAAATGATGAGACGTGCAACAACGAGCCGGTGGCCAGGCATGATGGCGACACCCCAGTGGAACAAGAGCTGGAAGAACCACTATCCGTAGTGTCGTCACCAGTGGGTGGCGCCAGGCCGAGCAGGACCAGAGACCCTCCCAAATGGACGCAGGACTACATCATGGACTTTTAACTTTTCCCACAGAAAGGGGGATGTTAATGAATGGACTTTATACTGGGACACACATTAAAGCATGCGACACTAACTTTGCTGTTACATGCAGCGGCTCAGCCCTCTTCTCTCGATCTGCTGTCGCACATGTCAGATAAGTGTTACGTTCTCATGTAATAAATGTATTTTGGACATACATCGCTTTGTGTATACCGTATGCAACAGAGCACATCAACACCCTCCACCTGTTAAACTCTATAAAAAATACACTATTTCACAACCAATAGCTTCTACAAAAAACCTGTAAAGCTCAATTGCACTTATGTCACATCATATGAATTGTTTAAATTCACATATTGCAATTTAATACGCCCTACATTCGTCAACGTCAACAGTGGTTTTACCCCCTATACTGGCAACAGCCGGTGTTGTAAATATGGCGATCATCCCAAATGTGCTGTATTAATAACACGGTGGCATCAGAACCGGAAAGCCGATTTCACTGACAAATATTTCATACCACAGTATAAGAAAAGACGAAAAATAGAAGAAAAAGTGCAATTTAATGTTACGAAAAACTCGATAATTTAATGTTAAAAACTCCCCAAAAAATCGAACCGGAAAGGCGATTTCACTGACAAATATCTTGTACGCAGTCTAAGAAAAGACAAAACATAGAGTGAATTTAAATTTGAAATTCCCAAATAATCCACCGACAAATATTTCGACAAAAACGTAAGATAAAAAAACAAAGACATCGCTCATATATTAAAGTATAATTAAAATTCACAGATCGTGCAAGTATTTTTAAATCTTTCTCATAAACAAGTGTCTTGCTTGCCCAAATCACACAATTCAGTAATAAATAATTCTTCAGGGGACAGTCACGGCAAAAGCATGACACTGAAGTGTTTATTTTTGACGTTACTAATGTTTGGACCATATCATGAGGAAAATTTGACATTTCACTACAATAAGCTGGCTGGAAACTGCAGCCATGGTGAATGTTTAGGACCAAATTTAGTTTCGTTAAATTGAGAGAATTATTCAAACCTAGACATCGTTCACACCCAATGAAGCAACTCGTATGAAAGTGTAGTTGGCTCTGAAAAGAGCCATGTTTGGTCTTCTGGTGACTGATGGGCGAAATTCACTGCTAATATGCATTTGTTCACGGGTATTTTGTCGCGAATGCACACTGGCAGTGACGATGGACGTCAATGGTAGTTCCTGTGATGCTGCATCCATAAGAACTCTTCCAGGTATGTGTTGAACAGGGATCGCGCCGTGCCGAACTGTCTCCGGAGTTTACTCTTTGCTCTCATCTACATGCTTTCCACATTCTGCGTATGGATCTCGGGGTATAGAGGATCAAAAAAAATTCTGCCTGTGGATCACCACATCGTGAAGATAGACGCCGCCGTTGAGTTGGTCAATGTGATGGTACGGCAACAATCTTTGCCGCGCACACGCACACGCACACGCACACACACACACACACACACAAACACACAATAAAAACATACAATCTTTAATAAATGAAGAACTCTTAAAAGTAAATGAATGGCTAAACATTAATAAAGTATCGCTAAATAGAGACAAAATACATGATTTTTCATATGTCCAATAAACGTATAGACTCTTACGCTTAAAATAGATTATATAAATATTGAAATGTAGATGAATTTAACTTCTTAGGATTGACCTTGGACACAAACCTAAACTGGAAAAAACACTGAAAAAGTATCAAATAATAATAGTTTTATTATGCTTTGCAGCCAAAAAGGCTGAACAGTACATGTATAATTGTTCAAAAATAATTGGCATATTGAATAAATGAAAACACGTACTACCTATACAAATAAGAGCTCTGTTATATGACTCATTAATATTACCACACATTGATTACTGAATTGTGGCATGGGGATATCAGAGAAATAGAATAATGAGAATAAAAAAGCATGGAGAATAATAACCCTAAGATTATAATGCACACACTGAACTATTTTAAAAACTTAACTTATTAAAAGTAGAAGATATATTAAAGTTACAAGAACTAAAGTTATACTTTAGATGCATTCACAAAAAACTACCGGTTTATTCACTATTATGTCCCAAATGCTAACATGCACAACTACAACCCTCTGAAAATAAAACCTATATATAATTTTAGAATTAAGCACGAGTTTGCAATTAAATGTATCAAATATAACTTGACATACGCAATAAATGACACTCCTGATCTAGTCAAAGAAAAATATACACCTATAGTTTACGAGGCTTCACATTTTATGAGAAAAATTATTTCTTAGAAAAATATAATTATATGTGCACAATATCAAATTATTACACATGTCAGCAATACAAATAAATAATATAATATCTGATGCTAGTGTACAAACAATTAGAATGTAGCAACACACGCATTTGCTCAAGTACATATACATGCGCATACATTACAAACTACCCAATAACTCACACGCATACACGCGTGTGCGTACACACTCACAAACACACGCACACATGATATAGATACCGGTATATTGTTGAAAGGACCAAAGTAATTATTAACGTAGGTGGCTCCTATGACAAAGACAAACAAACTTCTTCAGAATTTCAGATTAAAATTCACTCTATTTTTTTCTTTTGTTAGACTGCGTACAAGATATTTGTCAGTGAAATTACCTTTCCGGTTCGGTTTTTGTTGGGCTTTTCAAAATTAAATTATCGATTTTTTTAACATTAAATTGCACTTTTTCTTCTACATTATTTTTCTTATACTGCGGTATGAAATATTTGGTTATTATTCTCCCTGCTCTTTTTGTTCTCAGAAAAACAAAAATATAGTAGTCACTGGTAT
Organism: Lamellibrachia satsuma; assembly: GCA_033239005.1. Classification (NCBI taxonomy): domain Eukaryota; kingdom Metazoa; phylum Annelida; class Polychaeta; order Sabellida; family Siboglinidae; genus Lamellibrachia; species Lamellibrachia satsuma. The sequence continues at coordinate 520,926 of BSQZ01000036.1, forward strand.
ATAGCCTGTCACATTAATCACCGTATTGAATGTCCAATCGTTTGTAGAATCCGAGCAGAAAGGGCATATGTATCAAAGTTAATACTATATCAAATATGTGCATTACATAGAATATACACGATTTATCGACAAAGCCAAATAACGTTTATACACTAACTTACCTTTTCATCGCAATGAGAATCGAGGCCGAAAATGTGTTTTTCTTCTTCGGTGGTATTCCGCATTCTGTTAGGTCACAAAGTCGCTGTTTGTAATGCACCGTTTGTTTTCATAGTAGCTGTTTCGTATCATCTCTTTCTTCACCTATTTCGTCTGACTGGCTTTCAACGCAACGCACTTCTACAAATTTAGTTTTTATCAGCTTTTACAGAGAAGCAGTGGCGGATTAAGACATTCGTGGGCCCTAGGCTTTCGTGGGCCTGAAGTAAACCCTCCACAAGATTTTCTAGTTAGCATTTCACTATTCATATTTACACAGCATAATGTATATGAATGAATCATCACTAAAGCTAATACACGAAGAGTTCTTCTTTTAAAAGTCAACCATTGCAAGTTACAGATCCCAGATATTGTCGTGGTGTACGGTAGGCTGGTAGCGATTGTCGAAGACGACTAACACCATCTCACACTTGGCTATGTGTAGTCTACAGTTTTACCTTGCACATTTTCTTGATGGCAAACGAGCTAATAATGTCATCAACCGAGAGTGAACGCATCATTTCCGACTGTATGGTTAAACGTGACAGTGCCGACAAGCGCGATTGACCCATCGTGGAACGCTGGTAGTCTTTGATACGTTTCAGTACCGAGAAAGATCACTCGCCTTCGCAGCTTGAGCCGAACTTGACAGATAGATCTGTAGCGCAATGTGAACGTTAGGGAAACTGGTAATCAGCTTATTTTCACGAAGAAAGGTTATCATCTCGGCATTTGTCTTGAAGTCTCGATATCTTGTGAAGTGACGGAATTCCTCAAAATCAGGCTCAATATCATTATCGTAATACCGAGTGAGCTCTTCGCACTACGAGGTGATATCGCAGTCGGCGGGAGATCGAATCTCGGTCAACACCCCGAAACGTTCATAGACATTCGTGTAGGCGGCGTTCCGTCTCTTGAATTCGGAGAGTAATCTGCCAATGGTGATTAGGTACGTGTTCATTCTGAAGTTCTCTCGACAGTCGCTCACTTTTACCTCTTTTGGTGTTTCGTCGTGCAACTTTCTCGTCTTTGTTCGCTTGTTTTCATCGTCGTATTCATGTCCTGGTGCAACGGACTTTGCTTCATTCTCGAATCGAGCGAACCTTTCTGAATCAAAGAATTAATGTGTTCCAGCAAGACACGGAAATACATAACCACTGAACCAATCTCAATTCCTGGAGATTGCAATGCATTGTTAACTCGGTTCAATGTGTCCAGGATTTTGTTCCTCATAATACACATAAGAACGATATTCAGAGAGCTCAGTTTGCTCACCAAAGACTTTGCCTCGAGCACGACGAGTGGAGGTTGGGTAGAAGTTCTAGCTATCGCGTCAACAGAGTTTTGTATTACTTTGTAGTTTGATGCCAGCGCCTTCATGGCATCTGCTCGAACATACCATCGTGTTTCTGATAGGCTCTTTACCAATGGGGACTGTTTCGGTAGGTTCTCTAACAGTTTCGACCAACTCTGTGGCGAGGCTGACAAGAATGTGTAACGTCACTGAACGATGCCGAAAAACCTGACCGCATCAGTGCAGGATTCGGCCGCTGCGGTCCCTACTAAATTTAGGCTATGCGCCGCGCATTGTACCCATTCAGCAAGAGGGTTCACCTGGTGAAACCGTGCCTGGACTCCAGATTAAGTTCCAGACATATTGCTCGCATTGTCATACGTTTGTCCACGGCATTCCGCAAGCTTTATTCCGAATTCGTCTATGAAAGACTTGAATGTTTCGAACAAGTATTTCCCCTCGTGTTTCTCAATGTCTATGAAGCCAGAATGCGTTCCACGGGTTGTCCGTCAATCCGAACGTATCGTATGACGATGCTCAGTTGATCGATGTGTGATATATCAGGTGTGGAATCTATGCTGATAGGGTAGTAATTCGCCTTCTTTATTTCAGCAATTATTTTCGCTTTTACTTCTGTCCGATAAGATCATGATGAATTCTTCACAGATTGTTGAAGAGAGATATGATACTTGATTATTCCAATTTTGGCGAATACGGCCAGAAAGCCTAAGTAGTTAACATTGTCCTTCTGCCCAAACAACTCGGTGTGGCCTCGGAACGGGTGTCCTCTCGCTGCCAAGAAGGTAACAACGGTAACGATGCGCTTGAGAAGTTCGATCCGGTATTGCTGCTCATTCTCCAGCTGCTTTGCGATCGCAGAATCAACATGGTGCGCTTTGGCATTTTCGAACCCCTTCTTTACAGCTACTAAGTGACTATCGCAACACTCATGTGTCGTGATTCTGTGCGCATTTTTCCAGTCATTGAAACCATTAAGAGAAAAGCTATCACTTACAGTCCCGAAAAGCTTACATACATGACAATAAACATTTCCAGTTGATGGAGAATACACCAACCAGTCCCTCATTACACTCTCCTCGTTAGCAAGCTTTCGAACAAAGAATTTCCGTTGTACGTATCTTGTCTTGGACGTGTATGATCTCGCCGATTTATGAAGATCCTTGTCCAAGTTCTGTGATGGTGGGTTTCTTGTAAAATAGCTTATCAATTCCTGAGTAATTTTCCAATCTGCCGGGTCGTCACTCTAAGTCTTCCGGAGGTCTGTCAGCTGACAGCCTTCTAGTGTTTCCTCACGTCCGCAGAGTGTAGAGAATGGTCATCATCTTCTGCAGAAGTTATGGAATCGTTATCAGAACTGCAAATGTCAACGAATCTGTCACTTCAGCCACCGGATCTTGAATGTCGTCACGAGCAGATACAGATGTAGACGTACCGTCTTCTTCATGTCCGTATGAACTGGGATGATCGTTGTCTCTCGGATTCAAAAATCCCATCAAGGATCCCTGGTTGCGTTTGGCTTCTTCGTTTTGTTTTTGCTTTTTCTGACGTTTCGAATGACCATTTTGGTATTTACGGATATATGCGTCACCACCTGGCATCAGTAGGCTCTACTGCGAACCTAAAAAGGTTAAGGCATCTTAGACACTGATTTCACACGGGTGTATCCAGCAATTATTAAAACACAAATACACATAATTTAAATCGTGATCTATTTTGGGTTTGTTTATATTTTAACCATTTTAACCACCTCGTCATCCAAAGTATGCTAATTTATTGTAATTATTTTGAAACTTCAGCATTTATATATATTATTATAGTACATGTGTATAATCTTACTTTTCAAATGTTGCTAACCTACTTAATCTAACATATAAGTTGTATGCTAACTGGGTGAATAAAAAAACGTCATTATTATAATCTATAAAATCCCGCCGTATCACAGAGCCAGTGCAGAGGACATTAATTCCGTACACCGATAATGGCGATATTACAAAAAGCCAAATCCCACAGGCAAGAATACTTTTATGCAATAACCAACACAAGTCCGATGTAGCAGTGAATTGAAACAGGCCAAATAAATGACGTTTTATTATTGCAAAGTGGACTGCTTATCACGCAGCCACTTTGGGAAGAACATTAACAGGAATGTGAGCTCCTCAAAGCAAACCAGACAGGAACTGAACACATGTACAGCCCCGTCCGGCAAGTTTCTCAGAGCCCACATTCCTACAAGAATGACGATAACATATATACATCAAAAAGTCGTCATGAACATGTAATGCAAAGAATACAGACATTCCACCACCAATACACAAATTTAATTACAAACAGGTGGGGCCATTTCGCTAACCTATATAAACATAAGCCAAGAATACCGATGAAGAAACAGGAAGCCTGTCTGCGCAGAAAACCCCATGAACACCAAATACTAGGGGACAAACCCCCGTGTTCATCTTATATAAGGCCAAAAGTGGGGAAAGCGGTTTCGACATCTTCCAACTTCCTATTTCATCAACGATGTACAATCGCATTTAAACTAAGCATTGAGAATAAGGAAGACAGGTGGGGAGGAGGGCGGATTTCGAGAGACAAATTTTAGTCACAACTTCGCAATGCAGAGACTGAATCAGGAGTGAAAGATTCAGGCTACTGGCTCTGGTTTGAACTGGTTTCCGCTAAGCCGTGATTGGCTGGCTAACGCGGAGTAATACAATTTATTTGGCCAAATAGTTCCGGTGTAGTCTCGGACACCCAGGGCAAGTTTAACGACGACCTGTCTCGGTTATTTCATAAAAATTGTTATGCACCTGGTGAGTTGCATAAATTCATTTATGCAATAACCAACACAAGTCCGATGTAGCAGTGAATTGAAACAGGCCAAATAAATGACGTTTTATTATTGCAAAGTGGACTGCTTATCACGCAGCCACTTTGGGAAGAACATTAACAGGAATGTGAGCTCCTCAAAGCAAACCAGACAGGAACTGAACACATGTACAGCCCCGTCCGGCAAGTTTCTCAGAGCCCACATTCCTACAAGCATGACGATAACATATATACATCAAAAAGTCGTCATGAACATGTAATGCAAAGAATACAGACATTCCACCACCAATACACAAATTTAATTACAAACAGGTGGGGCCATTTCGCCACAAGGTCACCCACAAACCTGTGACCACCCCACCACGAATACTTTGCTGGCCTCTTTCTTTCTTCCTGTAATAAAATATGCAACAACAAACGTATTGGTGCAAAACATTATTACCCGACCACAATTTGTTCGCATCGCTGTTCGCACTTCGCGGTTGCCATTGCGGAAAGCGCTGCTGAAGACAGGGAGCGGCCATAACTTACCAGGAGGAGAACCAAGGAATGAAGGGAGGGCTCACTTTTTCGTACACAGGATTTTGGGGTGAGTTGGATTTCAAATCCGGCCAATACGTCCCCCTCACTCGCTCCACGATAAATAATGATCACTCCTTAATAACACATATATGGTGTCTTTAAAAACATTAAAACATGTAAGGCCTACATCAGGATATGCCAAAACATAGCTGGTTTTCGGGAACACTCAGTCTACAAAAATATGCTCGGCTATTTTCGTGGGCCCCTTGCCTTCGTGGGCCCTGGGGCTAGGCACGTGCTAGGCAAAAAAATTCGCCCCGCTCTTCGTCTCTGGGGCATTTGCTAACTCGGCGATTTGGCAGTTCCGTAGCCAAATGGCTACGGAACTAATAACTTAAGTTTTAAAACCGATACGCACTAACCGTTTCACATGTGTATTCTGTGACATACAACCGACACTTGGGCGTCAAGAAACTGAAGAAATGTGCTCCAAATAATTACTTATAAGTACTTTTATCGGTCACACAGAAAAGATTTCATAAATAGCCGCCATACTGTGCACGTGATGTTGCCTTTGGGTCACATGATCTAACGCGATCTTGTGTAGAATGAGGCCAGAATGGGCCAGCAGCACAGAAATAAATAAAACACCCGTTAGTAAGTTAATAGTTTATAGGGGCATTATTAATGATGTAACTCTATGGCCAGCAGACGGCAATTCTTAGCGTGACCTTATATAGATCTATGGAAATCCCGCATGCCTTTCTCGCTCACAACAACATCCGGTTATAAACAAACCTTGACAAGCACATGCGTTCTGACAAAAAGGTAATAATTTCACACTTTTACATGGTTATTGTCAGGTAAATTTAGTGATATACATATAAGAATGCATACAGACACGAAAGACGTGTTTATTGCTCTGTTTATGGCGTTTTTGTAAGGTTTCACGTTTCATGAAAATACTTACGTTTCGGCCGAGCGAGCTCTTCGCCCTATAGTAGCAAAAGCCAGATAGAAAAACATTGTAGGGCGATTGACTTTGCCTAGGCACGTGCCTATAGTGCGTATTGACTATTGTTGATCCGCCACTGCCGAGAAGGCCACACGAAGAACGCAGTGTGCTATAGACAAACCACGTGTGTTGAAACAGACAACTTCGCATTGGTTGTTATGTAACACACGCTAAATGCAAGAACTGCCCGCATGCTGGCTCGTAAACAGCAATTAAGCCATGTGGTCTTTTGTCTGTGGCACTGTGCTGGAGGTTGTAGGCAACGAACCTCGACAGGCATTGTTGTCCTGTTTGCATCAGACAATTTCTAGCTGGTCCACGCATTGACACTTTACTTTACACTGTTGAAATCCTCCATCCTTAGAAGCGCAGTTTCTATGTCTCAATTATTCTGGTATACTAATTGTGACGACACATGCATGTTGTTCTGTTGAGGACACGTAATCATTCTCCCATCGGCCCTTCCACTTTCTTCTATGCACTCGCCCTTTTTCTGTCTCCGAGCCGCCGTCGCCGCAAACTACGCCACACAAATATACAAAGCTGTCTCGTTGGTTCAGTTTCTTCACATCCAGTCTTGTACCTAGATATTTTTTTCTGCTGCCCGACCCAAAGCACCTCCGTCTTCTGTAGATTAATTTATGTAGGTTTGGGTTTGTCCAGAAAAAATTGGGCGGAACAACTATGTGCAGAATCTGCAAATCAAATGTAAGTTGTAGCAGGGACGATATGACAATTTTTCACGCTTCGCGGAGGTTGGCGTTCGCTAAAATTTCGTCCGCAAAAAGGTATCGTTTTAAGGTTCAGAAGCATTTATTTTTGTTGGTGTTTGAAATGTTATAAGCCTGTCTTGTACAACGTGGTGGTTATTGAAATGAAATATGTGTAAGCTGGTTAATAAGACGGATTTCTGTGGTATTACTATAAACTTCAGACGCAAACGCTAACCGACTTGCCGGCCACGAATCGGAGCAAATTGAAGAATACACACCCAACTACGTGCATCGTTAGAATAAGTACGTTTCTATAATATCTTAAGATAACATTTTAGGGGTGTGACTAGTAATGCAAGACTCCTCACTCCTACTTCACGATGCACTCGATATGCAAGTCGGTTATAAGACAATATGATTGATTATAAGGCATTATTGCCATTATTGCAATATTGGTATTAATAATTACATGATTAATATCATTGCCATGGACCATGCCGTTGCCTTGCCCTTGGAATTATTAATACATTATAGCCAATAATGCTACTGGCAGCTAATAGATATTATATTATTGACTCGAATCGTATCGTAGGGCTGACTCGAGTTGCCCATTTTCATGACAAGTTTGCGACTTGGCTTTGAATTCAGACAGATGACTTGCGACTTGGACGTGATTGATGTGCAACTTGACTTTATTTGACGATTCACTTTGTGACTTGCCAACTAGTTCGGTGGCTCAAAACGTATCCAAATCGAGACCATTTTGTTGTAACAAGCCGCGCCGTATATATATATATATAATATTTACAATAATTAGTAAATACATATCATGATTGGATCCAACTAAATTGTCCACAAAAAAACAATCATGGCGATTGGTAACCCTGGGGACTTGACTAGGAATTCAGATAGATGACGTGAGACTTGACATGGACTTGGAGGTCATTGACTTGCGACTTGACTTGACTTGGCAGTTTGTGATTTGCCAACAAGTCTCACTGATGCTAGGAGCAAAATGTTGCAGCTGTAGAGGCAGATTCCTTTGTCAAGTTCAAGACTGATCTGACCAGGATTCTCAATCCAAAGATCAAAAATAAAATACATGGTGGCAAAAAGCTGCCAACCCTGTAAACATTGTATGGTAACCAGAGATGTGATATCATGGAAGATATACTTTTACCAATAGACAACCATTTACATGCATATAATGTGTGCCCAGTAAAATAATAAGCTAACTGTGAACTTGAGATTGCACAAAATGGCTGTAAAAAGCTAAGCAAATTAAAACATTTCACTACCCGCCTTTTCTAAACCCTGAGGACTGATCTGATAGACCCCACTATATGCTGTACTTCTGTTGTTAGCAATTTTTTTACATCATTGCAACTGTGCATTTTAGACTCTCATGAAAAAGAACTTATCGGTAATGCCTCTTATTGGGATTCATAAAATCAAGTGTTGGGCCTTCCAGACATACCGATATTGTATTCTTTGCCAACTTTTAGGAGCCAGCGGTACCTCCAGATTTAGAACTACTCGGGGTCGGGCAGAGAATTTTGAAACCACCGCGCCCACGGACCCCCACTAAATTTGAACCCTGAATGTTGTTAAGTCTTATTGCATTTAAAACAGTTAACTTAAAGTGATTTATTTGTAAAACTTGTGATAACGCATAAATGTCATTAAAAAAAATTAACATGAATGGAATTTAAAACTAACTTCATCATAAAGTACTTCCTCATAGAGCTATAAATTTTTAAGTTTCAGTGAAAGCCCCTGATTTGTACACTAATTATCATGGTGTGTCACACTGCGTAATAAGAATGTATGCATTTAATGTTTACTCAGGTGTAGTGTGACAACGGTTTGTACACAATGAAAGGAGAACAGTTGTGTTACTTCTTCCTGCAGAAGTTTGGCCTTGTTACCATGGCAGCAGGTATGTTTGTATACTACTTGTATGTTCTAGTCAATATTGGTTCTGCATGCTGTATTTTACATAAATATGGTCAGCAAAAAGAAATACAATAATGAAATTTTGGACCAACTACAATTAAATTGGTGTGTTTAAGATGAGTTAATATTAATGACGGGTAAGTTATGAGATTGTTCTGTTTGAAGATAGAAGATATCTCACAGCAATTGCTTATTGCATATTATTCCAGACAGTTGTTATATTACTGACGTAACAAGTAATTGGTTAAGGTACTCTCTGGACGTGATAACATCTAGAAACAGTGCAGATTGTTCTGACATAATACACTGTACGAGTGACCTTGGAAGCTCAGCTAGTAAACATACCATAGCCATAGGAATAATTGGTGAAAATATTGCTTAGCAGACGCTGTTACTCTCGGACTCGGGTGCCAAATAAACTTATAGGCCAAATAACAGTATAGGGTGGTAAATCGGTCAAATATAATAATAGTATAATGCAGATACGGTATAGGAGGGCAAATTGTTCAAAACAAATAATAGTACAGTGCGAAAACGTCACACTAGTATATTTGTCTTTTTTAGCGCCGAAGCAATTTTTTTACTCCATTTACAGTCGGTTAACGCGGTGATAATGGCGTTTTAACTAATAATATACCATGTCGAGCTCCCGAGAATTAAGGATTCTGACCAATTCATCTAATCATGGAAATATAACCGTCTAACGCTTCGGTATAAAAATCTAGGATCCTCAGAAGCACGGCATCCCGCTAAATTCACGACTGTCGTTTGAAAGGATGATAACTTAGCCGTCAGAGGGAGCCACATGCAGCTCCGGTTGGGAGCAAGTGATCTTAGCGTGAGCGGCCGCTCCATAGATGATTGATTAGCGCTAGCAATAGCGAGCGAGAGCGATTGCTCTCCTAAAAATTATACCCAGCATAATTTGCCACGATTATCGGAGAATGATTTAATTTAATAATGGGATAGTGCCAAATAAGGTGCGTATACTATAGGGTGGCATTTTAGGGACGCTTATTCGGCACTCGAGTAATCAAATTTGATTTTGATTTGCAGTATGTAAAATGTAAAGTATGAGTTTTGCATTGTTACATTTGGCCCATGCTTCCTTAGGTTGTGCATTTTATTTTGTGATTGTTTGGTTTGAATGATTTGAATTACTTGTGAAACATAATTTGGATTAACATGTAATATCTCTCGTAAATTCTAAATTAATTACATATATATGTTCGTATTTGACACTTTGTTCTTGTAAAAGTAAAATAGTTAAATTAACACATTGTCAGCCATTGGGCATTGCCAGAGGTTATAGCAAAGACGATTCCCTTACATAGATGAGTCCATATTCACTGATGGGGATTGTTGATGACTGATAAGATTTGTAAGTGTAATAAATGCGAGGCCCAGAGTGCCCCCTTTCTAAAGGATATAATAATAATAATATAATTTTGTACTATAAAACCACATTTAAATGTTTATATTAGAAATAACAAGTTTTGTAGTTTTTGGCTAAATACAATTATACAAGTCATTTGCTAACATGTTGTATTAGAACTGTGGTCTGCTAACATGTGGTTTAAAAACAACCACTTAATTATCTGCCTCCTGTTTTCAGCATGTGTTGTAAGATTCAATTTGTTCTCCATGGTGTATGGGATCTTGCTGTTATTTGCCCCTACTGTGCCCAACCCAACACTTCACTCTATGACAGGTGAGCAGATGAAATACTTTGTAAAACAAAAGTTGCATTAGTAAAACATGACTCGATTATCAGTCAACAACAGGAAATTTAAGTGTATAATAATTTGTGTGATAACATGTGCACAAAACTTTCGCTTACTATGACAGTGCATGTTGTTATGAATGCAAACATTGCTGTTTTGCAGGAGTGACTGGTACATACATGTCAATTGTGTTGGCATCCAGTGGGTCATTATTGCTATGCCAGATAACCTTTCAGAGCTATCTGCTGGGACAAAGTTATACCACGGGCGAGATGTATGAAAGCATACTTGGTAATTGTAAGTATTCCGTATGGAAATAAACAATGCAAATTGAGCATAGAGTGAAGTAGAATAATAAATCAATATTGTTTGCAATTTACTTGACTATTTCATATGATACATATCATAGATTTCGGGAATGGGACCAGTACCTTCAGATACCTATGTTGTATTCGCCACTACATATTACCTTCAAGTTTATGTCCTTTTTCATTGATGTGTCCAGGCTCAGCAAAAGAGAAGACGCTGAGACAAATTGGTTTTCAGAGGTGAGCCATTTTAACTATTGACCAACGTATGGGGGAATCTCCAGTTTCACCAGAGATATTTATACCAATCACTTGTCTTGCTTTGACTGTAAATCTGGGAGACCCCTAAATTCACATTTCCATTACAGTGTTCTCAAAAAGTTCCACACTGTATTTTCACCACGCATAAATAAATAATGAGGAGTTTGATTGTAATTGCAGGTATGTATAAAAGATACTTGTATAATTCTAACCAAGAAAATGTCTGGGCCTGCAAAGTAATATTTTGTTGTAATTGTGTATATCTTTTGTTATATTATTGTATATTTTATTTTATCTTTTATTATATTTGTATCTTCTGTAAACATAATTGTATAGCAGTTTTGAGAATGTGACTTATTCTCAACTCCTGGTCATACCACAATGACTACTATCTTGGTTCTCTCAAAACAATTTGATTAACATGCCTTTCTTAAACATTACAAATATCAGACAAAACAAAACTTTAATAAGTAGTGATTCAGTCAGTTTATTAATAAAGAGAACTGTTCAGTATTTTATAAAGGTAATATAATGGTGTGTGATTTGTGCCTGAAAAATCTACTAATGAGTGGTGAGAATAAGTGATAATAATCAAGATATTTTTGAGGAAAAATTTTTCTTCCGCCTACATTTTAATAAATAAATTAATTAAGTAATTAATAAATGCATGAATGAATATAACTTTATTTTGGTTACACATATAGTTTAACATATTTACAACATTAGTTAAATCACTTATTAAACTAATGGCAGTGCAACCATCAAGATTCTGTAGAAACCCCGTGGGCATATGCCGAGGACCACCGAGAACAATAAATCACCATAATTATATTTTCTTAAGCCAAAAACATACAAAGCAAGATTATTGTGAGTGAAGTACAATGTAATGTTCAGTGATTTTAGGGCTACAGTAAGTGTTTGTGCAGTGAATAACATTAAAATTAATATGACATATAGCTCTTAATCTTGTCACTGTGCAGAGTTGTATGCACTGTACACCGTGTATACAGACTACCTTTCACATAATATTTTTCTGGTAAAAATTAAATTAACATAAAGGTATAGCAAGAGTGAGTCCAAAAATAATTGCTAAAATATCAACATACAATTTGTACTTTGAATTTTATGAACAGAATACACTAATGCCATAACTAATTATTGCATATTAATACATTAAAATGTGAACATGAATACATTAAGTACTATATGAACATGAATACATTAAATACTACATGAACATGAATACATGGTCTTCTCTACCATGTTATAATAAAGGTAGATGTAGAGTACATTTTGTACAAATACAAAGTAAGTCCAAACATTTTGCTTAAATATGAGTATTTATATATTCACAACCAAGAAAAACAATTATATGTATTTTTGTCAATGTTACTTGACATTTTATCAACCAAATCAATTAACGCCATATACATAGAATAGTTTCTAAATCTGTATTATTTTTGTTTTTTTAATTCTGATCTTTAAACATTTTTTATAGCCTATTGTGCATTAAACATCGTTGCATTTTTGAGAGGCATGGAAGGATAGAAATTGGTCTACATTTTTAGAATAGTTCACGGTTTTCACTTTTGTACAAGAGGATAACCTTTGCTATTTTTAGTTTGCTGGACACAGTGTCAGTCAGAAGTTAAATATTGGAATTGTGGGCTAGTTCATTTACAATTTGTGGTATACATTGTTTAATAATGTATGGAGCAACATTGTCAAACCCCTTGATTTTGTTGTATTTGCATTTCTTACTATGTTAATTATTTCCTCTGGATATGTAGGTGTACAAAAAACTTTTCATAAATTATGTTGCTTCATTTCCTGTTTGTGCTAAGTTTGCATTAAGATGATGACATATGTTGGTAAAATAATGATTGAAATGGTCCACTATTTTCATTTTTGTCTGTACATTGGATACCATTTGGTGTAACAAATTTATCACAGATTTGTTTTTGTTGAACTTTAAAACATAATTTATGGTACAGCCCCTGTACTCCATGTTTTCCTGCAATAATTTTATTTAGATCAAGTTTATCTTTAAAATTATTTTCTTTGAATGTCTGATTACATTCGTGAGTCAGTTTGTATTTTTTGTAGATAATCTCATTTTTGGTAGTAGGGTTACACTTGAAATTTTTTAACAGGTGATTTTTTTGGTTTTGGTACTATGCACAAAAAGAGATAATAAAAATTAAACACATGCAACTAAAATCAAGAATATATAGTGAAATGGTCTGAGAAATGGCAGATGCTGTTCAATTTTGGGAAATGTAAATGCCTACATATAGGACATGGGAACTTGAATGTAAACTATAAAATGGGAGCTACTGTTCTTGGTACTACTGTAAAAGAAAAGGACTTAGGAGTTACAATAAGCGCTGATATGAAAGTTTCAGAGCAGTGTGGTATTGCAGCTTCAAAGGGTAATCAAATTCTTGGATTGATTAGAAGAAACATAACATACAAGGGAAAAAAGTTAATTATACCTCTTTATAAAGCAATAGTTAGACCTCATTTAGAATACTGTATACAAGCATGGAGACCATATCGTAAGAAGGATATAGATACGCTTGAACGCATACAAAGGAGAGCAACTAAAATGATTCCAGAACTTAGAGACCTTAGTTATGAAGAACGTCTGAAAGAATGTGGTTTAACAACTCTAGAGACAAGGAGGTTAAGAGGAGATCAGATTGAAGTTTTTAAGATATTGAATGGGTATGAAAATATTGATAGAAATATGTTTTTCTCACTCAAGAAGGATAGCAGAACTAGAGGACATGAGGTAAAATTAGTAAAGGATCAATGTAGATTGGACATCAGGAAGCACTCGTTCTCACAGAGGACAATAAATGAATGGAACAAACTGTCTACAGATTGTGTAACTGCTAGCAGCGTGAATATGTTTAAAAACAAGGTTGACACATATATCAGGAGGGCGGGTTATAAGTAGGTGAACATTGTTGGACTCTCGATAAGCCAATGGCTTCCTTGTCCAATTGCCATCTGGGCCTTTGGCTTGGATGGCAAATCTTGTTAAATCTTGTTAAATATCAAGGTTTACTCAGGATGTGTCCTAAAAGTTGTACAGTCTGGTAATTTCTCTGAATGACCAAGTGCTGATATGTTAATCAATGTACAGAACATATACTGTTTGTATCACATTTACGTTATTTATGTTGTGATTCTAGAAACCTGCCTACTTACACATGGATTTCATGCATATCGGCTTATTATTTATTCCTTAGTTAAGCACAATGGAATTGACAATGTCACTTGCTGCTAAATGAGTTACACATTTACCATTATTGGACATATATATGGCATTTCAGTGTCCAATTTGAGATTCTATTGACATTATATTGGTTTGGTACCATTACAAATGTGCTAGTATCTAGCGAATGTGTTTGTAGGTTATATATGAGAAATGTGACTCACATACTGCATCTGTTTGGCCCTGACATTGCTGTCTTCTGTGTATTCTTTGTGATTCGAATAATCTACAAGAATCATTTGCCAAACCGCCATTTGTCCTGGGAGACTCTCCAGTTGCAGGCAGTGAGGACTATCTACCTCATGCGGCACAAGACCTTCACAACCACTAATGAAGTTGGCATCTTCATCATGACACTTGTCATGTCAGTGTGCAGTGTCATTCATCCGTCGGGTCTCAACGCCGTCTATTTGTTGGTCTTCTTTGGTGTCATGACGTCGTGGTCGTTCTTGGTCACCCTGCAGAAGCGCAAACATGTCATGAGGATATCAACTTTCTTGAGCTTCTACACAGCTGTACACCTCATTCTTCTCTATTTGTATCAGTTCCAGTCAGCGCAGGATTTGGTTCCACGACATACACCCTTTGCCAGGTATGTTCTTATTGCTGTTTTCCTTCACAAGTGGACGTTTCTGCACATTGTAGTTACTGTGAACTAGTTGATTTGTTACAGGGTGATAGGTTTAACAGCCCTCGTCATAAGGGACTGTTCTTACAAACCTTGGGGAATGCAACTGAATTCAGAAGCAACGTGGCCGATGTATGTCAATCCTGTTGTCGTGTACCTGCTGTACTATGTTGCAGTTATCAATTACAAAAACCGTGTAAGAAAGGTAATGTCTTACGTGTTTGTCAAGGATTTCTCTATTTGAGCTACTTGAGAGTTTAACTTGATGACTGTTCTTTGCACACTGGTGTATAGGCTTTGTTAATCTTGCTGTTGCTCCTTGGTTCTCAGAAAGGTATTTCTCAAACAGTTATCAAGCATAGTGTTATGTTGTTGCATTTGAGACAGAATCCCTATTAGGGATGTTCCATTATACACGTACACAGGCATGAAATAAATTACTATGTAACAAAGTGTTTGGAACAATGCTCAGTTTAAATACCTAGTCAAATAGTTTTTATTCATTTATCTTAATATTCAGGTGGCAATCTCCTTTATGTACGATTAATGTGTTTAGACATGTGTGATACTTTTGTACAAACATGTTTTATTAATGTTATTTTAGGCTGGTAATCTTGTCAGATTTATAACAGTGTCATGTTTGTCTGTTTTTTCTCAACAATGGAAATAAGTGCTTGCATTTTGCATGTCATCCTTGTATTGTAATGTACGTTTGATTGATATATATATATACAGGTTACATTTTTAATATTGAATAAATCATATCAGATTCCAGGAAAGAAATTGGCAAAAGTTTACTTTACTCTAACAGGCACCGTACTACCCATAAAACAAATTGTTGGCCTAGTACACTTTGCAAATCGGTGCTTATTATGGAAATGTTCCCTTCAATGCCACAGAGATTTTCCACTACGCTGCCAGACAAGAATACAAGTCAACACAACAGAGGTGATGAAGATACAGACAGTGAATCTGATGACTTGTCAGGCTTAGGTGACACTGCAGGCCCTCCTCATATGATCTTCTACACACCCCAACCCTCTAGCACTGTTGTAGAGATTGATGAGGCACGTCAGGTTTTACTTCTTTCTCTTCTTCCATTTGCAGCTCAGGATTCTGTGTTAGTCACAAATTACATGACTTGAATAATCGAGCTGGGTATATTCACCCCGTACATACACATTTATCCCCAGTGTGGGACCATATACTTCCCCTGGCGTAGATACCAGGTAGAACAGACCTACAGCTTTTAGTGTCTATTCCGAAAGTGGGGTGAACGAAATTGCCTAAGTTTTTTAAATGCAGCAGGCAGACTTGAACCGCAGTTCTCTTGATTGACAGTCTGGTGCTCAAACTGCTGAGCTGCTGTGCCCCACATCTACCAAGCTACCCCACCCCACATCACAATGCAGTATAACTTTACCAGTATACTTTAATCTTTAATTCTGAATTTTGGAAAGCTTTTATTTTTGATCACTTCCATTGGGTACATATCCATAATATATCAGTAACATGTCTGCATGTTCTTGCATATGTTTTGATTTATTAATTTGCATGGTATTTTATGGGTTCAGGAAAGAAACTATCATATCCTTTACAGGCATTGATACAGAGGAAAGTTGCATCAGAACTATTCACCCCAAGAACTGCAGCAATAGAGTTTATGCAACAAAGGAAACGAACTACCACGCAATTTATAGCATCAAAGCTCAAACACATACACACAGACATTTCTGTCTTGACAAATACAACGACTGTAAGTGTGTTATGAATTTACCTATCTCCTCACCTACACTTTGTAGATGTTCAACGTTAAAGACTATGTTGGTTTGTATCAGCGAAACTTGTGTGGTTATCTTCAGAATTGGCTTTAAAATGTTTCATCAACTGATTTAGCCTATCACAAATCTGGTTCATTGGTATCCAAATATGTAGTGTGTGAATAGTTTATGTAACATCCGCAGTCGATTTAATAAAAAATGCCTATTTTTTTCAAATCATCGAAAGAATTGACTTCAGTCGTTAGATCTGGTAAGGATCAAAGTAGTGGATATCCAAAATGGTAAACACTGTTTGGTTCAATGCTGATCATGGGTGTGACCTCCAGCCTCTCACCGATCACATGACAAAGTTACGAAATTTCACCAAAGAACAAAATCGTGATTTTTCAGCATCTAGATTTTCGCTTCAGTAAATGCTTGAACAAGCATTAACTAATTTAATAGTTTGTCAGATGATTTCACAGAAACTACTTACAAAAAACGAGCTAGCATATTGTAGTGGATACTATGTAGGTTTGGTTTTTCGCAAACTTAATTTAAAATGAGACTAGCAAAAAATCGAATTGATTAAGCACCTTGAACTAGTGTCAAAAAGGTACAAGTATTAGCAGTACAAGTGTGAACACTTACCAATAATATGTGACCCATCTGCACAAAATGAATTGGATGTTGGCGAACTTGATCTTGAGAAAACACTGTATTATAATACATGCTAGCATGTTTTTGCAAATGTGTTGTTTACTTTTGTTCAAGTCATCGGACAAATTATTAAATTATTTTTGACCAGATATAGTAAAAATTCAACAAATGTGGGGCAAAAGTGTTCTGGCTCTGTACACTATGACAAAGCTATTCACATTTTCGGCAGTTACCCTATCTAATAATCTTCTTTCAATGATTTTTACAAAAGTATGCAATTTTATTAAACCAGCTACTAATATTTATTACTTAAGCTATTCACACACAACAGAGTTGAACATCAACAAACCTGATTTGTGATGAGCTAAATCAATTGAGGAGGGAGTGATCTACGTCCTAAGGGAGCACCACCTGGTGTGTAAATGCAAGACGCTGGCATTTTGCATCAACATAATAATTATTTTATGACACCAAATACATACTGTTTTATATATATGTATATATACATATATGTGTGTGTGTTTGTATATATATATACATAAATATATACATGTAGATGATGTTGAGTTATATTGTTATAGGTCGAACTTGAATATGATGATGGTGATAGCAAGAAGCTAGTTCCAGGCACCACAAAGGCCATCCTTTTGTACATATCCAGACAGGGCTACATATGCACTCCCATTGTAATGATGGTCAGTAATGGTGTTTATGCCTGTATAGTTCAAAACGTGATAGATGGCGACAGTTGATCAGAAATACAGAATCTCCTCCTGTATCTCTCCCACCATCCCTCCTCCCTATCACTCCCCATCTCTCCCACCATCCCTCCTCCCTATCACTCCCCATCTCCTCTTGTCTCTCTCCCACCATCCTTCCTCCCTACCACTCCCCTATCTCATCTTGTCTCTCTCCCACTATCCCTTCTCCCTACCACTCCTATCTCTCTCCCACCATCCCTCCTCCCTATCACCCTCCTATCTCCCCCAGTCTACATCCTACCATCCCTCCTCCCTACCACTCCCCATCTCTCTTCTTGCCTCCCTCCTGCCATCCATCTGCCCTACCACTCCCCTATCTCCTCTTGTCTTTCTCCCACCATCCTTCCTCCCTACAACTCCCCTATCTCCTCTTGTCTCTCTCCCACCATCCCTCCTCCCCACCACTCCTATCTCTCTCCCACCATCCCTCCCTATCACTCCCCATCTCTCCCACCATCCCTCCTCCCTATCACTCCCCTATCTCCTCTTGTCTCTCTCCCACCATCCTTCCTCCCTACCACTCCCCTATCTCCTCTTGTCTTTCTCCCACCATCCCTCCTCCCTACCACTCCCCTATCTTCCCGTCTCCATCCCATCATCTCTCCGCCCTACCACTCCCCTATCTCCTCTTGCCTCCCTCCCACCATCCCTCCTCCCTACCACTCCCTATCTCTGTCTGTTGCAGATGTGGAGCATCAACTTCCACAACTGGTTGACATTCGTCTTCCTGCTTGTCTCCTGCATCATCTGGGTGGCCCCGATGAAGCAGTACATCGTCCTCAAACTGTCTCCCTACTTCCTCATCTATTCTCTCATCATCTTCATCTCCAACTACATCTACAGTCTACAGCTACTGGAGGACGAGTTGCCGACCAGCATCCGTGGATATAAACTGGCTGTGATTGGTCTTGTGAGGAGGAGGTATCCCATGCAGGCATTGGCTGTACAGGTGTGTGGCAATCAGGCATGGGTTAATTTCAATTGTTAATTTGTTGATTTAATTAGCTCAATTAATTTAACTTAATTAATTAACTTCACCAAAAGGGTTTAATTTAATTTAATTGACAAATTCCCAATTAACTCTCAATTAAGTGTTCATTTAACAGTTGGTATTACTGGATAGTTCACACCCATGTTCCTCAGGCATTTCTAAAAGACCTGCAATCACTATTCCAGTCATTACCCTGACAGAGATCAGTTTAAGGCACGTTTGAATGGGAGGGAGAACATGGCAGAGCACTAATACTGTCTGTACCAACTGGAGTGGGCTGGTCATTCAGGCACCTGTGTGTTGGAGGGAAGGCCTAAACAATAGAATGTCATATTTAAATGCTAGTGTATAAAGGGGAACCTAATGAAAACATTAAAACATTGCATAAATAACAACTTGGTGCATAGAAATTATGTATGTAGTTACCTGGTTTTGTTAGTTTGGTGGTTGAATATAGAAGGAAACTCCACGTCCTGCAAATCTTCAGCCACAACTTCTGGTTGGTTCCTGAGGATTTAGTCGCAATGGAAGTGTTATTGTTATTGTGTTATTTCTTGAGTGCATTATGTTTGCAGTTAGGCCTCATGCTGGTGTTCTGGTTGACCCTGAGAGAAAAGAATCAAGAAAAAGCTGAGTGTGAATGGATGGCACGGAAGGATGAACAAGGCAGCAAAGAAATTAAACTTAGTCAAACTGCTAGCTGTGAGTGCATCTCACCAATCATATGCATAATGACAATACTGTAGAACATTGTTAATCGGGACACCTTGGTGCCCAGTGTATATGTAAGGATTAATGAGGGTCCACTGTAATAATATATCGCTCTTATAGATGCAGTAATCTTAACAATTCAAAGTGCTTTACCTAATTAATTAATTATAGAATTGTAAGTAATTTGTATAAATAAATATCTATGAATAAAAATTAAACATAGGATCAAGAAAACACATATATATATATATATATATATATATATATATAAACCTTTGATATAAAGTAGTTTGTGACTCTGTACTTATGTATGTCTGTTCCCTCATGTCTCCCTCAATTTCGCATTTATGAGGCTAGAATTTTGTAGGCATGCCCGGGGCCCCACGTTGGTGGTTCATACATTAAAAAATATTCGAAATTCCCCCGGGGGGTTAGGTTTTATGTCCAAGGAACCAATGTGGACAGTTGACGTAAATGATGTAACTCAGAACAACAGTTACATACACTACAATTGTTAGCACTTCTATGCGTGTTTTTACCATTGTTACATGATCTACGTCAAACGTCTACTGAACGCTTTGTGAAACCAGCAGTTGTACATGATTTTTGGAGCATAAACTGTATGTGAACATTGGGTAAATGTATGTGAAGATTGGGTAACTGTGTGTGAAGATTGGGTAACTGCATATGGCAGTTGGGTAACTGCATGCGAAAATTGGGTAACTGTGTGTGAAAATTGGGTAACTGTATGTGAATATTGGGTAACTGTATGTAAAGATTGGGTAATTGAATGCATGCTGTCATGCTCATGACAGAAACCATTTTAACATGTTTCTTTAGGTAATGCAAGAGCATAATGCTTATTCGTTTTATAGGGGTGGGCAGGAAACAGACAAATTACTGCACAATAGAGCAGATTATGAAAGGTAAGCTAGCTGTAGCTGTTGTCAACGCTTCACCTTCAACGTTACTTAATTTTGAATGTGTACATTGGTTTGTTCAAAAGTTATGACAGCTTAAGATCAGTTTAATTAATTACAATTTAGTCAAATGTGATTGTATTGTCATGTTCAATACTTTGTTTTGTTGCATGTTTTGTTATGGAGAGAAATTTCATGTGACACCATTCAGATATTTTATGTTTTTTACTGTACCTATGTATGCTTAGTTAATGACATCTTATGGCTATCTGTATGAACATGCTGTTTGTATAAATTTTGATAGTCTGAAATAATGATACTGAATTTAATATTTGCCCAATGTATATTACTAAACTTGACAAGCCAATGGCTTCCTTTTCCACTTACCGTCTGGGATTTTAGCTTTGGATGGCAATCTTGTTAAATCTAGTTATGGCAGACATTTTGTCATTTCTTTGCTAGACGGTCTTGTGTGCTCTGTTTCAGTGAAGACAATGTGGGACTTCGCTGTGCGCTACTGGATCTATATTTGCTTGGCAATCCTTTTTGTGATTGCTATAAATGGCCGAGTAGTGTTTTTCCGAGTTATCTACTTGATGTTCTTCCTTGGATACATAATTTGTTTCCAGGTACTCTGAGAATGCCTTTAATTTTGCATCTGGATATTTTATATTCTTGATGATCTATAAAAATAAGCCCAGTGCATGCAATTTTTCAATATATATATATATATATATTTATGTGGGACAATGCTACTTGCTAATGTTATTGACTCGGAATCGTGGCTAGTTTGCTGAAGACAAAAGTACAAGTCAGATGTATGTTTGTATACGAGCTTTTATAGTAAGCCAACTGATTATGTAAGAAT
Source organism: Lamellibrachia satsuma (assembly GCA_033239005.1). NCBI lineage: Eukaryota > Metazoa > Annelida > Polychaeta > Sabellida > Siboglinidae > Lamellibrachia > Lamellibrachia satsuma. The sequence continues at coordinate 542,346 of BSQZ01000036.1, forward strand.
ACAATATGCATACATAATATAAAACGAAATCATCAAATCTAGGTAATTGAAAATTCACCAACTAACAGCAAAGGTGGGGGAACCGACCACACGCAGGTGGAGGACCCCACCATTCGACAAACAACAAGGGTAAAAACCTTGTGTACACATTACCTACAAAAAAGGGGAAAGCGTCAGTACCTGACCTCGCCCTAAAACCCCTGATGATGATTACAATAGCAATAATAAATCACTGTTTATTTAACTATAAAGAACGAATATTATGACAATAGATCCACACATTTGACAAGTATGCAGACATTATTTTTAACCTCCCATAACAGCCAGTCAGTAAAGCGACCCACTTAGAAATCGGAATGAAACAGGTGTAGATGGGGTAGGAGGGTGGGAAACAAATTTTTTGGAAGAGAGTAAAATGTTTACCTTCGACTCTTGAAAATATTGAAAACGAGGCCGATCGTAGGATTGGATTAACTGGTCACGTGTTTTAGTCGGCCTAGAGGGTTATTTAAAAATAGGAACCTGGCGCATTGCTCACATAAACGCCGCTTGATTTTCAATCAAAAGGTGTCTTTATGTGGGACAATGCTACTTGCTAATGTTATTGACTCGGAATCGTGGCTAGTTTGCTGAAGACAAAAGTACAAGTCAGATGTATGTTTGTATACGAGCTTTTATAGTAAGCCAACTGATTATGTAAGAATACAATATGCATACATAATATAAAACGAAATCATCAAATCTAGGTAATTGAAAATTCACCAACTAACAGCAAAGGTGGGGGAACCGACCACACCAGGCCAATTCTGTAATGGCCAATTTCAGAATGGCTCCCCCCACCCCACTGTATATATATATATATATATATATATATATATATATATATATATATATATATAAAGGAATATGTTATATTAGGCATTGTTGCTATACACCTTGTATCAATAATGAATGTGTTGTTTATTTTATTATGTGAATTTGTTATGACTGTTGACAGATGAGTTTTTCATTCTGGTGCTGGATTAGCCTTGGTTTCTGGTGGGTAGTCATTGTCTACACAATGTTAGTGCTGTGTGCCATATACATCTATCAGTTCAACAAATTGGATGTCCTAACAGAATCTACTGACTGGTAAGTTACTTAGGTAAAAAGGGGAAAGTCAAAATGATGAATGTAGACTTTCACCAGTTACCCCAAAACAGTCTTAAATCTCAGCTCTTCATTCAGTTCTTGGACTTGATGGTTTAATTTGCACATGAAATGTAGATAGCCCAAATGTATAGTTTCCAATGGCCACGCAATGCACATGCGTGAAGTCTTGTGTTACACGTATATTAGTGTTTCAAAAGTGGCACCAGCTTATAAACTGCGCTACATTTTAGGAAAGTACATTTCTGTGCTTTTGTTTACACAGAAATGTGCACAGATTGTTCTGCGCCTGTGTAATACTATTAGTTATAGAAATGGCATCACGTTATTTTTACAGATGGTTCTGGTTCCAGTGTTGATTTAACTACATGCCTTCACTCCTGAAAATATTGGTTTCACTTCTGAAAGGGGGACAGCACTTGAATTAGGCAGTGTGTTTCTGTTGGGAACTACATTAGTTTGTAGCTACACAGTAGCAATGGTTGGGTTTAAAGTTATGAATGTGTTGTATTGCCAAGAGTTACCAACCGACAGTTATTAGTGGCAATTTTTAAATATCTGTTTTGTAATCAGTTCCTGCACAGTAGTGATAAAACAACTTTAAAATGCATTTCTAAGTCATGACAAAGTACCTGGTAATTTATTTTATTTATTGATTAGTACATAATTAAGTGAATATTAAGCATATAAAGTCTGATTGTTTTTATATCGTAAATCATGTTATGTAGCATAAGTACATCTGTTCTAAAATCTTGACTGCCCAAATGTATTTTAATTACTAAAATTTTAACGTATGATTTAATTATCCATTATCGGTTTATGAATACTACCTTGTCATTCAGCATGCAATGTGAACATGATGTTCCTGTCGAAACATTAAAATTAAACAATTAAAAAAGTTGGTCAAGATGTTGGAATAGATGTAGTTTATACCAGATTATGATATAATATGATATAATAAAAACAGAAAATCATTCGGAAATAATAAAGACAAAAAATAGTACAAATTTGGCCAAATGTATTGAGACACTTGACTGATGCTGATTGCATCTGCAGTGAGCAATAATATAAGCCACTGACACTCATGCAAGACGCTCATGCAACTTGGCGCTACTCAAAAAAGTGCGTAAAACAATAGGCCTGGTGATGACCATCTGCTATCTCCCAGTATCTTAAATTTAGTTTATAATCATACTCTAGTTTCGAGACTACATCATGAAGATGACAAATAAAATCATATTTGAGAAAATGCAGAGGAGACAGATCGGGAAAGAACTAATAAAAATGGTTGATTTGTGTGCATTCAGGCTGCATGACATTGGTCTGGAGCAGTACGACACGGCCTCCTTGTATGTGGAGCTGCTCACTCCCACGCTATTCCTCATTGTGTGCAACATCCAGGTGCACTATCTGCACCGGCCCTTGCTGGACATAATACAGACAAGTGCTTTACTGTATGTTCATATGTTTGCCTAATCACTTAAAAATTTAATTGATCACAGCTGTGCATAATTTTATTCATAAACTGACATAGTTTGTTATCCATATTAAAAAAACAATTAAATTTATGTGTGACAGTAATGTATGTAAATTTTTAAATGTTGAAACTGTCTTGTTATTTTATCAAAATGTTCTGAACCGGTACCAAAGAACAGCAACTGTTTTTAATAACTTTATTTATTTTAGCAAATTTGGCTAGCAGTGACATTGACCTGCAATTACAATATTGATTCTTATCCAGCAATTGATAAATGTTTGCCTATTGTGTGTTTTGACAGGAAAAAGCAGGACAACACAGTGTCAATAATAGCACGCATATGTGAGACCCTAGACGTGACTATCATTGAGGTAGAACCTTGGGATGACTTACAAAGTAAAAACAAATCACGGAATAATCCTTTGGATGAGTACTATGACAGTTATTCCTCGAGGTCTTCCATCATTGAGATGGGCAATATGGATGACGTTCTGCTGAAACGTAACACAGGTATAACCAGCCAGCTTTTTGCAGCACACTAGTGATTAATTGCCCAATTTTTCGGCCAACACGGTATCGCTCAGTATTGCAGTGCAAGAATCGGTCATGTAAACACATTTGTGAGACCGATTAGCAAGGCCAATTTGTGGCAATGATTGTGTTGGTGGAATTTGGGCTTGTCCCAATTTGACCGACGGCCAGTGGCGATTGTGAAGCAGAGGCTGATCAGCAACCACAGCAGGTGCACCTGTCATGACCTTCCTTTAAAGTTCAAATTGGGAGTAGTGCAAGTTATGATCTAAGCGACTGTCTACACATGTTGCATTCAATTGCCTCCGTGAAATTGTAAATGCATTTGCATTTGAAATCCGTACCTTAAACATTTGCATTTGATTGCGACCCACAAAGATTTGATTTGTGAAAGGCCTATCAAATGCGCAGTCAAATGCATGCGTAATTCTTTGAATAATTATTGTTACATTCACTTTCACAAGTTCACAACATTCCATTGCAAAAATTGCTCTGTAGTGAGCACTATCCTCAGCAGATTATGAAACCATTCTCTGACCTGTGAATCCACTTTCACAATGTGCTCTTTTAAAAAGTGCTCTGTAGGTCAACTGGTCAATGCCTGAGCTGTTATTCATATAACATAGAAAGACCAACTGGTCTATAAGTTGATGGCTTCAGAGGTTACCTGTTCATTGAAACAAATCAAACAATGCAGACAAATGACTCCCTTGTGTTGTGTTGGCACTGTTGGGATGGCTTGGGGTGGCAGCTCATTGTGGGAGTAAACATTAGCAATGCTAGCCCTAAATATTTACAGCCAGAGAGAGTGGATAGTGGTTGGTGTAATTATCCACCAGGTTATCTTCCCAGTGACCCCATGAGTGGACAGTCTGTTGTCTTGGGTTCCCCTTCCATTTTGGTCTACCTGAATGATTAGCCTTTCATTCCTTGCCATTGTTCCCATTAAACTGTCAATTGTCTATTCCTCCCTCCCATTTCCACCACCTCTGCAGGCCTGGAACTGTGTGACTTGGTGTATGATTCTACAGACATGTTCATGTAGTGTGACTGGTATGTAGTGGTACTGGTAAACGGACAATTCCCCACTGGACAATTCCCCACTAGGACAATTCCCCACTGGACAATTCCCCACACAGACAATTCCCCACTCGGACAATTCCCCACTCCACACATTAGTATTGACATATATGATACCACACTTAGAACAGAATTAGTATTTTTTATTAAACTTTATTCAACAATAATTTTCATAAGTATTGACATATAAGATTTAACAAGATTTAACAAGATTGCCATCTCGAACAAGTTCCAGATGGCAAGTGGACAAGGAAGCCATTGGCTTATCGAGAGTCCAACAATTTTCACATCTATGTGTAGCCCGCCCTTATCAGATATCTGTCAATTCTATTTTTAAACATATTCACACTACTAGCATTAACACAATCGTTTGGCAGTTTGTTCCATTCATTTATCACCCTCTGTGAGAATGAGTACTTTCTCATGTCCAACCTACACTGCTCCTTAACTAATGCTGCCCTGTGTCCTCTGGTTCTACCGCCTTCTTTAAGTTTGAAGAACATATTCCTATCAACATCCTCATAACCGTTCACTATTTTAAACACTTCTATTTGGTCTCCTCTTAGTCTTCTGGTCTCTAGTGTTGTCAAACCACATTGTAATAAGCGACTTTCGTAACTAAGGTCTCTTAATTCTGGAATCATCTTAGTTGCTCTTCGTTGTATTCTTTCTAGCTTATCTATGTCTTTTTTACGATATGGCCTCCATGCTTGAATACAATATTCCAAATGTGGTCTAACTATTGCTTTGTACAGGGGTACAATTAGATGTTTCTCCTTATACGTGATAGTTCTCCTAATTAGGCCTAGAATTTGATTTCCTTTCGAAGCAGCAATCCCACATTGCTCTGAAACTTTCATGTCAGCATTAAATATTACTCCTAAATCCTTTTCTTGTGTGGTTCTACCTAGTACAGCATCCCCCATTTTATATTCCTCATCCATATTTCCATGTCCTATGTGTATACATTTACACTTCCCAAAATTGAATAACATTTGCCATTTTTCTGACCATTTAACTAATTTTTCTAGATCATCCTGTAAACTTTGTTTATCTGTATCATTAGTAACCTTTCTGAATACCTTTGTGTCATCTGCAAATTTGAGTACTTTGCTAGATATGTCATCCTCCAAATCATTTATATATATTAAAAACAGTATAGGGCCTAACACTGATCCCTGTGGTACCCCACTCAAAACAGATTTCCAGTTTGAAATCTTACCATCTACTATTACTCTCTGTCTTCTGTGTGTAAGCCACTTTTCTATCCAGTTGATTACATCATTGCCTATACCATGGGCTTTTAGTTTAAGTAACAATCTTTGATGTGGCACTTTATCGAAAGCTTTCTGAAAATCTAAGTAGACAACATCCACTGGTGACCCGTGATCTACCCACTTTGTAATTTCTTCTAAAAAACATAAGAGATTGGTTAGACATGACCTTGCTTTTAGGAATCCATGTTGAGATGTATTTATTAATTTATGTTTTATGAGGAATTCCACCATGTGGTCTCTAATTAATGTTTCAAGTAATTTACATACAACTGATGTTAAACTCACTGGTCTGTAATTTTCTGGCTTCTTCCTTGATCCCTTCTTAAACAGCGGTGTAATGTTTGCTTCTTTCCATTCTGAAGGAACTATTCCTTCTTCTAGTGACAAGTTAAATAAGTTTGCAAGTGGTGTACTAATTTGATCAACAATTTCCTTTAGCAGTTTTGGTGGTATCCCATCAACTCCAGGTGATTTATTATCTTTCATCTTCTTAATTTTCTTTGCTATCATTTCAGGAGTTACAAATAACTGCCCTAAATATTCTGATGTATAGCCCTCAAATTTAGTTAATGGAACTGGAAGTGAGCTGATATCTTCTGTGGTAAAAACTGAGCTGAAATACTCATTCAGGACCTCTGCCATTTGGAACCCATCTGAAATTATGTTTTCACTGTTGCTTTCCAGTGGTCCGACCTTATCTCGAACTTTCTGTTTACTCCTTACATAAGCATAGAAACTCTTGCTGTCATTTTTTATATTACCTGCCAATTTTTGTTCAAAGGTTCTTTTAGATTTTCTAATTTCAGTAGTAGCTAGGTTAAGTGCCTCTTTGTAGTTGGTGTAGTCTTCTACATTTCCAGTGTGTTTATAGACCTTCCACAGCATCTGTTTGTGAGCAATTTTTCTAATAGCTTCTTTTGACAGGTGTTTTTTCCTGGATCTTTTCCCTTGTTTTCTTAATGGAATAAATTTCTCAATAATGCCCTCAATCTCATATTTTAAACAAGTCCAGCATTCTGTTGCTGTCTTGTTCTTCAGCAAATTATTCCAATCTATAAAATATATAAAACTGCTTGATTTACTTAAATCTTACACAATGGCCAATGCCCTTAAGTACGTCTGGGACAGTCTTGCTGTTGTCACGCCTGTCAGTACACAGTTTACTTAAATCTTACACAATGGCCAATGCCCTTAAGTACGTCTGGGACAGTCTTGCTGTTGTCACACCTGTCAGTGCACAGTTTACTTAAATCTTACACAATGGCCAATGCCCTTAAGTACGTCTGGGACAGTCTTGCTGTTGTCACGCCTGTCAGTGCACAGTTTGTGCAGCTTTGACTGGAGTTTGTGGGTTTGGCGTCTTACACGCTTTGCTGGTGGCTCACCACGCAGGTCACGTAGTAGGGCAGTGGCAACCTGGGCCTGATCTTTCCGTATGCTATCAATGGCTCTCCAGATGGTAGGGTGTGCATGTCCAACTAGCTTTGCAAAGGCGTTGTTCCATCCCTCGCATATGTTGTTGGTTCTTGATCCCCCTTCAAGAGTAATGGAATTGATGTTCCATATGTGTGGTGGGTACATAGGAGGCATGCGACGCATCCTAAGTGGAGGCATGGATCCATCTGGATGTTGTGGGGGCTGAATACGACGGAAGGCTCCGGACACATAGGTGTTGTCAAAGTAGTCCAGGAGAGGTTCAAGTCCTTCTGGTGTGTGCTCCCGTAGATATGTCATACCCTCAGGAACATCATCCACTGGTAAAAAGGCGAGTCCATCTAGCATGCCACAGAAGAGTTTCACGTCCTCCTCTTCTCTATATCGCTGTACAAGACCAAGAGTCTGGATCTTCCTCCATGTGGCCTGTGTTAGGTGATAGAAGCAGCCATGTACATTGACTTGGGGTCCGAAGGATGACGTCACAGCATTAATCACAGCTTGCTCGAAGTCAAGGGTGATGGTTGTTGGATCAGCCTGGAAACCGAGCTCTGTACATCTGTCTTGTATGGCAGTGAACAGTTCCTCGTAGGTGGACTGATGCTTGTTCGGCAGGAATGCATACACACAGGTCACAGCCGACTCTCCTAACGGTACGCGGATCACATACAGCTGAGTGAACAGTAGTGGTGCAACATTGAATGTTCCGTCCATAAACCAGGAGTCAGAACTAGCGAGGTGACGCAGGGCATTGTCAGTAGCAAACACTAACATCCTATCAGAGGAATCAACTCCACTGTCATGGATGAGGAACTGTTCCTGGTCACTAGTGATTGTTCACTCCTCATCAAGTGTGAGATCACGAAGCGAAGCAGGGTTCTTGGGCATAGTCTTGGCACGTTCCCGTCTGAGAGAACGCTTCACAGTATCAGGATTACCGAGTTCTGCACGCACCTCTACAGGGGTCTCAGTAGTGTGGTCCACTAGTAGCTGACTCAGTGTACCACGTGAACCTGCAGCATGTTCCTTGAGTGTTGCACGTAGTTTGGTCACTGCAATGGAATGCTCCTGGGGATCATGGCTATGTGGTGTGGAGCTGATAACAGTCTTCATCTGGAAAGATAAGAAGTGAAATGACCATTAGAAATGATATCAGTTATTAAAATTAATATTTTAATGTCTATTAATAATAATCGATTAAAACATCCAATACAGGAGAAAAAGAGTTAATAAATAAGTAAATATAATATTACTCCAAACTGCAATCAATCAACATGATCATGCAATATTTACCTCAGCATCTGTAGTGAGACCGCCTTTACAGCTGAATGCATAGCGATTGGCACACTCCCATCTGACATTCTTCCGGACGTACTTCTTAGTGTACATATAGCCTTCATGTACTAGCTTCAAACCACCACGTTGGTTTTTGATGATCTCCATGGTTTATTATATGTGTAGCATGTATTGAGAAATATCTATCTGAGAATAAGTGATGAACCAGGTATACTGGCCCCCTTATAAAGACCTCATCTTGTGTGCAATTGGCAATTAGTTAGAAGCCATTTTGTCATGGCTTCGTGTGCAATTGGAAAATAGTTAGAAGCCACCTTGTTGTGGCTTCCTTGTGCACAAAGATCAACCAGGTGTAATCAAGTTCAATTATACAATCATCCTCTCAAGTGCAATCAAAGAAATAATACTCTGATAAACATGTAAAAGACACTTATAAAAAATTAAGAGTGGGGAATTGTCCAAATTTGTCATTATGGAGTGGGGAATTGTCCAAGTCGGTTATTGTCCAGTGGGGAATTGTCCGAGTGGGGAATTGTCCTGGATTCAGTGGTACTTAGTGGTTACAATAATGTACTACTGTATTTATTAGATTAATAATGTGTTTGTATACATTACGTTGTTTTTTCTCCAAATAAAACAAGACGTTAATATAAATCCCAAACACTTGAAATTAATTAAAATGCTTTTGCAAATGTGTAACCAAAACATTTGCATTTGAATGTGACCCCAAAACATTTGCATTTGAATGCATTCCTGGAAAATGACATTTGCATTTGCATTTGAATCAAATGAAACATTTGCAATGTGTTGACATGCATTTTTTAACAAACCTGGTCCCATTATAGATTCTATTCTTGAGCTAAGGGAGAATTAATTCTTTCAGATGGCATACAATATAAAATACATGAATTGATGTGTATGCATTACAGTTTTATTAAGACATAAAAACATTAATTGAACGGTGTACTCAGTATAAGATACTCTATACATTATGCCCAAAATTATGCATTGAACGGAAGTCATGAAAGTCGTATCACAAGTGAATGTCATTCTAACATCAGCAAGTAACTGTGATCAACCACGAGTGAATGTCATTCTAATTTAAGTGTCCAGCTGCAAGCAGAAAACTCAGTACAAATCTTTCCCCCACCACATACTCCTGTTTGAACTGAGCCAGACCCTGGTTCACAATCCGATACTTCCTGTGGTGGTGGTATGGCTGCATCGATTCTTTAAAGCGAGGTCGTGCTTAACAAATATGTTATGTTTTTTGGAAGACATCACTAAGGATAGATGTGGGATTGCCAGTAGGTATTATCTACTTAGATTTTCAGAAAGCTTTTGACAAAGTGCCACATCAAAGATTACTACTTAAATTAAAAGCCCATGGTATCGGGGATAGCATAACTGACTGGATAGAACAATGGTTGATTGACCGAAGACAACGAGTTGTAGTAGATGGAGAAGTTTCAAATTGGAAATCGGTTTTGAGTGGGGTACCTCAAGGATCAGTATTAGGACCTATATTATTCTTAATGTATATCAATGACTTGGACAACAGTATAACAAGTAACGTACTGAAATTTGCGGATGACACAAAACTGTTTAGAAAGGTTAATACTGATGGTGATAAACAACATTTACAAAACGATCTAGACAGATTAGTGAAATGGCCTGAGAAATGGTCTGAGAAGTGGTATTGCAGCTTCAAAGGGTAATCAAATTCTTGGATTGATTAGAAGAAACATAACATACAAGGGAAAAAAGTTAATTATACCTCTTTATAAAGCAATAGTTAGACCTCATTTAGAATACTGTATACAAGCATGGAGACCATATCGTAAGAAGGATATAGATATGCTTGAACGCATACAAAGGAGAGCAACTAAAATGATTCCAGAACTGAGAGACCTTAGTCATGAAGAACGCCTGAAAGAATGTGGTTTAGCAACTCTAGAGACAAGCAGGTTAAGAGGAGATCAGATTGAAGTTTTTAAAATATTGAATGGGTTTGAAAATATTGATAGAAATATGTTTTTCTCACTCAAGAAGGATATCAGAACTAGAGGACATGAGGTAAAATTAGTAAAGGACCAATGTAGATTGGACATCAGGAAGCACTCATTCTCACAGAGGACAATAAATGAATGGAACAAATTGTCTACAGATTGTGCAACTGCTAGCAGCGTGAATATGTTTAAAAACAAGGTTGACACATATCTCAGGAGGGCAGGTTATAAGTAGATGAACATTGTTGGACTCTCGATAAGCCAATGGCTTCCTTGTCCACTTGCCATCTGGGCCTTTGGCTTGGATGGCAAATCTTGTTAAATCATATTGTGCAGGCTTCAGCTTTGTTGCTGCCTGCTCCTTCCTTGTCATCTCCATAAACTCAAAGATGTTGGGGTGATGTTTTCCCACAAATTTGGTGAACTTCAGCCCCTCCACGTGACTGTTTTTTACATTTCTTGTCTTCTGTGTGAACATTCCACAGTCACTTGAATCTTTGCATCCTTGCCCAACCATGTTTCGACGAATTAATTGTTGAAGCTGGATATAACTTGTTGGTGACACCTGTGGGTGCTGCCTCATAGTCTAATCTTAGCTGAGGTGGATTATACAGCACAGGCACTGTCCGAACTACATCCAGATCCAACGTTGACATGGAGGGTGTAGAGTTGGTGAAACAACTTGGGCACAGTTTTTAAGGTGCCGTCGCCTTGCACGTCAGTCAACTCACACAGTAAACACAGAGTGTCCTCTGTGGCAAACCCAGTAATCCTGCTGTTTGTCAAAGGCAAGAAAATCCTTGCCATCTAGCATCTTGGTGTAGTAACCTTCAAGCCAAATATCTTCTTGTCGAGTGGGCAGATGAGGCAACTGCAGATGCCTTTAGTTATACAGTCCATGTTTCACGGAGTGGAAGATGGAATGTTTTTTTACAAAATCCAAACCACTCAATGTCAGTTTGGCAGTCTCTGCATTATAGATTTACTCCACTGGGATGAGGGCCTCATCAGGAGCACATTTCCTTATGGTGGAGATGGCCTTCATTACCTCACACTGGGCCACATCAGGAGGGTCATGTTCACCATTCCACTTCATAAAGACACCAGCCTCATTGGTTTTCAGTGTTGACTTGCATTTAATGTCATATCTAATACACACCCAGTACTTGTTGCCATTTGGCCCAGTATGCCTGCACCGGAACCTGTAGCTTCTGTATATGGCAGAAGGCTTCTCATATTTGCTAGTTGCAAATTCGACCACCTCCATCTACAATAATATTACGTAGATACAGATACAGTGTTCTCAGTGATACTAAACATAGAATGAATCATGGTGAAAATGTGTCATGCTTGTAACCACTACCCCAAAAAAGCCGTGTACAATACTGACAGTTACATGGATCTTATAAGTAATACAGCCACTACTACAAAGAAGCCATGTATAATACTGACAGTTACATGGATCTTATAAGTAATACAGCCACTACTACAAAGAAGCCATGTATAATACTGACAGTTACATGGATCTTATAAGTAATACAACCACTACTACAAAGAAGCCATGTACAATACCGACAGTTACATGGATCTTGCTAAAACCATTAATGCTTTTAACCACATACAAATAACTGCATACAAATAAATTAATGCTCCCGCTCCTCAGCTGGCTAATTACTGGCTAGTTCCAAAAGTAGCCAAAACAGGACTATTTTGGGACTAGTCTGATTGCTCCTCCAAAAAGTATCCACAACGGGAAGTAGCCAGGAAGACTCCTCTGAACGCACACATAACTTTATATGACATGGTGTCAACTGACCAATTGGGGCACAAGTCGCTTGTGTAAACCAGTCTTAAAACATCATCTGCACACAGAGAATGGATTCACAACAAATTGTTGAATGTTACATGTACAGGAGCTGCAGTTAACTCCTGCGGTCCATGGTATAACTGCAGTGATTCATGTTGTGTAGTGTACCATCAATGACTGTTGATGGGGATGAGATATATGGAAAGAAACAATTCTAAGTAGTTTGTGTTGTTTATGTTGGCTTACTGTTGTGAATTTCCAGGGTTTAGCATCGTGCTTGCCTTTCTGAAATCTCTTGACAGCCTGGCTGACAAATTCATTGCTTTAAAGCAAAAGTACAGTGCAAATGTGTGGAGATTTGTACAGGTCCATGTACACAAGGTTATCATGTTTATAATCTTCATTTGCTTCACGGTTTATGAGGTAAGTTTGACACAATTTATTAGGGACCATACATCTTAAACATAAACTATGTAGACGTTATCAACATGTAAGTTATTACTGCTGTTATGTGCTGTGTTGTGGAACACTCAGCTGTTATGTGCTGTGTTGTTGCACACTTAGCTGTTATGTGCTGTGTTGTTGCACACTCGGCTGTTATGTGCTGTGTTGTTGCACACTTAGCTGTTATGTGCTGTGTTGTACACTCAGCTGTCATGTGATATGTTGTTACACACTCAACTGTCACGTGCTATGTTGTTGCACACTCATCTGTCATGTGATATGTTTTTGCACACTCAGCTGTCATGTGCTATGTTGTTGCACACTCAGCTGTCATGTGCTGTGCTGTTGCACACTCCGCTGTCATGTGCTATGTTGTTGCACACTCATCTGTCATGTGAAATGTTTTTGCACACTCAGCTGTCATGTGCTGTGCTGTTATGCACTCAACTGTCATGTGCTATGTTGTTGCACACTCAGCTGTCATGTGCTATGTTGTTGCACACTCGGCTATCATGTGCTGTGTTGTTGCTCACTTAGCTGTCGTGCTGTGTTGTTGCACACTATGCTCTCATGTGATATGTTGTTGCACACTCACCTCTCATGTGCTACGTGGTGTTGTGCAATGCACACATAGCTGTCATGTGCTACGTTGTTGCACACTCAGCTGTCATGTGCTGTGTTGTTGCACACTCAGCTGTCATGTGCTCTGTTGTTGCACACTCAGCTGTCATGTGCTGTGTTACAGGTGTCTGCTGCCCACATGTTCATCGTGCTGCTACTGGTCTTGTTTGACCTGCCGTTCCACCATCTGCAGAGAACTATGTCTCACTGTTGTGTGGTTTTGGTGGCCATTTTGCTACTCACCAAAATGATCTATCAACTACAGACCATCCCTGAAGGATTCTTTGTTTGTGGCCCCGTCGATGTTAATGCCGTATGTATAATATACTCTGCTTTGGTATATTAGCTTACATTAGTCCTAAAGTCTTGCTTGCACAGACAATAAAAATAGCTGCACTCTACATCATGAAGTAGTCGGGCTCATAAATACAAAAGTTGTTGATCTCTGTCTTTACGGCAGTTTTTTGCTTCTAAAATGTAGGAAAATTAATATGCATGTCTACTTTTAATTTCTGCCTGTTACCCTATCATGCAGCACTTGCCCTGAAATGTTCATTTCATAAAATATAGACCCATCCCATTTCCGTAAATTTTAGACACAATAGTTGGGCAGCCGAAGGGGTAATTCCCCCTTTTTGCCAGATAAAGATTCTTGTTGAATATTCATCACTAGCATATATATATATATATATATACTACAATGACATCCAGGTTGGTATGCAGTTTTCACCTATGGGAACATTAAAAAAAGTATAAAGATCTGTGAAGACGGCAATGATATCTTCAGGCGAAAAGTTATGTGATATGTACAACATTTACCAAAATACAGTGTTGATGTAATTTCATTGAGATATAGACCAATGTAGATCTTGGTCATGTCAACTGTTAGACCAGAATTGTTATTTGTTTGACATAGTTTGGTGTTGTCTTGTTTAAGGTACAAAATCTCATCATTTTTATTGTAACATCATGTTAAACTATATCTATTCAAGCATATTGACTGCGTAAATGTGCTTTAATGACGACCAATATAATTTAACTGTTATCTGTCTATGAACATCGACCTATTCAGCATGGAATGTAAACGTTATATTTCAGATGCATTGAAATTAAAGAGAAAACGGTCAAATTATATAAACCATTTTTGGTTAATTGTTAAAATGAATATTCATACTATATACTGTATAACATAATTTTACGATGATTAAAACTATCAGATTTTGTACCATTAAGGATTTTGTGATACCTTCATATCGTCTTGATTGACTAACATATATGGCACACATTCCTCTTCCTCTCTTCAGACTCTAGTTAGAGTCAACCAAAGTACAAATGCAAGAGACCCAGCAAAGATCCTTGCTGCCTATACAGGATTTGTGAAAGTTACACATGTATTCGCTTATATCAAGGTAGGTAAATAAACAAAGCTAGGTTTAACAAGATTGCCATCCAAGGCAAAGGCCCAGATGGCAAATGGACAAGGAAGCCATTGACTTATTGAGAGTCCAAAGTTTTTTCATGTACGTGTAACCAGCCCACCCGAGATGTGTCAACCATGTTTTTAAACGTATTTAGCAGTTACACAATCTGTAGATAATTTGTTCCATTCATTTATTGTCCTTTGAGAACAAGTACTTCCTGATATCCAATCTACACTGATCCTTTACTAATGTTACCTCATGTCCTCTAGTTCTACTTTCTATCTTTCTTGAGTGAGAACAAATACTTCTATCAATATTTTCATACCCATTCATAATCTTCGATTTGAAAGTTTAAAACTTATTATAGCAAAACAAGTAAGTAATTACAATGTCATAGGATTCGGATGTTGACAACTTGTGCATAAACAACTGTAATGCCAGCTGCAGGGAAAATGCTATTGGCATTACAACTGAAAATACTTGCCTAACAAGAAGCAATTAGATTTTCTGTGAAAGTTTCAGTTGACGTGATTGTTTTACTGATGAAACAAAGTGGTAAAATTAAGTTACAATTTTTTTCATATCACAACAATTGAGATTTTCTTACTCAACGTTTAGTCTGCCATCAGCAGCCTTCTACAGTTTATGGTAGCTGAAATATTCTCAATAGTTGTGATTAGAAGAAAATTATTACTTCAGTATTCTCTGACAACTCGATGAACATTTTCATGAACACAGTAGAATGTTCCTCAAGTCGTGAATCCGTAATTTTACTTTTGACTCGTATTCTGTTGTGTTGTAGGTTGATTTCATCGTGTTGCTGATGCTGCTGTTTGAATCTATTGTCATAGTTCACCAGACCCAGTATTATACCTTAGAGTCTGATGGTAGCCCACAAGTGGGAATAGTCTTCCCACACGTTAATTGTGAAGCTGCCACCAAGGATGTCTATCATTGTCTCATGTTTTTTGTTAACTATGGTTTCTATAAGTTTGGGTTGGAGGTGAGTGGACGGGTACAGGTAATGTTCTCATACCCTGAAAGGTCCTGAATTTGATTTTTTTTCTCGCTTCAGATGCATTTTGTAAAAATGAACTTATCTATAATATCCACTGTGACATTCTTGCTCATTTGTACAAATTTATTATTTAGTTTTTGTGAAATCATTGATCAAAATAATGGCAAAAAGTGGCTAAGATATGCTAGGACTATTCGCTATTCGCACTTTCCCAAATTACCTGATCTTAATAATTATGTATGCTTCTTTAGATTGTTTTAACAAAAAGTATATACTCTTTCATTAAGCCGACTGCATATTAATTAAATGACTTCAGATTTGAACAATACCGAACCTGATTCGCGATGGGCTAAATGAATTGAGGAAGGAGTTTTAATTACCAGAATTCAATTATGCTGTATGATAAGTGGATGTTCCCAGATTCACCAGGAAGCTGTAGCATACATATCCTCTGATGTTGTCCACTTTCAGATCTGCTACTCTTTGGCTGCTATCAACATGGTGGTTCGACAGGACTACTATTCGATCTTCTACGGTGTTATTGTTGGTTTGTTTCTGTGCATGGACCGGCACCAGAGCGCCTGTGTATGGTCCATTCACATAGGTCTCTTTTTGGTTGGTCTCTGCATCCAGTGCGCCACTGTCCTGGGTCTACCAGACGATCTCTGCTTTAATTCATTTTGTAAGGTTTGACCAAGTGAAGTTTTACAAACATTTAATGGTTCCTCCTCATTTAATGGTTCCTCTTCATTTAATGATCCTACCTCAATAAATGTTTTTATGGTCATTTCAGATTCATTTTGTAAAAAGATTTAGCTATTTATTATCTACTATGATATTCTAGCTTGTTGGTGCAGATGTGTTATTTAGTTTTACAGAAATCATTTTGCAAACTATTAGATTATTTTTGACTGGATGCAGCCAAAGTTCGGTGACAGACTGGCAAAAGTAACCTTACTGTAGCACCAGGCTATTCACACCTTCGCAAGTTACCTGATCTAATGTCGAAGTTACCTGATCTATTGCATTGTTGTACTATACACCCATGTATATTTGAAAGTACATGTATTGGTAAAAATAAATTAATACACACACACGCATGCATGCCCACTTCATACAGAGGGTTTGATTCTGCAGTTGTGATGCTTTGATTTCAAAAGTGCTATACTTTCTTTGCAGATGTTTCTAGTATGGAATGGTGGAAACGTACCTTGTCAGATTATGCCCGTCCTTCAGATATGAACTGTTTCATAGGTAACTCCTTTAACATTACAACGTGTTACTCTAAGTAAAGATTTGTATGGATTGGTTATAATTAACATGGATTATGACTACATATATATTTCTTAAATCTGTCATATAATAAGTATATAGTCAGTTCTCACGAAACGTTCACATTTGGGGTTCAGAGGGGGATAAAAATAAACGTATTCGTATAACTTTGTTCTTTTTGTCATTATGAAGAGACAGTATTGAGCTAATTAGGAAATAAAATTTGGCAGACTAACTCCTAAAATTGAACATTTGACAGCTAGGTAAAGTTGTGAGTAGTTGTAAATACTTAAGATCTGAAACCGTACGTCTGCACACAGTTTCTTGTAGTTTGAAAGGTCACTACACTTATTTAATATGTGATTACTTGTGATATTTCACATGCTATACATGTACAATAATATATTTGTGCTTGGGACTCAGTAAGACGTATTTGTCAAATGTTTTCTATGTTTGGGCTAACATTGAAGTCATTTGCATTCTCCGACTGTGATGTTTTTTAAACGTGACATCTTTTTTGTGTACGTACCTGGCTACGCAAAATTATTTTTATGCATGTTCTTTATGTGATTATATCACATTCTTATTATTTTCACTAGGGTGCCAACCTATGGAAACCTCATTCATAAATTACAGTGAGTTGGTGAATTGTCAAAGTCATGATGTGAGTCGAAATGTATTCATGTGTCAAAAGTCATTACATAATAGTCAAACGTGCTTTAGTGTAGTTATGATCCAATGTGTTTGATTACATAGTGTCATATGAAAAAATGCCCCACGGACTGATAGAGCTCCTAGGCTCTTACAGAACGTGCGAGAGAGCAGCAACATCTGTGCCAGCCACATTATGTAAGAGGTGTGGTGTGTTATGCCACACTAGCGATTACGATAGTCATATTGGCGTTGCAGCTGCAACTGCTTTTCCCCTTGGGATCCTTTCTGTGTATCTTCGAGAATTCCTTGGCAATTGGCACCCATTCTGATATCTGAAAACCACGTTTAACATCTGTATTCAGCATAACACTAAAATAGTGAAACCATTCGTTGCCCGAAACTGTATTTTGCAACATTGCTTTGCAACATTTGCTTAAAATTTTCATCAATTGTTTATTTTATTTATATGACAATTTATATGAAAACGGTCGTTATTTTATTCTAATGACATGTTATATATTTAGCATATCCATTATACAAATAAAACCATTATTTAGAAATATAATATGGCTATCACACGGCTCCAGTCGATATATCTCGATAATGCTGCAATCGTAAGTCGCCTGAAACTGTCGTCTCCAAGTTGGAGCACATCTGTTCCCGTGAAAAACACTAAGCCATGCATTATTGCTCATGACGATGAAGCACACATATTAACTCTGCGAAAATCACTACTAGACATTAATAACATTAATAAGACATTCGTAGAAACTTGTAGAAACATATATTAAAAAAGCACTTACAAAATGACATTGTGTTCTTTGGGTCTTTGGCAAAACTGGACTCCTTTCTATTCATTTGGCGTCGCTTTAATTCCCGTGAAGATCACTAGGAAGTAGCTCCAGGTAAATCACCACATAACAGTTCTTGCCGAGGTACGGTTTCATGTGGTGTCGGGTGACGTACGGTTACAAGGCCCGTAAAAAGTGTCATAAAATGTAGGAAAATGTCTACACATTAGACCATTGACAAATATTTAGCTTGACATATATTATTGATGACATATTAATAGTACTCACTAATGTATTGAACTCTTCTCACAACGTATCTGCAAATGTGCGATGTACGGTTGCATAAAAAACTTCCCCAAGTCAGTTTTGGGACCTCCCACAAGTTATCCAATGATTTTAATTTAAAACACTGCGTATCCAAAGTATCCAGCTGAAGCATCACATTCTATGAGAAATCCATGTGGTTCGAATAATAGAAACTTTTTTAAAGACATCATTGTGTAAATATTAAAATATTACACAAAAAGGAGCAAAAATTACCCATTTATTGGAGACAGTACTCAGCGTTTTCATGGTACATATATAAAAGTTGGTTTCCCAAAAAGTCCTAATCAAAATGCATACACATGACCTGATCACAACCATCTACTCAGTTTATTGAAGGAGCAATTGTCCTAAATAACGTTTGTGAACATTTCGTGAGAAATGACCATGTAAAGATACATATTATAAGGTACACTATTGCAGGGATTCATTAAAGAACACTTAATAAGATGCGTTATTTGGGCATGGTAGTTGTAGTGGTTAGAATGCCAGATTCTCAATCTAGAGAACCCAGGTTCGAATCCTCTTGCTACCGTTTCGAAACTTTGTCGATTTCACCTCACGTTACCACGGTTCACTCAGCTGTATAAATGAGTACCTGGCTTTAGACAGTGGTCGATAAGTGAACGAATAACCATTACACATTAATTGCGGCGTGGCTGTAAGTGCTTTTTTAATATATGTTTCTACAAGTTTCTACGAATGTCTTATTAATGTTATTAATGTCTAGTAGTGATTTTCGCAGAGTTAATATGTGTGCTTCATCGTCATGAGCAATAATGCATGGCTTAGTGTTTTTCACGGGAACAGATGTGCTCCAACTTGGAGACGACAGTTTCAGGCGACTTACGATTGCAGCATTATCGAGATATATCAACTGGAGCCGTGTGATAGCCATATTATATTTCTAAATAATGGTTTTATTTGTATAATGGATATGCTAAATATATAACATGTCATTAGAATAAAATAACGACCGTTTTCATATAAATTGTCATATAAATAAAATAAACAATTGATGAAAATTTTAAGCAAATGTTGCAAAGCATCATATACTTGTATTCATCTACATTTACTATATTAGTAGCCTAAGCTACTAGTATATGTCATATGTGTTGGCAAACTTTATTTCTACAGAATATATAACATTTTAACCAGTTTAGGCTGGTGTGCGACATACAGTTTCTGGCAACGAATGGTTTCACTATTTTAGTGTTATGCTGAATACAGATGTTAAACGTGGTTTTCAGATATCAGAATGGGTGCCAATTGCCAAGGAATTCTCGAAGATACACAGAAAGGATCCCAAGGGGAAAAGCAGTTGCAGCTGCAACGCCAATATGACTATCGTAATCGCTAGTGTGGCATAACACACCACACCTCTTACATAATGTGGCTGGCACAGACGTTGCTGCTCTCTCGCACGTTCTGTAAGAGCCTAGGAGCTCTATCAGTCCGTGGGGCATTTTTTCATATGACACTATGTAATCAAACACATTGGATCATAACTACACTAAAGCACGTTTGACTATTATGTAATGACTTTTGACACATGAATACATTTCGACTCACATCATAACTTTGACAATTCACCAACTCACTGTAATTTATGAATGAGGTTTCCATAGGTTGGCACCCTAGTGAAAATAATAAGAATGTGATATAATCACATAAAGAACATGCATAAAAATAATTTTGCGTAGCCAGGTACGTATACAAAAAAGATGTCACGTTTAAAAAACATCACAGTCGGAGAGAGAAGTCAAGATGGGGTTGGAATGAACAGGTCTGCCAGGGGGTTAAGGGTAAAGTACTTTAAACAGTCCCAAGGACTGGATACAGTGTTATATAAGAACATACCTTTTTATTATTTGTTTCAGGAGATTACGTTTATCTGCTGTTTCTCTGTCAGCATTGGTATGTCTTCAAGATAGAAACCAACCAGCAACTGTTGCATAGCTACGGCGGAGGCAGCAATGCTAATGTTTGTCTCAATACAACACTCGTCAGACAGGCAAACCCTGTCAAAGACTTCATGTCCAGTCAATCGTATGTCACCAAGATTACTTATTCACATCATTGCTTTTGAATATTCAGCATTTGATGTATCTCCAACACACACTCCACAACAGTGGCACCCCGACACACGCGATGACCGCATTTGGTGTTTCCTTCCTTCTGCTTGACCGCCTGTTATTATATTACTATGGTTTGGGACATATTTATTTGCCCCCCTTCCCAATGTAAATCATGTTCACTAACCCCCCACTACTATTATTACATACCCTACTAGCCCAACTACTAAAAAAACTAAACACTTGCCGATCACCCCTCCCATGTAGATTTTTCTGGAACAGTCTTCGTCGAGAGTACAATGCTTACTTATCTGTGTGTAGACCGTCTTCTGATATAGTTGTCAATTTTTGTTTTTAGACATTCTTGCTGCTATGTCCATGACCATGTCACCTTTCAACTGATTGATGTCCGTCTGAATGAGTATACAGAGGGGAGCAGCTAATATAGTTCCAGAACTAAGAGACCTTAGTTATGAAAATCACATAAATGAATGTAGTTTAACAACCCTAGAGACAAGTGGGTTAAAAGGAGATCAAATTGAAATTATTAGGATATTGAATGGGTATGAAAATACTTATAGAAATATTTTTATCACTTAAGATAGAGGACATAAAGGAATGTTAGAAAAGGATCTGTGTAGATTGGATATCAGAAGGTACTCATTCTCACAGAAGGCAATGAATGAATGGAACAAATTATTTACAGATTGTGTCAGTTCGAGCACCATGAATATACTTAAAAGCAAAATTAATAAATATCTCGGAAGGGCAGGGTTATACACAGATGATAAATTGTTTTACGATAAGCCTATTGCTTCCTTGTCCACTTGCCATGTGGGTGTTTTACTTTGGATGGCAATCTTGTTAAATCTGTTTCTATAAATAGCTATTTTGCTGTTGTTGGCAGCACATTGATGGACTATATCCAGCTGTACGTCTTCAAGAACATGTTCTGGGTGAGCATGGGCAGTGTCTTCCTGTCGGGTGCATCTGAGGTGAGTTTGCTCGGTGTGGGCCTCTGCCTCTGCAGCTTCATCTGGCTGTGGGTTGGACCGTACTGCATCATACGCTTCACTCGCCGGCTCCAACACCTGTGAGTATGCTCAGCTCACTATACCTTCAGTGACGTCACCATGACATGGCTTAATCCAGCCAGTAGAGCAATATTAATTTTTATCTGTTTATGATATTTACTGGTATTGCATAGCCCATTGTAGGCCGTAGTCATTATCTTATACACGGACCATTGACTTTTTTACACCCTAAGACTCAGTATTTTTAGTGCAATGGTTGCTCAAAAAGAAAGGAACATTCCAGCATTGATGAATGGATCATAACAAAGGTGCTGTGCAAAAAACTGGTACGACCTGTCACCAATGTGAACTATGGGTAGCATCATAGATGCAGCACATGGATGTGTGCGTGTGTGCGCATATGTGGGTGACTTGTGAACTCTGAATCTTACGTTTTTGTTACATAGGTGTCAATATCTGCTCATGCAAAAGCGGGAAACACCTTCCTGTAGTCAACTTCGTCATTTTTAACGTTGTTTTATGTGTCGCCATTTTGATGAGCCATTCTCGTTTGTGGTGAATGCACATGCGTGAAAATGTGAAATCACTTGAGACCAAAGTCAAATAATTAAATCTGCCTAGAATGGCCTCGTGCAACAAATAATTCAATTTTACTGTGAATTTTGTTTTTGTTTTGAAAAATAAAACTGGGATAAGGAAAAAAGCGGTTTTTCCACACAAAAGCAGTAATGTTGACACCTATGATATGGAACATTGCTGACAGATACTTATTGTTTGCAGCTGGTGCACACTGCTTGCCTATAGTTTCGCTGTCATCTTCCTGGACTGCTGTAGACACGTGAGCATTGTGTAATGTCTCCAGTAGTCTCTTTAAGGTCCATCCACAATTCAATTGTTTTGCTTATCTAATTTTAGAATATTTTGTGAGAGTCAAACCTATCTAATATCCGCTATGACATGCCAGCTCATTTGGAAAAATTTTAGTTTTGGTGAAATCACGGACAAACCATTACATTACTTTTTGGGGACCCGATCAAAATTCTGTTTCGCGATGGGTTAAATCAATTTATGTGGGACAATGCTACTTGCTAATGTTATTGACTCGGAATCGTGGCTAGTTTGCTGAAGACAAAAGTACAAGTCAGATGTATGTTTGTATACGAGCTTTTATAGTAAGCCAACTGATTATGTAAGAATACAATATGCATACATAATATAAAACGAAATCATCAAATCTAGGTAATTGAAAATTCACCAACTAACAGCAAAGGTGGGGGAACCGACCACACGCAGGTGGAGGACCCCACCATTCGACAAACAACAAGGGTAAAAACCTTGTGTACACATTACCTACAAAAAAGGGGAAAGCGTCAGTACCTGACCTCGCCCTAAAACCCCTGATGATGATTACAATAGCAATAATAAATCACTGTTTATTTAACTATAAAGAACGAATATTATGACAATAGATCCACACATTTGACAAGTATGCAGACATTATTTTTAACCTCCCATAACAGCCAGTCAGTAAAGCGACCCACTTAGAAATCGGAATTAAACAGGTGTAGATGGGGTAGGAGGGTGGGAAACAAATTTTTTGGAAGAGAGTAAAATGTTTACCTTCGACTCTTGAAAATATTGAAAACGAGGCCGATCGTAGGATTGGATTAAATGGTCACGTGTTTTAGTCGGCCTAGAGGGTTATTTAAAAATAGGAACCTGGCCGCATTGCTCACATAAACGCCGTTTGATTTTCAATCAAAAGGTGTCTTTATGTGGGACAATGCTACTTGCTAATGTTATTGACTCGGAATCGTGGCTAGTTTGCTGAAGACAAAAGTACAAGTCAGATGTATGTTTGTATACGAGCTTTTATAGTAAGCCAACTGATTATGTAAGAATACAATATGCATACATAATATAAAACGAAATCATCAAATCTAGGTAATTGAAAATTCACCAACTAACAGCAAAGGTGGGGGAACCGACCACACCAGGCCAATTCTGTAATGGCCAATTTCAGAATGGCTCCCCCCACCCCACTTTAAGAGGAAGTCTGAACCATGTTTGTGATTCATAGTTATACCTGCAATTCATCTTTAATATCAGATGCTGGCATCAGTCCATCCACTCAACTTATTCTAAGTACATCTCAAGGTGTATTGGTGATGGTCGAGAAAAAATAACTGAGTAAAGGGGCAAGTTAATTAAGTACTTTTTTGGCAATTGTGAACACCTATGAACAACTATGCCACTTTTATAGTTATTATTATGTAGTGCATGTTGTATTTTGTATTTACCAGGTCGCCGCTTGCCCACACATTGCAACACTTACGGAACACTACTGCTGGGTCGTACAAATCTTACATATTTCATGCAATGGTATGTCTGTCAGTTTTACAGAATGTAACCAACATGATGTTGACATTAATAATGCAGATACGTGAATTTGTTGCATGGTTATATATTTCCGTACTTGTCATATGTTTTGGGCATTCAGCTCTCTTGGTATTCACTCACGTGTTGGTAATAATTATGTCCCACCATCCAGACACACATTTGTTTGCTGTATTTGCGCAGTGCATGTTAACACATGTGCACCGCTTCACTGATGGATGGGTATGATTGTTAAACTGTACTAGTCCCATATGTGATTTTTTGTCGTTTTTAATTTATCGTTTTATGGGTCGCCATTTTGATGTGCTATTCTCATTCACAGTGAACGCATATGGAAGAAAATGTGAAATCAGTTGAAACCAAAGAAATAAACAATAGCCTGGTGTGCAACAAATAGATCGATTTTACTGAGAATTTTATTTTTGAAAATTCAAAGAAAGCGGGACCATGGGGAAAAAAGTGGTATATCCCACCCGAAAGTGGTAATGTTAGAAGACTCAACTAACTTTGCACATTTCACCTCCAAGCAGGTACATTTAGTATTGACCAACTTCCTTTTTTCTGTTGCAGGTGACTCCAGCCTAGCCAGTGAATGTTATCTGGGCAAGGATACTATTTCCAACATCTGGGATGTTGTCAGCTTCATCTGCCTCCTCATCCAGCTGCGAATCTTTCATACATACTACTTCCAGCACGTTGTACTTGACCTGTATGTGCAGGACCTGCTGTCTCACAGGTGTTTTATTATTGCTCTTACTCAAGCAAGACTGTCTAAGTCATTTGTGTCCTTCTGTCTCGCATCCTTCTGTTTGTGCCATCATGGTCAACTGTAGGCCCCACTCTGGCGTGGCAGTCACTGCCGCACTTGTTGCAGGTGAAGACAGTGGGCCGAGAAGGGGCAGGATTTGCAACCTCTGTTTTCTATGGCTCCTCTTCTCAGCCAATTGTGTTGGGTTTGAGCAGAACCAGATATATCATAGATTCCCACTTCAGGCCATCTCAACTGATGGCCTGAAGTGGCAGCCTCCAATGGTTTTAATCATCGGCTGCTGTGTCCCAGCTGTTTGTCCGTTGCCCACCATCTTCAAGTCATGCTTGCAGGTGTCTTGGTAGTGGAGATATGGACGGCCAGTAGGCTGCGACCCAGTTCATCATCAGTATAGTTATTATTCTGACAATTTTCTACTATTTAACTTGAATATATTGCACATTGCATTGTTTTAATAGCAAATATGACTCTCTGGCATGTAAAAAAAGATTTCCATCCAAGGCAAAACATCCAGAAGACAAATGGACAAGGAAGCCATTGGTTCAACAAGTTCAACAATTGTTCATCTTTGTCTATGTGTAACCTGCCCTTCTGAGATATTTATGTATATATATGTATTTTTTGTGTCCTGTATTTCTACTATCTTTCTTTAGTGAGAAAAAAATATTTCAATCAATATCCCCTCATACCTATTCAATATCGTAAAAACTTCAAATTTAATCTTCTAAGCTCTTAACCTCCTTCTCTAGGTTTGTTAAGCCACTTTTAGGCATTCTTCATAACTAAGGTCTCTCAGTTCTGGAATCACAGATTGGCTGTGTTACAGAGGAGGTGACTTGATCAACGTGAATCTGCTGCACCACGTGGAGCAGCGCAAGTATGAGGAACAGCGAGTACTGCTCAAGATTAAGTCCAAGATGCAACATATTAAAAAGAAGCTGGAAGACACTCGACAGAGGGCTGCATTTGTCTCCAATGACCACTACAAAGGCAAGCTGGACAAGATAGATAGATATTATCTACTTAGATTTTTAGAAAGCTTTTGGCAAAGTGCCACGTCAAAGGCTACTACGTAAATGAAAAGGCCATGGTATTAGAGATTGCATAACCAACAGGATAGAAAAATGGCTAACTGAAGAAGAGAACGTGTTGTAGTAGATGGGGAGGTTTCAAACTGGAAATCAGAAGCCTTCCATTATATATGTTTAGATTGTGTACAAACTCTACATCATGTACACGAAGCCTGATGTAAGTAACATAATAAAAGCCAACATTTGATAAGAACTACTTGTAATATGTTAAAGAAATTTTAGGGAAAATGGCAATGCATCCTCATATAGTTATTGTAGGAAATGGGTCATGTAGAAATTATTCCTTTATAAGTTGCGTGCAATTTAAAATACTAACTGGTTTACTTCAGGCCTAATTTCGTTTACAGTCCAGTCTTATTTGCTATGTGCAGTTGTGTTCATTTTCAACCTGTGCATTGGCTAGGTGGAGTTGATTTGAATAAATAATACAGGAAGAGATGTGTCATGGACTGTTTTGTGCAGTGATCCGGTCCGGAGACTATTACATGTTCGAGGATGAGGAAGAACTGCAGGATGACATTGGAAGGGAACAGAGAAAACAGAAAGAACAGGACACCCTTGCTCCTTTACAGGTTTCCTTTTGCAGTTCTTCATTCATTCATTCTCTTATCTTCCAGGTACTCTAAAAAGTGTTTGTCTTTAAAAGGAAACTGTTCTGTCGGGTCTGCTCTTATTTTCATAGTGAAACGAGACCCTGGCCCTGAATTTTAACAGCAAATTTATTTTTATTGATCTGCAAATGAGCATGTCATGTTCTTAGTAAAACATATCTGAGTGTTGGATATCCCATTAATGGTATTAATGTTATCACCTATGTATTTTAAGTTCATCTGAATGGATTTATTCAGATATACAGTGCTATAGAAGTGTACTTGCTATTATTATTACTTGAGACAAGCATTTAGAACTTATCTTAATACAAAGGCAATGTTTGCTAAGTATTTTGATTATTAAAATGAATGTGAGGATTTACAAAAGTTTTACATTTTTGCAGCTGATGAACATTTACATGCAGATGGGTGCCGAGGAGACCCTTGCCATCATGAGGCAGTACCAGAAGGTAGATCACTCGATATCATCTATTATTTGGTCGCCAGTATCCATGCCTTATTTTAATGGCCCTTCTTCAACTAATTTTATTTTGCTGCTTTTTTACCGGACACAGTCAAATTCGGCAAAAAGGCAAAAGTTGTCCGGCTCTATATACTATGACTCAAGGCTATTCACATTTTTTCAACTGACCCGATCTAACAATCATAGTAAATTCTTTCAATGATTTTAACAAAGACACTGCTTTATTAAACCAACTGAGCATATTACATAAGTTATTCATGCACTAAATATTTGAACATCAACAAACCTGATTCATGGTGGGCTAAATCAGTTTCCACTACTGCTACTTGAAATTTCATTTACTCGTTCTGTTGGATACTGTGGCTGTCCTTATTAATTAAACAATAAATCTGTGACAACACCAGCTCCTAAATGCTAGATCAGGCCTTAGCAAAACTTAAGAAGAAATTATTAAGTTATGGTCACCTGTAGAGATTATCTACTTCAAAAAGCTTTTACATTTGAAAGTGCCACATTGAAAACTGGTGTTTTAACTAAACGCTCAAGGAACTGGGAAGTTCATAGTCAACTGGGAGTAGAAATAGATGGATGACAGACGACAAAAAGTAATACAATGGAACCCCTCATAAGCAGCCACTTTTCCCCCTAGCTCTTCCTTTCCTTTCTATGACGTGCAAACACTTATGCAATGAAAATATGTAACTTAAGGTTGCAACACTTAATTTAAAATGACTGGGCCAGATGTTTGCACCAAAAACACTTTCATCTAAATAAAGTTATTGCATATGGCTGTTTATTACTACATTTAAAGTGAAACCATTTTGGGGGCCTTTGCACCTATAAGAGTACTTGAAAACTAACCATTTGCAACTTTAATCAAGAATATTACACAAGTGGTTAACTAAATGTACCTCGTTGAACACCAAAAATCTTTTGCATGGGCAGCTCCATATTTGTTGAGATTCCTATGTCAAGAGTGCTGACTAGGTTTACCACAACTCCAACTTTAAACGCCGGAATGTAGACATAGACGATTTTTGTCACATACTTGCCAATAAGTATCACGGCTCGAAAATACTGTAGCCACACTTATATGTGGCTAACATAGAGTTCAGAGCTTAAATGGAAGAAGAAGTTTGCGTCAAAAATCAACTTATTTGGCAAGATAGTCCATTCATTCATTGTTTACTAACCGCCTTGCATTCCGATTTGACAGTTCTCTTGAACAAATGTTTGCATTGTGTTGAAGTCTTCAGCTGTGGTAGATGCTGGAAGATTGTCGGTACCGCTTCAGGCTTTAATGTTATCCGTCGCCGACGTTTTGAAGGATCTTGACCCATTTGTTGATGAAAACATATCAACTTCAAAACATGACACTTTAAAGTCTTGCATATCGCATGGGCTTCCAACCAGCCGCCTGCAATTGTGAATTCATTTCTTCACTACATCTGTTTTTCCAGACAACTTTCTATACCTCACTGAATCATGTTTACGTCCGAATGCTGCACAGTACAGCATTATAAGAGTTTTTGTTGCGTGTAAATCCAATATAAAGGCAAATAAAAATGTAACTGCATATCTCAACCACATTAAAAATACACTAGATACGCACAGCCTTCGTTCCAGCCACGTTGGGGGTTAAGGGGCTGCTCGCCACTGATTGGCCAAAATTGCAAACGCTGATGAATATGTCAGCATCCGCAAAAAATTTCATTTGATCACAATTGTGCAATTTTAGAACAGATTCCCAGTAAACCACTTGCGTGATATTCTTGATTAGAGTTGTAAATGGTTAGTTTTTAGGTACTCTTGTAGGTGCAAAGGCCCAAAACAATGCCTTTGGTTTCACTTTAAGTTTTTGTGTTGTTTTGGTGGCTTAAAAGTGATTTTAGGTGTTGATAAATGATGGTTTCGCGTGTCTGACAGCCCTTGGATGCTCAGGATGTAGTACACAAGTATGCATACAAATGGCTTCAGATCAGCTCTGCCAGGAGGAAGAAGAAAAAAAAGAGGAGTAAGTGACTGTTTGTACACAGTGTGCAGTCTTGTAGCAATATGATATAGATATGCTAGAATGAATAGAGCAGCAATTAAGATGATTCCAGAACTGAGAGACCTAAGTTATGAAGAACACTTAAAAGAATGTGGCTTAACAACCCCACAGGCAAGAACTAAGAGACCCTAGTTATGAAGAACGCCTAAAGGAATGTGGCTTAACGACCCTAGAAACAAGGGAGTTAAGAGGAGATCAAATAAAAAGAATTTAATGTTGAATGGGTGTGAAAATGTTGGCAGAAATATTTTTTCTCACTTAAGAAAGAGGACACAAAGTAACATTGTGAACGATCTGTGTAGATTGGATATCAAAAAGTATTCATTCTCAGAGAGGACAACAGATGAATGGAACAAATTATCTATAGATTGTATAAATGCTAGCAGCGTGAATATGTTTAAAAACAAAATTGACAAAGGGTCGGTTACTACAATCTGGGTGTTTTGCCTTGGAGGGCAATCTTGTTCAATCTTGTTACATCATTGCAGAAAACATTTCACTGGACATTTCTCTGGAGATACGGTGGTTTATCGAAACAGTTCCTCTTGTGGTAACAGTGGTCATGATTCATGGATTTTTTATTCAGTTACAGCTCAGTTGAGTAAAATGTATCAATACCAAGATACAGGAAGGATGTTGTAATATGCTGATGCTGGTTTCTACTCTCATACTGTCACTTAGGTTTGTCTTTATATATTCAACGTCACATTTACACATGACTATTATCAATTACCAATAAAAGTGCTTCACTAGAAATTGCATACATGTTAAGTTTGATATCTATCAAATCTCCTGGTCTTCCGCACAGGAGAAAAAAAATTATTGTGTGGCCTCAATTAATAAAAGATCGTCAATCCCTCCTTTTACTCATACCCACAACAACAGCAAGGGTTATTTCAATCAAGTTTTGTGCACACTGGACAACGGACACTTGGCTAAACAGTATCCTTATGCCTTGCCTGTTGCATTGTTTAGAATTTTATGTTAAATAAACGGTCCCCATTATCGTTCATCGATATACAATCTGTTAAGGCCACACACGGCAGGTGAAATTACGTATTTTGAAAAAATATGCTCAAAATGTGGTTAATATTGCATAAACAGGGCCCTTATTTTTACAGCTTTGTGTTTCACTCTTACCTCACTTTATCTATCCCAAGACATTCATTATATCATACTACATCATTTTAGGTGACATCTGATTGTGTTTCGGGCAGTTTTAGCGATCAAAATTGCTACGAACAGCAGCATTAGCCGTGTTTTCATTAGTTTTCAATATGGCGCATTTACAGAGCGAGCACTAATAATACTACAAGTTGCATCCGAACCACGAAGGCGATTCAACATACAAAGGGGTTATATCAATATTATTAAAAACAACAAAGTAATATGTAATTTGTTCTGCATGGCACGAAATGGAAATATTCTGGAAAATGTTCACATAAAACACATTATTTGTAGAGCACGAACAGGCATTTAAAAATAATATTTGAGATAACTACGCGTGCATTTTTTTTCAAAACATTGTTGCAAGTAAAACATTACCATTTCATAACAGTTTGCTTCACATTTCCAGGGAATGACCATGACACTGATGATGATGATCGTTTTGGTGATAAAAAATCCACTTCTAATTATCTTAAATATTATTTTAAAAGTGCATGATAGTGCTCTACAAATAATGTTTCCTTTAAAAAAAATTGGAATATTTCCATCAATTTTGTGCCATGCAGAGCAAATTAAATATTACTTCGTTGTTTTTAATAAATATTGATATGACCTCTTTGTGTGTTGACTCGCCTTTGCGATTCTGATGCAATTGTAGTATAATTAGTGCTCATTCTGTAAATGCACCATATTGAGAATTAATGAAAACACGGCAAACACTGCTGTTTGTAGCACTAAAACTGCCGGAAAACACAATATTTGACAATCATATGTGACATTTGTGCACATAAAATGATGTAGTATGATATAGTGAATGTCTTGGGATAGATAAAGCGAGATAAGAGTGAAACACAAAGCCGTAGTAATAAGGGCCCTGTTTATACAAGGTTATCTAAAATGTGTTTCCTCCGTATTCCAATAGCTTTGTATGTTAATTATCAATAAAGTTCATTTTTATGACGATCACATACCTCTAAATCACTTTTATTCATGAATAAAGTGTGCCCCAAAAATCCCATTTTGATTCTCAAAACAGAGAACAAGTTTGAAAATATGCGATGTTTAGACCTTAGCAACACTGCTGTAAATTCACTGTACGCCATCTTGTTTGGTACAGATAGATTCCCCTTACCGTTCTCTAATCCCCGCCCTTTGACCCGTATTCGCTGGACATCGTCATATAATTTATGCAAGCAGGATTCTACCGACTGTCTCCTTATTTGGTATTCAGCATCGTTCTACGTCACCGTCGGGATGCTCCGCTGTACTTGCGACCTGTGTTGACCCAGATATTTCCATACATGGTGCGAACATATATGATGCGTGATCTCCCATAATGCACGATGTTGCTATATCCGAGTATAAACAACAATGGCATCTAACGAAAGGGATACTGCCTCAGTTAGACTTCCTGGTGTGTTACAGATGAATGTAGGGCAGTCATTTTAGATGTAATGTAATTTAATGTAATTTTTTAAAAATCATGTCATCTCACATAACAGCTTTTTTGATCAAACACATTGGCAAGTGCATAGTAATTTATGCAGAAATTGGCAAACATTGACGGGTATGGCAAGTTCAGCTGTTTTAAAAGAGTTAGAAATATGTGATTTTGACAAAACTCGACCACCATGTCAATGAGATGATGACAACGGGAGGAGAGAAGTTTCAGAATTTTTGATATTCCCGTTTTCTTATAATCATGCAAAACGTTAACATGGTCACCAGTGTGAAAAGTAACAGTAGGCTGAACACAAATAGGCACCCTGGCAACGGAAATGCAGTAGCCATCTAACAGTCATGAAGGAGTGTTTTTTTATCAAAAATATACTGATAAAAACGTGTGTATGTCACCAAACAATGAGTATGTAGTGTGGACAGGCTGCACAAAAGGAAGATTTGTTAAATGTGGAGTTATTAATTGCCGACTCATATGGCTACAGTCATGTGGTGACAGTGTATAGGCTCAGTTACATGCTCCAGCATAAAATCACACGAATAAATCAAAACGGCTGCTAACTTGCCTCATGTTGCATGTGTTTGACTTAGAGCATTGTCTGTGTCAGGCTTGTTAATATTATATAAATTTTATTAATTCCATCTAGTCAACAAGAGCATTACTTGTTAAATGCCGCTATTGTTTAAACTTTGTAACCGTCTCCTTTAGAAGGTATCCTATAACTGATCTACTATATATAAAAAAATAAAATAAATGTGCATTTTAATGTTGTGTTATAACGTTTGATGTACATCAGCTGACATGTTAAGCTATTTGATGGTTAATAAGATATTCAGTTGTCAAAAAACACCGGCTGTTAAAATTGCCCGAAATAGTTCATGGTAAGCTAAAAGCATAAAATAAGCACATTTTTGCATGGGAAATCAACGTTAATTTTCATAAATGTCTATTCACCATGTCTCAATACCCATATCATGTTGTGTGCAGTTCTTTGTAAGTGAACAAACACATAGAGTTGAAGGTATGCAAGCCTAACCGTAGCTAACCCCATCTCTAACTAACCCCATCCCTAGCTAACCCCTTCCCTAGCTAACCCTAACTACGAAGCCCAAAGGCACATGTTGATACGAAAAGTGAACAGTTTGCTTGGAAAAGGCAGACAGCAGTAACGATCACAAATTGCATGGTACAGACCGGATGCCAAAATGGAAATTTGGTCAAAATTAGGGGGTATGGCACCAGTTTGCGAGGGAGCAGGTAGCTATTTTGCAACAGAATAGTCATTGGTGATATTTGTTATGTGGCCCAGTACATTGGTAATATTGTGTAACAAATTTGGACAGAATAGTTGTATGTTGGCCGTAATGGGTATCTGGTCATGTGACACCCCTTTATGGTTGCATATCCAAATTAAGCAGTACACTATGTACCCTATAAAGTAGAAGCACAAAAGCAGTCGCATTAACAATAAAATTTAACAAGTCTGACACATTGGAATTCACTCAAAATCCTGTTAATTGTGACAAATTGTCACTTTTCTGACGAAGTTGCGCCATATTTGGTTAAAAATCAAGCAATTATATAAATATTAATTTGAAAATAAGTAGTTGGTATATTTAAAGAGACAGTAAGTAGGTTTCATTGGTTTGGTATGCTCTAGGAATCTAGTGTACATGGTCTATGATTTATCAAGTGTCAAAATTGACCTATAATTAAATTATGTGACTGGTTTTCAGCTAATATTATGGGCAGGGAATTGTTTTGATTTGGCTGTGAAACAAATAATAATGACGTGACAAGCAGGAGTGTTCCATAATGCGTTTACATATAAATTGTGCCACAACATGATATAAAATTGGACACTTTCACAGAAAAAAGCTTCCCTATTTGGGATCATGCCTCAGTTAGACTTCCTGGTGTGTTACAGACAAATGTAGGGCACAGTAGTTTTAGATATCTGTAATTTTAAAAAATCATCATCTGACATAACTGCATTTGACCATACACATTGGCAAGTTTGCTGGTAGAACGTGTTAGCAGCGAAACCGTGGATTTTTGGCAGTTTTTTCACCACAAGGCACATGTGCTTAATAATTTATTCAGAAATTGGTAAACATTGACGAGTATGGCACATTCAGTCGTTTTAAATGAGTTAGACATGTGATTTTGACAAAACTCGACCAGCATGAATTTTTGTTGGTCCCATTTTCTTATAATCGTGCAAAACATGGTCACCAATGGGAAACGTAACAGTAGGTTGAACCCAAAGTAATCATCGAGTCAGAGTGAATCAAGTGCAGAGGAGGAAGAAGGGCCAGCATGCGAGGCTGGCGGATTTGACTGAATGTTGGGGAACCTTGTTTGTCTTGTGGACTCTGTTACTGTCTAATTGTTCCTTGGTTGTTCCTGAGGTTAACAAATTGTTTTAATATTTTTGTATGCATATAGCCTGTCCGCTTGTGATCTGAGAATATTTGGAAACATAGCTTTCTATTTGTTTTATCAATCCTGATTGATGTTAGTCATGCGTCAAGTCATTATTTGAGTGAATACACAACCATATCAAATACCTACCTTAGAAACTTGCTAAATTCAAGTACTCAAATCTACAGAAGTTGTAGTAAACTGCTAGTAAAGGGCTTATACAGGCCAGATTGCCTCCTGCCCCATCAACCATACTGGTAAGAAACTTGCTTTGTATATTAATAATGACACAATAATTCCAAAATGGTGGCCATTTTGTTTGATACATGTATAACATTTGCAGGAATATATAATTTCTATAAGCATGCCAAAGAAAATATCTATGTGACACATAATTTGAATTGTATCAGAAATATTGATGGTAAGCAAATCTTTGACGGCCGTTTTCTCAAAAATTTGTTTTCTGCATTTGGAAAAAGGATATGAGTAATTATGCTATCCAAATAAGGTTTTTAGCATTCAACATACTCTGCTCTGCACAATAACCAGAGACACTTTAAAAATCTTCAACCGTTTGAAAGATAAACCCATATTTGTTACAAAAAATTAAGTTTCTTTTCCACACTTTACAAAAAAATTATCTAAAAAATAAAAAAAATGCTCTAGTCATTGTACGGTAGAATGTGTACTGAACATGGGTTTGCAAGAATTGTAATTATATACGTGTTCAATAAAGGATGACAGTGTTTCTAAATTTGCCAATATTTGCTCATTTTGTTTGTTACCATGGAAATGGGGTATTGTGAACGAAAAGACTTATTTTTAAAATAGGTTTTACAAATAAAAAAATGCCTCTCACCTAGGGTCTCAAATGCCTCCGTGAATTACCGCCTCCATCACCCAGGATCACAAACTTTGAAGAAAAGAAAATGCTTCAGTTCTAGTCCTGCCACAAAATAGTATGTTGGTTGCATGTAATAAAATATATAGACTACTGCCAGTCAGGTAAGGGATTTTTCTTGAACTGTAATGTATTTCAGAAGTATAACACAAATTGTTTTATTCCTAGACCATCAGAGTAGTAAAATTTTTATTTTATAATTACTAGTCCACAAAGAATTTGTCTGTTTATATTAACATGTCAATGTACCATTTAATAGTGCAATGTATTTAGAACTAAAGCTGATCTAGTGTAATTTTTATGCTTGGTGAGGATGTGAAATACAACAACTTATGCACAATTCTCCGAGACTGTCCGATTTACACATAAATCTCCTGCATTGACCTTTCTGAAACTTAACATGTATGAACCTGTCATAGGTGATGCCCCTTCCACACAGCCAAGGTGGTCACTCGGTGACCTGGAATAGAGTAGAACATCAACATGCATCTTAATGTGAGTTGGTGGATGTGTTGTGCAGGTTCCTGGTGGTCTCATTTACGGGTTCTTCGAGAGCTGTTGTGTCGTATGTTTGACACCATCATTGCCCGATTGGACCTTATTGTGGAAGACTACCGTAAAGTGGGTGTGATCCTGGATCAAGAAAAGAGAGTTGAGAAACAGAAATTGAAGGTGTTTTATCACATGAAATAGCTGTTCTCATATATGTAGATAAATAGTATATATAATATTTATATATATATATATATATATGCTAACAATGATTGACTATTTACTTCTACTTACTGGAGATGAGCGTTAGATACCTTCAATGAACTGTTTTTATCACTTATTAAAGATTTCAGGCCACACTAAATGGTCAGTTGCTATTTTTGAGTAGTATGCTTGAGCCTCAGTTGTTCTTTTCTCCCAGATCCAAGCACTGCCATGGATAGTTCTGCCCTTTGACAAGTCGATCGCAGTTGCGGAGTGAGTAACTTGTCTTCCTAAAGAGGAAATGTGCTGAAATAGCTGGAAATGCTGTGCAGAAATAGCTGGCAATGCTGTGCTAAAATAGCTGGAATTGCAATGCTTAAATAGCTGGCATTGAAGTGCTGGAATAGCTGGCACTGGTCCTGTAACTACTGCTTTCTGTCCCGCCTCGGACAATACTGCTGTGGGCAGGGCTATAGAACTGATTGTGTAGCAGCTACAATCATCAGAAAATGTGCAAGTAATATGACTGATTATTTCATAATTCACATTCCTTTTGATACTTTAATTTGCCTTTGCTGAAATCCTTTAATGCATATATTGCATGGTGGGGTGGTCACAGGTTTGTGGGTGACCTTGTGGCGAAATGGCCCCACCTGTTTGTAATTAAATTTGTGTATTGGTGGTGGAATGTCTGTATTCTTTGCATTACATGTTCATGACGACTTTTTGATGTATATATGTTATCGTCATGCTTGTAGGAATGTGGGCTCTGAGAAACTTGCCGGACGGGGCTGTACATGTGTTCAGTTCCTGTCTGGTTTGCTTTGAGGAGCTCACATTCCTGTTAATGTTCTTCCCAAAGTGGTTGCGTGATAAGCAGTCCACTTTGCAATAAAAAACGTCATTTATTTGGCCTGTTTCAATTCACTGCTACATCGGACTTGTGTTGGTTATTGCATAAATGAATTTATGCAACTCACCAGGTGCATAACAATTTTTATGAAATAACCAAGACAGGTCGTCGTTAAACTTGCCCTGGGTGTCTGAGACTACACCGGAACTATTTGGCCAAATAAATTGTATTACTCCGCGCTAACCAGCCAATCACGGCTTAGCGGAAACCAGTTCAAACCAGAGCCAGTAGCTTGAATCTTTCACTCCTGATTCAGTCTCTGCATTGCGAAGTTGTGACTAAAATTTGTCTCTCGAAATCCGCCCTCCTCCCCACCTTTCTTCCTTATTCTCAATGCTTAGTTTAAATGCGATTGTACATCGTTGATGAAATAGGAAGTTAGAAGATGTCGAAACTGCTTTCCCCACTTTTGGCCTTATATAAGATGAACACGGGGGTTTGTCCCCTAGTATTTGGTGTTCATGGGGTTTTCTGCGCAGACAGGCTTCCTGTTTCTTCATCGGTATTCTTGGCTTATGTTTATATAGGTTAGCGAAATGGCCCCACCTGTTTGTAATTAAATTTGTGTATTGGTGGTGGAATGTCTGTATTCTCTGCATTACATGTTCATGACGACTTTTTGATGTATATATGTTATCGTCATGCTTGTAGGAATGTGGGCTCTGAGAAACTTGCCGGACGGGGCTGTACATGTGTTCAGTTCCTGTCTGGTTTGCTTTGAGGAGCTCACATTCCTGTTAATGTTCTTCCCAAAGTGGCTGCGTGATAAGCAGTCCACTTTGCAATAAAAAACGTCATTTATTTGGCCTGTTTCAATTCACTGCTACATCGGACTTGTGTTGGTTATTGCATAAATTGGATTGTTATATTTTCAGGGAAAGGAGGTTTGCTGTTTGTGGTGATGCAAACCTGTTGGCCTCAGGGTATGTTATGATCACACATGCCCTCACGCATGCATACACGGCTACACACACACACAGAAGAATTAGTTGTAATTCATGAAGTAAAATATATATATATATATATTCCATCTGATTGATGCTGCCACTGTTTAATTGATGTTGCACAGTTGAAAACGGTATTTTCTTGCTATATAATATTCACTACCAGTATCACATTATTATAGCAAAACACTGCTTTATTGTGTAGAGACGTTACATTCAATTTAACTGACACGTTTAAGCTGCGTGCAATGCTATGCAGTAAAATGCATCAATCAGGAAATCAACCCATATTCATCAATGACGTACAAATTAAAATCTGTAATTAATTTTTAATTACAAAAAAACAAGTCATGGTTTTGAGGCTAAGAGTTAATAAAAAACTAACTATGTGAAACTAAAATCAAGAATATCACGCCAGTGGTTTACTCAGAATGTGTTCTAAAAGTGGGAGATTCTGTCTATTCCCCATTTAACTGGGGACTGACATGTTAAGCAGTGCGACCGATAAGCACGTGCAGTTCTATGAAATCAGGTAACCTAGACTACTGCAGTGATGTACCTATAAGAGTAGGTATTTACAAATAGATTTTCTTTTGTCGAGTGAACAATGGCAGACCACCACACCCATTATCTAACAGTATGGCGTGGCCCATGAAATTAAAATGCTGTATGTTTTTCTAGTAAACCACTGGCGTGATATCCTTGAATGTAGTTGCAAATATTTTAACTCTGATAGGTGCATAGGCTTCAAACCATGACATACTTTTTAAATATATACAGATAATGCCAACATATGTTGCAGGACAACTGGAAGTAATCGTCCCCGTCTACTGCGGTTCATTGTGGCTATCAAGGATGCACTGCTGTCACTGTCGGAATTCCTCTGCTACTTTGTCATGATCCTCAATGCAGTTTTCAATGCCAGCATTCTCTCTCTGCCATTCCCCATATCTGTCTTCCTCTGGGCCATGCTGTCTGTGCCAAGGCCAGACACAGTCTACTGGATCACGATGATATTCTACACAGAGGTAGGATGGGAATAAATCAGGGGATAGTGGAGAAATGTGTAGACATTGTTCTTGACAATGTTGGCATCTTCCAATGTTCTGTTGCAACAGTCATTGTGAATTTGACCTGCTTGATTGATAATAAACAAGATTTTACTGGTAACATTCTGCTTGTAGTTTGTGTTGCTGGTGAAGTATTTCTTTCGCTTTGGGTTCTTCTCTTGGAATAATGGCCAGTGGCACACCAATGATCCACTCTATGGGCCACGCATCTTTGGCATTGACAGACTCTACTCATTTGAGAAGATTGACATGATTCTTCTCTTTGTTCTATTCTTCCATCGCTCCTTGCTTAAGGTCAGTGTCGTCATGTCATGCCATTTCTTTGTACATGGGGTGTGGTTGCAGTTGTAATCTCTGTATTATATTGCTGATAAGTACTAAAATCTACTCTCTGCCCTGCGTATGTTAACTTATCAACCCAGTGTAAGCCTTGTTGCGAACCTTGTGAATGTGCATGTTACAGGTCAGCAGTTAGTGTCATTGTATGTTTTGCAGAGCAAAGGCATATGGCATACAGCACAAAAGGCTGCTGAGAACCTAAACAAGGCTAAGCACATAATTGAAAATGACTTGGATAAGGTACTTATGGGTGTGATTAAAGTTATATGAACCATCCAATGCCGGATTAACCATAGTGCAAGTGGTATACTCGTACCAGGATTAACCATAGTACAAGTGGTACACTCGTACCAGGATTAACCATAGTACAAGTGGTAGACTTGTACCAGGATTAACCAAAGTACCAGTGGTACACTTGTACCAGATCCCCACAAAATTGGAGTTTTGGTACTACATTGATTTGTAATCTCTGTATTGATGCCATGAATAAGAAATTCCAGAATGCAAATTTTTATATAAATTCGGCAGTCCTTCTCTTGAAATTGTTTTCGACGTTTCTGCATTCGCTTCGTGGCTGATTCAACAATTATAGTAAGATAATTGTATAATGAGTGTTTGTTTATAGAACATCCAAAATGTTGAGGAGGACGTGACAACGCATTCAAGTTTCTCATCTGTATACGTTGACTACAATGCAGTAGACACAGCCTGGTCACAGAGATCACGGTCAGACTTAGTCATGCACCCATATGTGTTTGTCCCTAGTGGGTCAGGCTTTAGACATAGAGTTTGTATGCATATCATATATATATATATAAACATTTTTGTGTTTCATTGTCTTCGTTTTGGATCACCTTTCTACACCTGTTTTATTTTTGTATGGCTGAAAATCAGGAAATTGTTTCTCCAGATCTGAAGATTGGATGGAATAATAATTTTCTGGGGATATTTAACATGTCTGGATATCAGTAGTAAAATTTCTCTGTTATTTGTGAATCAGTAAAATTAATATGTTAATAAAGTGTCAACATTTCCAGGCATAGTTGATAATGCCTTGATAACCACCATACATAAAAATACAATAATACAATTTATGCATATGGTTGTGGGTAATATCAGACAATAGCAATATCAAATTAAATAGTAATGTACAATAAAAACATTACAACGTGAGGACAACTGGCTTTCTACTAAACGTGTGAAAATTCAATTAGATTAATGATTAACTCGCAATAGCTTCTCAGCAGTTAGCTTTTCACTCATGTTTGAAAGTTAATTCGGGTTTAACTCACCTCACACAAGCTTTATGTAGAGGACTTCATTTTAGGATAATGAACTATCCAATCAATATGTGAAAGTTAAATGGGGCTTCAACTGATTAACTCACATTGGGCACTTTGACAATTACCTTTACCTTTCAAAAGAAACATAGACAACAACTATTTATTTATTTATTATTATCTATTTATGCATTAATTGGTTAAATGTATACATTATTTGCACTTGAATAATTTAGTACACATGGAAATGTGCCTCCAAATTGTTGAAGTTACATGAACATGCAGCATTACAAAGTAGATATTAGTGATGATGTATTTGCAGGAAGTGGGGTTTTTTGACACCCTTTCAGCAGTTCTATTACCGCATCACCGAGGGGCCTTACAACATTGTCACTGATGTCTATGCGTTGATGTTTCTCTGCGATGCCATCGGTTTCATCATCGTCTCCTTCAGTTATAAAAACTTTGCACCAGTTGTAAGTCTGCTAATGTCACAGGATACCTGTGACGTGCTGGAAATAATTGCAACTTCATTTATAGTTGATTACTTGCAGTACTTCATAGCAATTATGATCTATCAGAGCAACTCGTGACATGTTGGTCATCTTATCTCTATTTAATTTTGTACTAATCATTAATTAATAAGTATCAATTAATATAAGTTTAAATATATTCCAAGGTTTGCATGTTGTAAAGTGACAAACTTGGTGTGAATCAGTTTGCGTAACAGGTACTATTTCTATTGTGTCATCTGCTCGGTTTATCCAGCATCAGTACAGTTTGATTCTTCTGTGGGGACATATTTCAGACAGAGAGTCATAACATCCGTGACGTAGCCAGTGCCATTACAGAGAACCGGGTGAGAAACTCAGTACATGTGTCTGTATTGTCTGAGGTATTGGTCATGTAGGGCAAATGTGTGTGTAGTAATCTCTCCACAGGAATAACATTTCATGCTACAATGGACACTTACTATAAGGAACATGGTGGGACCAGATAATTCCAGAACGAGGATTTCAAAGTTGTTCCGTTTACGCAGATGTTTCTCATGTAGGGAGTCCTTCTATTGGAAGTCCTTGTATCGGAATTCCCTGTATCGGGAGTCTTTGTGTCGGGAGTCCTTGTATCGGGAGTCCTTGTATCGAAAGTCCTTGTATCGGAAGTCCTTGTATCGGGAGTCCTTGTATCGGGAGTCCATGTATCGGAAGTTCTTGTGTCGGGAGTCCTTGTATCGGGAGTCCTTGTATCGGAAATTCTTGAATTGGGAGTCCTTGTGTCGGATGTCTTTGCGTCAGGAGCCCTTATGTCAGGACTCCTTGTGTCGGGAGTTTTTGTGTCGGGAGTTCTTGTCAAAACTGATTTCCAGTTTGAAACTTCCTCATCGTACAGAAGATATGCTGTCTTCTGTCAGTTAACCATTGTTCTGTCCAGTCGATTATGCCATCCCCGATACCATGGGCTTTTAATTTAAATAGTAATCTTTGTTGTGGCACCTTGTCAAAAGCTTTCTTAAAATCTTAACATGTAATATCTACTGGTGATCCCTCATCTATCCACTTAGTGATTTCTTCCAAAAAACATAACATATTTGTGAAGCATGACCTTTTAGCAATCCATGTTGAGATGGACTTAATAATTTTTGCCATAGTCCACCAAAATAAAAGTGTTAGGGATCCTTCCTGGGATGCCAAAGGAACATACATGATACCTATATGATACCTACATGATGCCTGCATGATACATACTTGATACATACATGGTACATGCACAGTACATGCACAATACACGTACGATACTTACACGATTATAATATTATAACTATAATAAGATTGTGACAAGTTATGTGTCTGACCAGGTACCGCCAGCCTTCCTCTTCATGCTGCTGTCGCTGTTCGTCTTCATGCTGGTGGACCGCGTCATCTACCTGCGTCGACTGGTCTTTGGAAAGTTCATCCTGCAGATAGTCCTGGTCCTCGGCACCCATGCTTGGATGTTCTTCATCCTGCCATATGTCAACAACAGGTCAGTCATTTGGTGTACACATGCACAAGTTCATTTCAACAGTAAGCTCCATTCTCAATTTACAATTACAAATGTTCTGCCACATTTGTAACGGTAGAAGTCATGTAACAGGCTTCCCAAGACCATAAGATATTGGCTGGAAAATGTTGGTTTGCAGGTAGTTTGATTTTTTTCTTCATGTTTTCATCTAAGAAAAAGTAAATTTGTACCAAGAACAGAAAGGAACATATGAAAAGGGCAAATAAGTAACTGATAGAGCACACAAGACAGTTGTGTCATTGAATGGTGGGTCATGATAGAATGAAGACACGATCCGATGTGTGGAGTTCATCACATTATTTCAATCGTAGTGTTTTATTTTGTTGAATAATTTACCACAATACATACTTGCTGAACTCATACATAATAGGTATGGAAGTGACTACAGTAGTGTAGATTGGATATCAGAAAGTGCTCATTCTCACAGAGGACAATAAATGAATGGAACAAATTATCTACAGATTGTGTAAATGTGTTTAAAACCAAAACTGACAAATATATCAGAAGGGCGGGTAACATGTAGATAACAAATTGTTGGACTGGGTTCTTTGTCCACTTGCCATCTGGGTGTTTTGCCTTGGATGACAATCTTGTTAAAAGTAGCTGTGTTGTGCTTGTAGGGCGTTCTCGCACAACTTCACGGCTCAGTTGTGGTACTTCTTCAAGTGTCTCTACTTCGGCCTGTCTGCCTACCAGATCCGCTGTCGCTACCCGGCGCGCATCCTTGGCAACTTCCTCACCAAGCAATACAACTACACAAACCTGGTCTTCTTCAAGATGTAATTCTTTGTCTACATATGTCATTGCTCAACATGCTCAGCATCTATTCTGTGCATTCCCCAAAACCACAGCCTGTTTTTTTTTTATTGTGTTAAATGTATTTCAATCTGTTTGTTCCTATCTGCTGAACATTTCGTTACTTCTTCACTAAACAAATTGGTGTTTCCGTGCTGGAGCTATTGGTTGGGTGGAATGCACATATGAAATGGCCTGTCTGTAAAAAGCTAAAGGTTCTTATTAGCGCGGTATCCTGTCCATAGGACTGTTCGCAGCGCTTTACACTTCACCCCGGCAGACCTGTTCATTCCAACACCAACTCAACTTCTCTGGGAAGCATTAAGCCTTGTTGTAATTAGTGCACGAAAAATATAGCCATGCAGGGACTCATTTATACAGCTGAATGAACTGGAGCAATATGGAGTGAAAGAAATTGCCAATGTTTCCAAACGGCAGCAAGAGGATTTGAAACCGGGATCTCTCGATTGAGAGTCGAAGGTTGGGATGCAGTTTACGAATTTGCAAAAGCTGGTGCTTTGATGAGGCTGCACAGAGAGGGCTGAACAGGGCCAATGCCTGGAAGTCCATTGCCATTAATTACACGGAGGTCAGTGCCTGAAGAGGCATTATCATCATCCTT
Organism: Lamellibrachia satsuma; assembly: GCA_033239005.1. Taxonomy (NCBI): domain Eukaryota; kingdom Metazoa; phylum Annelida; class Polychaeta; order Sabellida; family Siboglinidae; genus Lamellibrachia; species Lamellibrachia satsuma. Next base: position 586,115 of record BSQZ01000036.1, read on the forward strand.
TGACGTGGAGATTGCAAGAACATGGAGATGGCTCAGCAACATTTAACGAAGGCTACTTGAGACATCGCCATGGCAACCACTGTACAACCCCGGTGTGAGATAGGACCGGAGGTCACTTTTCTGTGGGGTCACTTTTCTAAACCACACCAGCTTGTTGCTGGCAGACCTCGAGTGACCCATTGCCAGCTGTCTCATGGATTTAGCTGCTGAACCTGATGTCTCATGGTGAATGGAGGATTGCTGCCACAAGATTCTAAACGGGTTCCTCTGTAAGCCAAGCCACACATTGATTGATATGAAATGTAGCCACCATATAGAAGACGGCCTATGCATGCACCGTGGCATGATCAGCTTTCAGGTGATGCCGTTCCTGCTGGAGATCCGCTACCTGATGGACTGGATGTGGACAGACACAGCCCTGGGCCTCTACAGCTGGATGCAGATGGAAGACATCTACAACAAAGTATTCACCTGTGCATGTTTCCTTGCTGGCGAGGATGTGAGTCACCTAGCTGCAAGTCTTGACAAAGTCATATTGCACCTGGCAAAAACTGATAACTTGTTGCATCAATATAAAAGGGGAACTGTCATGTTCTTTATGTAATAGCACCATACCTATTATAATAGAATATATATACATATCTGCATACTTACATACCATACATACTATCATGACACCATTGCTGAGATCTAGCTGGTGGAAAAGAAAAACTACAGACTGTCTTAAAGGAGGTCATAGGTGGACATATATATATATATATATATATATATATATATATATATATATATATATATATATATATATATATATATAAAATAAAACTTCTGTGATGCCTAAGTCCCCAAGAACCAAGTGCTAAGCCCTCAAAGAACCCAGTACCTAAACCCTCAAGAACCCAGTGCCTAAACCCTCAAGAACCTAATGCCTAAATCCTCAAGAACCCAGTGCTAAGCCCTCAAGTACCCAGTGCCTAAATACTCAACTACCCAATACCTAAATCCTCAAGAACCCAGTGCCTAAATCCTCAAGAACCCAGTGCATAAATCCTCAAGAACCCAGTGCATAAATCCTCAAGAATCCAGTATCTAAACCCGTAAGAACCCAGTGCTAAATCTTTAAGAACCCAGCGCCTAAATCATCAAGAACACAGTGCCTAAATCCTCAAGTACCCAGTGCCTACATCCTCAAGAACCCAATGCCTAAATCCTCAAGAACCCAGTGCCTAAATTCTCAAGTACCCAGTGCCTGAATCATCAAGAACTCAGTGTCTAAACCCTCAAGAACCCAGTGCTTAAATCCTCAAGAACACAGTGCTAAACCTTCAAGAACCCAGTTCCTAAATCCTCAAGAACCCAGTGCCTAAACCCTCAAGAACCCAATGCTTAAATCCTCAAGAACACAGTGCTAAACCTTCAAGAACCCAGTTCCTAAATCCTCAAGAACCCAGTACCTAAATCCTCAAGAACCAAGTGCTTAAATGCTCAAGTGCCCAGTGCTAAGCCCTCAAGAACCTATGCAGTGCCTAAATCCTCAAGAACACAGTGCTAAACCCTCAAGAACCCAGTGCCTAAATACTTAAGAACACAGTGCCTAAATCCTCAAGAACCCAGTGCCTAAATCCTCAAGAACCCAGTGCCTAGATCCTCAAAAGCACAGTGTTAAACCCTTAAGAACCCAGTTCCTAAATCCTCAAGAACCCTGTGCTAAGCCCTCAAGAACCCAGTACCTAAATTCTCAAGAACCCAGTGCCTGAATCCTCAAGAACCCAATGCCTAAACCCTCAAGAACCCAATGCTTAAATCCTCGAGAACACAGTGCTAAACCTTCAAGAACCCAGTTCCTAAATCCTCAAGAACCCAGTACCTAAATCCTCTTGAACCCAGTGCTTAAATGCTCAAGTACCCAGTGCTAAGCCCTCAAGAACCTATGCAGTGCCTAAATCCTCAAGAACCCATGCAGTGCCTAAATCCTCAAGAACCCAGTGTTTAAACCCTCAATAACCCAGTGCCAAAATCATTAAGAACACCGTGCCTACATCCTCAAGTACCCAGTGCCTACATCCTCAAGAACCCAGTGCCTAAATCCTCAAGAACACAGTGCTATACCCTCAAGAACCCAGTGCCTAAATCCTCAAGAACCCAGTATCTAAACCCTTAAGAACCCAGTGCTAAATCTTCAAGAACCCAGTGCCTAAATCATCAAGAACTCAGTGCCTAAATCATCAAGAACCCAGTGTCTAAACCCTCAAGAACCCAGTGCCAAAATCCTTAAGAACACAGTGCCTAAATCTTCATGAACACAAGCTCAGAGGAGCAACATACCAGAATGGTTAAGCCTAATGTCATGAACAGGGATGCACAAGAATCATCACATGCACATGTTTGGTTTACTAAAAAAATTTTAAATAGAATCTCGTGATGAAATGAAAAGTCATTTAGCATAAATTATTAGAAATATATTAGAAATAGTTGTCTGTCTCAAAGAAATTATGAATCTTTTTTATTTTATTAGTAAAATGGAGTACTATTATTGAAATCTGATCTTTTGACAACTTTGTGTCCTGTGAAAGCATGTGACACTACCCATCTGTATGACAGCGGTACGTGACGCCACGAGCCACAAAGAGGTCGCCTGTCATCAAGTATGGTCTTGGTGGTATCCTACTCTTTATCCTCTTCCTCATTGTGTGGTTTCCCATGCTGGTGTTCTCCGTCGGTGGCACTGTCTTCATGTCCAAGGCTCCCAAAGGTTTCAGCTTATCCATCCATCTCGACAGTTACAAGGTAATGTATGGCAACGAGATGTGGTGAAGCTGCCTATTTCATAAAGGTGAATGTTCAGCTAATGCCAGCAATTAACATGCTAGTCGAGAAGCTATGTAGGGAAGAGGAAGTTGGTTTTGTGGATTTGTGGGGAGGTTTTGTTGGAAGGGCGGCTATGTACATGAAGGATGGGCTTCATCTAAGTGGAAAGGGGAGCAGTATTTGCGGATGGACTCTTAGCAGCAGTAGACAGTGGCATGGGTAGCATATCAAATATTTTTGGTAGTAAACACTATTTAAACTAGAAGCGCGGGGGGGTTACTTAGAGATGCCTCAAGCAGGACAAGAGGCCACTAGTACAGATAAACCAATAACAGAATGTCCGAAAAACATGTCTGAAGCAGGTTATAGATGCGTGTGTTTAAATGCTAGGAGTATAGTAAATAAGAAAAACAAATTAAACATTGGTAGAAGATATTGACACTCACATAATTGGTATAACTGAATCATGGGCCAACACAGACAACAGATGCTGAATTAGGATTGACAGGATACGTAATGTTTAGGAGAGATCGAATAGGAAGAAGGGGAGGGGGAGTTATTTTATATGTTAAAGAATCTATTCAGGCTTATGAAATAAAATTAGAAAGCAAAGCAGATTACAATGAAGCTGTTTGGTACAAAATAGTTTCAGGAAATTCCAAATTAACTATAGGATTAGATTACCGAAGTCCAAACATAAACAAAAAGGATACCACAAAAATACAAAATGCTATAAAGGAAGTTAGTAAAGAGGAATGTATCATAATGGGAGATTTTAACCATGGACACATACAATGGAAATCTCTAGAGAGTACAGGGGGTGAGGACCAACAATTTCTATTTTTAATTCAGGAGAGCTTCCTTACTCAGCACGTGCTAGAACCAACCAGGGGAGAAAATGTATTAGATATAGTTTTATCATCACAAAAAGAATTAGTGGACAATGTAAAAATACATGAACCATTGGGTAACAGAGAGTACAATCAAATACATTTTGACATCAACGTAAAATCAGAAAGTAAAGATAAAAATACGTATAGGAGAAACTTCCACAAAGGTAATTATAAAGATATGAGAAAATACTTAGCAAAGCTAGATTGGAATAACATGCTGATGAATAAGACCGCAATTGAATGTTGGAATATTCTAAAATATGAAATCGAGAGTATCATCAATAAATTTGTTTCCTTGAAAAAACAAGGAAAACGGTCTAGAAAGAAACACTTGTCAAAAGAAGCTATTAGAAAAATAGTGTTTAAGCAAACTATATGGAGGGTTTATAGGCGTACCAGAAAGGATGAAGACTATGCAAATTACAAAGAGGCACTTAACCTAGCTACAACTGAAATTAGAAAATCTAAAAGAACCTTTGAAAAACAATTGGCAGGTAATATAAAAAGTTACAGCAAGAGTTTCTATGCTTATGTAAGGAGTAAACAGAAAGTTTGAGATAAGGTCGGACCACTGGAAAACAACAGGGGAAACATAATTTCAGACGGGTTTCAAATGGCAGAGGTCCTGAATGAGTATTTCAGCTCAGTTTTTACCGCAGAAGATACCAGCTCACTTCCAGTTCCATTTACTAAATTTGAGAGCAATACATCATTTAGGGCAGTTATTTGTAACTCCTGCAATGATAGCAATGAAAATTAAGAAGATGAAAGATAATAACTCACCTGGAGTTGATGGGATACCACCAAAACTGCTTAAGGAAATTGTTGAGCAAATTAGTACACCACTTGCAAAATTTTTTAACTTATCACTAGAAGAATTTTCATTCAGAATGGAAAGAAGCAAACATTACGCCGCTATTTAAGAAGGGATCGAGGAACAAGCCAGAAAATTACAGACCAGTGAGTTTAACATCAGTTGTATGTAAATTACTCGAAACATTAATTAGAGACCACATGGTGGAGTTCCTTCTAAAACATAAACTAATAAATACATATCAACATGGGTTCCTAAAAGCAAGGTCATGTCTAACTAATCTCTTATGTTTTTTTGAATAAATTACAAAGTGGGTAGATGGTCACCAGTGGATGCTGTCTACTTAGATTTTCAGAAAGCTTTTGATAAAGTGCCATATCAAAGATTGTTACTTAAACTAAAAGCCCATGGCATAGGTAATGATGTAATCAACTGGATAGAAAAGTGGCTTACACACAGAAAACAGAGAGTACCAGTAATAGTAGATGGTGAGATTTCAAACAGGAAATCTGTTTTGAGTGGAGTACCACAGGGATCAGTATTAGGCTCTAAACTGTTTTTAATATATGTAAATGATTTGGAAGATGACATATCTAGCAAAGTACTAAAATTTGCAGATGACACGAAAGTATTCAGAAAAGTTACTAATGATACAGATAAACAAAGTTTACAGGATGATCTAGATAAATTAGTTAAATGGTCAGAAAAATGGCAAATGTTATTCGATTTTGGGAAGTGTAAATGTATACACACAGGACATGAAAACATGGATGAAGAATATAAACTAGGGGATGCTGTACTAGGTAGAACCACACAAAAAAAGGACTTAGGAGTAACATTTAGTGCTGGCATGAAAGTTTCAGAGCAATGTGGGATTGCTGCTTCAAAAAGAAATCAAATTCTAGGGCTAATTAGGAGAACTATCATGTATAAGGAGAAACAGCTAATTGTACACCTGTACAAAACAATAGTTAGACAATATTTGGAATATTGTATTCAAGCATGGAGGCCATATCATAAAAAGGACATAGACAAGATAGAAAGAATACAACGAAGAGCAACTAAAATGATTCCAGTTACGAAAGTCATTTATTACAATATGGTTTGACAACACTAGATACCAGGAGACTAAGAGGAGACCAAGTAGAAGTGTTTAAAATAGTGAATGGTTATGAGGATGTTGACAGGAATATGTTCTTCAAACTTAAAGAAGGCAGTAGAACCAGAGGACACAAAGCAGCATTAGTTGTTAAGGAGCAGTGTAGGTTGGACATGAGAAAGTACTCTTTCTCACAGAGGGTGATAAATGAATGGAAAAAACTGCCAAATGATTGTGTTAATGGTAGTAGTGTTAATATGTTTAAAAATAGCATTGACAGATATTTGATAAGGACGGGCTACACATAGATGAGAAAATTGTTGGACTCGTGATAAGCCAATGGCTTCCTTGTCCACTTGCCATCTGGAACTTGTTGTTTGGGATGGCAGTCTTGTTAAATATTGTTAAATATTATGAATGCATCCTGATTTGTTGCAGCCCAAAGTGGCAAAAACTAGCAAAACACCTTTGCACTATTTCTATCAGTACTTTGCTTTGGTTTTTCACCAAATATATGTAGGAAACACTCAGAAAACAAACAGCTATCGCAAATATGGTTTACAAAGAAAGCATTGACAAAATATATACAAAGTGAGCTCAAAGGTTGGAAAGAGAGATTAACAGTTTTGCTTGAACCTGCAAAAACGTCAGCAATAAAACTGAAACAGAAAAGGCATACCAACATTGCTAACATAAGTATTGGTATTCCATTGGTACCACAAAAACTTGACCAAGGCTTGTATATGGTTAGTTGTGATGTATAATGAACCATGAGAGACATTCAGTCTGGTATTTATTTAATCGGTGACAGAGCACAAAGCAGCTTGTCTACCACTATTGTGATATTTTGTTTGTAACAGGCAGTAATATTGTCACTTTCTACTTGTAACAGACATTTTCACTTTCTGTTTCTAACATTCTAACTACATACAGCTATAGCATACAGTAGTGCTCTCATGTGGTAATGTTCTGCTTATACAAAAGATGGTATCCCTCGCATGTGGTCAGTTTCTGTTTACAAAAGATGGTATCCTCATGTTGTCGCTTTCTGTTTTGACACTGATAAAAGTACCATCACATTGTGACTTTCTGTTTGTCACAGACAATCTTTAGGATGGATGTGCAGCAACGTCAACTCTACAAAATAAGCTCGAATGACTATACGTCCCTCAAAGAAACCTTCAAGTCTGACCAGGTCAGTGGAAACTATCGAAACATTGAAGCAAAACGTTGTTGTTATATACCAATTTGATTCAAATTAAATAATTGAAAATCACCTTAGAATAAAAAAGTATGTGTTTATTTCAAAGATAAACATTTGTTAGCTGCCAGCTTCCAATGAATAACCAAATGGATTTATTTAGTTAAATATTGGATTCTGTTCTTCAACATATATTAAAAAATGTTGTGCTTTTATTACAAACTAAATGTGGGTGGTTAAATGTACAAAATCCAATTGTTTTTATTGTGAACTCATGACATGTATAAACTTGTGTTGGGAATCGGTGTGGCCAAATCGATCGATTATATAATTGATTTGTGGGCGGCCATTGTCGGAATAAAGCAAAACAGATGTCATCCTGCTACCAGATAATTACTGAATGACTGTAGGTTGAAATGTTTATTTTATGATTTTCCTTGGCACTGGACTAGGGTGATTCTGATTCAAGCAGGTTCATTGTCTTTGAGTTGCTTATCGTGGCAGAGCCAGAACCAGTGGTGACCAGTGCCACGGTGGCAGCGAGAAATCAAGATAGAAACTTAATTGCTGAATGTTCACCCAAAAACCCACAAAGTCCTACTAACCGTCTGAATCTTTATAATGACCTGATTAAGGAATACTGTCTTTGACATGGAAACTAAAGTGAACATGAACTAAAACATCATCATTGCAAAACAAATGCGAATGGCGACCAGGCCAAACGTGAATGGCGACCAGGCCAAACGTGCTATTGGTGCCAGTTTATGCTCTCGCTCCAATTACACTTGTTTCAAATTGCGATTATGACTGCGATTATGAGCCAATCACAAAGCTTTCCAATACTACATGGGATAATCAAACAGTTTGTCGGCATCCTCGATAATGCCCAACTCTATGCCATTATAACTAGCCTCAATTATCCAAGCTCCATGATATGATTCCACTGTTTGTCACACACAAGATTCTTGGCGAGTCCAGATGGAACGGGAATGAGATGCAGCATAAATGTTTTATGTAATCGAAAATAATCGATCACACAAGATTGTGATCGATTAATTGATCATAGGCATCACCAAAGCAGTCATCGAAAAAATTTATTAATCGGAACAACACTAGTATAAAATATGATTTATTATGATTAACCATAATTTTACCCTTATCTGCTTATATGAATATCAACCTTGCTGTTCAGCAGGGGCAATCTGATAGGTGGACCAAGGCAGACTTGTGGATGAGGTTATATAAATAGCACTCAGAGGAACCGTGTACCTACAATCGTTTCAAAAATACAAACAAAACTAAAATAAGAACAACACATTATTTTCCATTAAAAATTATCTGGCTGCTGCAATATTACTCAAAACAAATTTGTAACTTTGAGGTAGGCTTACTGCTGTTTCCTTGAGTACCTAGACAAAGCATTTACCCATAGCCATAACAGTCATCTACTGAATGTTTCAGTTAGCCACAGCCTTCCTGTTGTCCTACTCAAAGGATGATGTGTATGTTGCTGATATCGATGGTCAGGCTGCAGACTTGTGGTCCAGCACTCCACCAAACACTCAAGGTCTCTACAAACATCTTGTTGGCAACAAAACATTCACTATCTACGTCATTGTCAACATCCCAAGTGCCACCAGGTTAGTGTCACCAGTTATGAGAGTGTCATCATCACCAGTATCACCAGGTCAGTGTCACCATCCCCAGTGCAACCAGGTCAGTGTCACCAGTCATACTTACTTAGGTTTACCGTAGGCAGTGGCCTCGGTGGTCAGATCTTCAACTTTCCCTTGGAATGCTCTGTGACTTCCTGGCAAGGGCAGCTTTATAGTTGTAGAGAAATTCCCCAGTACTCCAATACCTATCTAGACAGGTTTTAAATGAGTTGACACTTGGGGCAGTTACAACTACTTCCAGTAGATTGTTCCATAATCTGGTAACTCTAAGTGAGAAGCTTTCTTTTCTAACGTTTGTAGAAGCACGTTCTAGAAACAATTTCAAACTGTGACCCTTTGTTCCTTCCCTTGTATCACTGTCTTTGTGCAACTTGACAATTTTAGATACATCACTGTTATATTTCCCTTGAAGCAGTTTCTATATCTCAATCATATCACCACGTGTTCGTCTATATACAAGTGAGGGAAGTTTCAATCTCTCAAGTCTTTCTTGGTAAGCAATATCCTTCATACCAGGAAGCTGCTTTGTTGCACATCTCTGCAAGTTTTCGGTGGCATCTTTGTATTTCTGTTTATAAGGGGATCATATTGATATTGCATAAACTAGAGGACTCGTAACTAAAGCTTTATATAATGACACAAAAATTATTAAAGGACCTTCTAATAACTGCCATGATACTGGTTGCTTTGTTTATTTTTTGGTTGATGTGTTTATCAAATTCTAGTTTAGAATCAATAATAACCCCAATGTCTTTTTGTTTTTTTATTTCTCCTAATTTATTGGCAGTATTATCTGTCTTCAGATTATAAGCATACTCTTGCTATATTGATTTCCCTATGTGCATCAAATGACATTTATCTGGGTGAAATCTTAATAACCATTGACTTGACCAAGATGTTAAATAATCTAAATCGTCCTGTAGTGTATGCTGGTCATCCGGACTATTAATCGTTTTGAAAACCTTGGTATCATCCGCAAACATATATACATTTGAAATGATATTCTCCAGAAGATTATTAATATATAAAAGAAGTAGGATCGGTCGTAAGACACTGCCCTGTGGATTTCCAATTGTTACATTTGCCCACTCTCAAGTAGTTATACTCCAAACAGCCCAATCTTGAGCTAATGCAGGAGTTTGGACCAACGGCTTTTAGTGTCTCTTCTGAAAGACACGGGCAAAGTGGGGTGAACGAAATTGCCCAAGCTTCGAAACGGAGTCGAACCACCATCCTCTTGATCAACAGGTGGGTGCTCTAACCATTAGACCACCGCTCCCCACCAAAGTCAGGCTTGTTAACAAATGCATGTCAATGCGTTGGAATGCAAATGTTTCATTTGATTCAAATGCAAATGCCATTTTCAAGGAACACATTCAAATGCAAATGTTTTGGGGTGGCATTAAAATGCAAATGATTTTTGGTCACACAACAAAAGTGTTGGCTTTATATTAACAGTGACCATAATCAAATACATTTTGACATCAATGTAAAATCAGAAAGTAAAAATAAGAAAACATACAAGAGAAACTTCCACAAAGGTAACTACAAAGATATGAGAAAATACTTAGCAATGCTAGATTGGAATAACATGCTGATGAATAAGACCGCAATTGAATGTTGGAATATTCTAAAATATGAAATTGAGAGTGTCATCGATAAATATGTTCCCTTCCAAAAACAAGGAAAACGGTGTAGAAAGAAACACTTGTCAAAAGAGGCTATTAGAAAAATAGTGTTAAAACAAACTATGCGGAGGGTTTATGGGCATACCGGAAAGGAAGAAGACTATGCAAATTACAAAGAGGCACTTAATGCAGCTACAACTGAAATCAGACAATCTAAAAGAAGCTATGAGCAAAAACTAGCATGTACATTGTGTAACATAAAAAATGACAGCAAGAGTTTTTATGCATATGTCAGGAGTAAACAAAACGTACAAGACAAGGTTGGACTTCTAGAAGACAGTGCTGGAAATATAATATCACGGGTTTTTAATGGCAAAAGACCTAAATGGTAACTTCAGTTCAGTGTTTACCAAAGAAGATATTAGTTCATTACCAGTTGCTGATGCTAAATTTCAGGAGGCTAAATCTGACTGTTTAGGACTGTTAGTTGTAACTCCAGAAATGGTAGCTAAGAAAATAAAGGCAATGAAGGATAATAAATCACCGGGAGTGGATGGGATTCCTCCAAAATTACTAATGGAAACAGTAGAAGAAATCAGTGTACCACTTGCAAGAGTATTCAATTTTCATTAAAAGAGGGAGTTGTTCCGTTTAAATGGAAAGAAGCAAACATCATACCATTATTTAAAAAGGGTTCGAGAAATAAGTCAGAAAATTACAGACCAGTGAGTTTAACATCAGTGATTTGTAAATTATTAGAAAGGTTAATTAAACATGATATGGTGGACTTCCTCGTTAAGCATAAATTATTAAATTCATCTCAACATGGATTCCTTAAAGCGAGGTCATGCTTAACAAACATGTTATGTTTTTTGGAAGAAATCACTAAGTGGATAGACGTGGGATCGCCAGTAGATATTATCTACATAGATTTTCAGAAAGCTTTTGACAAAGTTTTGAGTGGGGTACCTCAAGGATCAGTATTAGGACCTATATTATTCTTAATATATATCAATGACTTGGACAACAGTATAACAAGTAACGTACTGAAATTTGCAGATGACACAAAACTGTTTAGAAAGGTTAATACTGAAGGTGATAAACAACATTTACAAAACGATCTAGGCAGATTAGTGAAATGGTCTGAGAAATGGCAGATGTTGTTCAATTTTGGGAAATGTAAATGCTTACATACAGGACATGGGAACTTGGATGTAAACTATAAAATGGGAGATACTGTTCTGGGTACTACTGTAAAAGAAAAGGACTTAGGAGTTACAATAAGCGCTGATATGAAAGTTTCAGAGCAGTGTGGTATTGCAGCTTCAAAGGGTAATCAAATTCTTGGATTGATTAGAAGAAACATAACATATAAGGGAAAAAAGTTAATTATACCTCTTTATAAAGCAATACTTAGACCTCATTTAGAATACTGTATACAAGCATGGAGACCATATCGTAAGAAGGATATAGATACACTTGAACGCATACAAAGGAGAGCAACTAAAATGATTCCAGAACTGAGAGGCTAGTTATGAAGAACGCCTGAAGGAATGTGGTTTAACAACTCTAGAAACAAGGAGGTTAAGAGGAGATCAGATTGAAGTTTTTAAAATATTGAATGGGTATGAAAATATTGATAGAAATATGTTTTTCTCACTCAAGAAGGATATCAGAACTAGAGGACATGAGGTAAAATTAGTAAAGGATCAATGTAGATTGGACATCAGGAAGCACTCGTTCTCACAGAGGACAATAAATGAATGGAACAAATTGTCTACAGATTGTGTAACTGCTAGCAGCGTGAATATGTTTAAAAACAAGGTTGACACATATCTCAGGAGGGCGGGTTATAAGTAGATGAACATTGTTGGACTCTCGATAAGCCAATGGCTTCCTTGTCCACTTGCGATCTGGGCCTTTGGCTTGGATGGCAAATCTTGTTAAATCTTGTTTTATTTTATTTGGAGAAGAAAGTCAAGAAACAACGTAATGTATGCAAACACATTATTAATTTATTTAATAAATACAGTAGTACATAATTATTGTAACCACTAAGTCCTACTACATGGAACATACCAGTCCCACTACTGTCACTACATAATCATGCATGTAGAGTCATTCACATACACAGTTCCATGCCTTCATAGTTCACGCTTCACCGGAGATTGCCTAAACCCACTAGCAATGCTAAGCATTGTAATACAACTATATGCACAATGTCACTGTTACACTAATCATTGAGGTAGGCCACAATGGAAGGGTAACCCAAGACAATAGACTGGTAAATAATTACAACTACTAGTGTACCACCTCCCTCCCTCCCTCCCTCCCTCCCTCCCTCCCTCCCTCCCTCCCTCCCATATGATTTAAGTTTGCATATCAGTCTTTTATGAGGGACGGTGTCGAATGCTTTCATGAAGTCTGGATATACTACGTCTATAGATTCTCCTCTATCTAAAGCTTTGGTCCACGATTCCATAACATTTAACAGTTGAAGTACATTAGAACGACCTTTAATAAAACCAAACTGTTGCGTACTGAATAGTTTATTTCTCGTCATATGATTGACAATAATGATCTTTGACACAGTGTTCCATACATTTGCATATTTTACTTGTTAGGCTGAGTGGTCTATAATTTCCTACCTTTTATCGACAACCCTTCTTAAATATGGCTGAGATCCTTCCCTGTTTCCATTCCTTTGGTATTTCACCCACTGCCAGTGAATTATTAAATAGCCTTGCTAGTGGTTTACATAAATGATTAGATAACTCTTTCAACAATCTAGGATGAACACCATCCTGGTCCTACAGATTTACACACATTAAGATTATCAAATTTTTTTATTGTTTCCTCATCAATAGTCAATTCTTCTATGGTGTGCCTTAACTTCACTGGTGGAATATGACGGATATCACCGTCTGGCTCTATAGTAAAAACACTTGAAAAAAAATTTCCTAAGACATCTGCCGTTTCCCTGTCAGAGTCTGTGAAACTAGATTTAGGATCTGTAGGGTCTATGTTCAGGTCTGAAACACCTTCCCGATTCTTGGTTTTAGAGTCATATATTTCCATACTGCTTTAGGGTTTGTCTTAGCCTTTGTTGCTAGCTTCATCTCAAATTCCTTCTGTATCCTCCTCGTTAATTTACGGACTTGATTTCTAGCCCTACAATATTCAGTATAGTATTTCCCTTCTTTTATCTCCATATAACGTTTCCTTAAAGTGTGGTTTTTCTTAATTTTCTTTACTGATTTCTTGTTTAGGGGTACTTTCCCCTTATGTGTGTTAATGAATTCATCCTCTATCTTTTTAATATATTCTTTAAAAACTAACCATTGATGGTTTATAGTGCTCGTGATAAGTGTATCATCCCAGTCTGTGTCAGTCGCCTTCATACCATTATAATCCCCTTGGTCATAATAATATTTAAGTCGTGTATTTGCTATTTCTGCATAGCACCTAAATGTAATGATAAGGACAGAGTGATCACTCTTACCAAGTGGGCTTTCATACACTATGTCATCTACCATACCTTTTTCATTTATTTACTTACTTAGGCCCTTAACTCCTCCTGTAGCATAGGCCATCCTCAACATTTCTCCAGTGCCTCCTGTCTTGGGCAATCCTCTCCAGTTGTTGCCAGCCATTCCCTGTTTGCTTGATGTCTGCCTTGAGGTCACTCCGCCAGGTGTTTTTTGGTCTCCCCCTCTTTCTCTTGCCTTTGGGGTTCCACGTCAGGACATGTCTGATTATGTTTGTGCTTGGCTTTCTCAAGGTGTGGTCAAGCCATCCCCATCTCCTCTTAAGGATCTCTATATTTGGGCTTTGTGTGTTCTATCCCAGAGGTTTTTGTTGCTCACTCTGTTCACCCAGTGTATTCGCAGAATTCTTCACAGGCAATGGTTGACAAATGTTTTGATCCTGATCAGCGTGGCCTTGTTTATTCGCCACGTTTCCGCTCTGTACAGCAACATGGACTTTACATTTGTGTTAAACAAGCATATTTTTGTGGTTTCTCCAATTACCTTTGACTTACACACATTTCTCAACAGGTGGAAAGCTACCCTTGCTTTGCAGATCCTTTTCTTAAAGTCAACCTCTGTCCCTCCATGCGTATCCACTATGCTGCCTAGATATCTGAAGTATTTGTCCTCTTCTAGTGTCTCTCCCTTAAGCATGATTGGTGTTTCGCAAGTAGCATTTGTTCTCAGGATCTTTGTTTTCCTTTTGTTGATTTTCAACCCAATCCATGCTGAAATCAGTGCCAGTTCTGTTGTTTTGTCCTGCATCTGCCTATGGCTGTGAGACAGGAGTGCAAGGTCATCCGCAAAGTCCAGGTCATCAAGTTGGGTCAGCATCGTCCGCTGGATTCCATTTCGTTTCTCCTTGGTTGCTGTCTTCATGACCCAGTCTATGACTAGAATGAAGTGGAATGGTGACAGTAAGCATCCCTGTCTCACCCCTGTCCTAACCTCAAAGTTCTTTGTAAGTTGACCTTCATGAATGACTCTGCATGACATTCCCTCATAGAAGTTATTGATCATGTTGACTAGTTTCTTGGGCACCCCATAGTGTCTTAGCACTTTCCAGAGTGTCTCCCTGTCCACACTGTCAAAGGCTTTCTCGTAATCAACAAAGTTGATGTATAGGGATGAGTTCCATTCGATGGATTGTTCCACTATGATTCGCAGTGTTGCAATCTGGTCAGTACACGATCTGTCCTGCCTGAAGCCTGCTTGCTGTTCATGCAAAGTTTGGTCCACTTTGCCTTTCATTCTCTCTAGGATTGTATTCAGAATAATCCCAGGTACTGACAACAACGTGATTCCTCTGTAATTATCACAGCAGCTCAGGTCTCCTTTCTTGGGGATCTTGATAAGGTAACCTTCTTTCCATTCTGCTGGAATTTCTTCTTTTTCCCAGATCTCCTCAAAAAGACTGTACAGCATTTCTACTGAAGTATTTACATCTGCCTTTAGTGCTTCTGCAGGGATACCATTAGGGCCTACTACTTTCCTTTTTTTCATATATGCGATTGCCTTTATTTATCTCTTCTCTAGTGGGTTTACCACAGTCTATTGTGAGATCTGTCTCAGCTGGTTGGATGTGTGGTTGATTCTGCGGTGCTGGTCTGTTGAGCAACTCTTCAAAATGCTCTGCCCATCTGTTAAGCTGTTTGTCTGCCCCCATCAGGATGCTCCCATTTTCGTCTCTGATTTCTTGAACTTTCCAGCTAACTTCTTTGTTGTATCGTAAAATTGCTTCATGTTCCTGCTAACTGCTGCTTTTTCTGCCTCTTGTGCAAGTCCCTCCACGAAGTTCCTTTTGTCTGTTTTGACACTTTTCTTCACCTCTCTATTTGCTGCTGTGTGCTTTTCTGAGCTATTACCTTTGCTGCCCTTGTGCGGCTGCTGTTGACTGCCTCCTTCTTGTCTCTTCTGGTCTGTATTTTCTTCATTGTTTCTACTGAAATCCAGTCTTTCTGTTGGGGTTTCCTTCTGCCAGTTATCTCTTCACCTATGGTGTTTACTGCATCTTTGATGTGACTGCATTGGCTGTTGATGTCTACTCCCTCATCTTCATCATACAGTTCTTGCAGGACTTTGAATCTATTAGCTAATGCGACTTTATATTCTTCTGCTGTGCTTGGATCCTTCAGGAAATCCACATTATATCTTGTATTTCGTCTTTCTTGTTCTACTCCATTTCTTCTTAGCTTGAGTTTTAGCCTGGCTGTTACAAGGTGGTGATCAGACACAACGTCAGCGCCTCTCTTCGCACGCACGTCTTGTAGCAATCTTCTAAACATTTTGTTTATGCCGATATGGTCTATCTGATTTTCAGTGACTTGGTCAGGAGATACCTTTATGTATTCTTTTGTGTGTGAACACGCTTCCCTTAATCACAGTGTTGTTTACGTATTGCACAGGCATTCACAAACCGCTCCCCATTGTCATTCATTACACCCAGCCCATGAACCCCCATCACATTTTCATATCTTTGGTTGTCCGATCCAATCTTTGCATTGAAATCCCCCATAATCAAATTGATGTTTTTATCACCTAAATTGCTCATGATATCAAGGAGGTGGTTGTAGAATTCATCTTTTGTTTCATCAGTCTTGTCGTTGGTTGGGGCGTAGCACTGCACTATGTTCATTTTAATCCTTTTGTTCTTTGTTCTAAAGGATGCTGTTATGCACCTCGGTCCTCTGGCTTCCTAGCCAATAAGTGCTCTCTGTGCCTCCTTCCCCAATAAGAGGGCAACCCCCTCTGAGTGAGGGGCATCATCTTCCTCGTGTCAAGAGTATAGTATAATCTCTCCTGTTGTTAGTCGCAGTCATCCTGACTGGGTCCATCAGGTTTCACAGAGCCCGAGTAGAGCGAGGTTGAATCTCTGCATTTCTGCTGCCACTTGGGTAGTTTTCCCTGCCTCGTACATTGTTCGCACACTCCATGTGCCGATGTTTAGATTTTTCCTGGTCGAAAGAAGAGTAGTTGGCATTGTGGCTTCCTTTTGGCTTTGACACTTCATGTGCCCTGGTAAACCAGGCCCTACCTCTTCCAGGACAGTTTTATTTGTTGTGAATGTTTCTGTAGCATTGGGTTTCTTTATAGGATGGGGTGCTAGCCCCACGCCCAACCCTCCTCCTTTCTCAGCCGGGCTTGGGACCGTCCATGTCGGAGTTATACCTTTTTCATTGGTGAAACTAAATCGAGAGTGTTCAATTTATTTCCTAATCACCCCTTTGTGGGGAGTGTCTCTTATACATTCTTTAAATTTAGTGTCTGGGCTGTTAGTGTTCTCTACGAGTGTGTGCCAGTTTTTCCAATCTATGTTGGGGTAATTAAAATCTCCAAGCAAGAGAAGATGTAAGTGTTTATAGAGCATTACTTCACTAATCAGTTCATTTAATTGTTCCTTATTGCTGCCAGAGCTCCCCGGGCTTTTATATAAACATCCTATCAGAAGAGTGTATTTTTTGTTTAGTTTTATCTCAACCCATATCAATTCTTGAAAGTTGGACTCTAAAGATAGGAAGGGCTTTGCGTTTAGGGTTTTATGGGTATATATACAAACACCTCTTCTTTGCTTATCAATGTTATGAAATAAATCATAGTCACTCAAACCCAGTTCAGCAGTGTTTAGTAGAAATTTCTGTTTTTCGGTTTAACCTCAGTGATCCCAATCATCATACACTTATGTGATACGACTTGAGCTCTGAACTCAGTATATTTATTGATTAGACTATCAGCACCTGAGATATTGACACATATCTCAGGAGGGCGGGTTATAAGTAGATGAACATTGTTGGACTCTCAATAAGCCAATGGCTTCCTTGTCCACTCGCCATCTGGGCCTTTGGCTTGGATGGCAAATCTTGTTAAATCTTGTTAAATCTATTGTACTGAGAGTACATGCAGAGGCTTCCAAGGCGTTGTGACTAGTGTGCAGTACTCGACGAGAAAAACGTAAATCTGTCCCAGGGCTACTCTGGGTAAAAGACGCCTTGGTTGAAATTTGCCTGTTGGTATACAGAATGACTCAGGTTGGGAGTGCAGCTCTACCTATGTTAATGTTATCACTACATTTTTCCTATCCTTACCTATGTTGTTTACATTGTGCACCTAACCGAAAGAATGAAATTCTTGGCGGGAAATCTGAATGGATCGATTTACAGTTTTAGATTGGATTCACATCGCATCAGCTCAGAATTTATATCTAAACATCACACTATGGTAATCAGTATGTTACTAGAATAATATGATTAGGATGAAAAACGCCCTTTCTCCACTGTAAAAACCAAAAATTAACTAAGCATCGGAGCTCATAAGTAGACAGACATCGTAATCGGAAGCCACCTCCCCTTTTCATGTCACTATCAACGTCATGTTAGTGTCACCATACTTAGTGCCACAACTCTATATTACTAGGTACATCGTATCCGACTTGCCTATTTTTACTGCCAAAAGCTATTAAATTAATTTGGTGATATGAGATGCATTCAGTTTCCAAATTGCATCAGTTTACACAAGTGTCTTAACATCTAGCATAATGTGACTTTTGGTTCAGGAAACATCAATAATTGTATGTGATAAAAAAACATATTGATATTTGAAATGTGCATGAGAGGGTGTAAGTTTCTTGGTGAGCACTTATGCGTGTTGTTGCAGTGATGGTGAAGAATCAATCTACAACTTCTCCTGGGTGCTGTTGCAGTGGTGGTGAAGAATCAGTCTACAACTTCTCCTATGTGTTGTTGCAGTGGTGGTGAAGAATCAATCTACTTCTCCTGGGTGCTGTTGCAGTGGTTGTGAAGAATCAATCTACAACTTCTCCTGGGTGCTGTTGCAGTGGTGGTGAAGAATCAATCTACAACTTCTCCTGGGTGCTGTTGCAGTGGTGGTGAAGAATCAGTCTACAACTTCTCCTACATGGTGTTGCAGTGGTGGTGTAGAACTAATCTACAATTTCTCCTGCATGTTGTTGCAGTGATGGTGAAGAATCAATCTACAACTTCTCCTGCGTGTTGTTGCAGTGGTGGTGAAGAGTTAATCTACAACTTCTACTGCGTGTTGTTGCAGTGGTGGTGGAGAATTAATCTAAAAGTTTTCCTGCGTGTCGTTGCAGTGGTGGTGGAGAATTAATCTACAACTTCTACTTCGTGTTGTTGCAGTGGTGGTGGAGAATTAATCTAAAAGTTTTCCTGCGTGTCGTTGCAGTGGTGGTGGAGAATTAATCTACAACTTCTACTTTGTGTTGTTGCAGTTGTGGTGGAGAATTACTCTACAACTTCTACTGCGTGTTGTTGCAGTGGTGGTGGAGAATTAATCTAAAACTTCTACTGCGTGTTGTTGCAGTGGTGGTGGAGAATTAATCTACAACTTCTACTGCGTGTTGTTGCAGTGGTGGTGGAGAATTAATCTAAAAGTTTTCCTGCGTGTTGTTGCAGTGGTGGTGGAGAATTAATCTACAACTTCTACTGCGTGTTGTTGCAGTGGTGGTGGAGAATTAATCTAAAACTTCTACTGCGTGTTGTTGCAGTGATGGTGGAGAATTAATCTACAACTTCTACTGCATGTTGTTGCAGTAGTGGTAGAGAATTAATCTACAACTTCTACTGCATGTTGTTGCAGTGGTGGTGGAGAATTAATCTACAACTTCTACTGCGTGTTGTTGCAGTGGTGGTGGAGAATTAATCTACAACTTCTTCTGCATGTTGTTGCAGTGGTGGTGGAGAATTAATCTAAAACTTCTACTGCATGTTGTTGCAGTGGTGGTGGAGAATTAATCTACAACTTCTACTGCGTGTTGTTGCAATGGTGGTGGAGAATTAATCTACAACGTCTACTGCATGTTGTTGCAGTGGTGGTGGAGAATTAATCTACAGCTTCTACTGCGTGTTGTTGCAGTGGTGGTGGAGAATTAATCTACAACTTCTACTGCGTGTTGTTGCAGTGATGGTGGAGAATTAATCTAAAACTTCTACTGCATGTTGTTGCAGTGGTGGGGAGAATTAATCTACAACTTCTACTGCATGTTGTTGCAGTGGTGGTGGAGAATTAATCTACAACTTCTACTGCATGTTGTTGCAGTGGTGGTGGAGAATTAATCTACAACTTCTACTGCGTGTTGTTGCAGTGGTGGTGGAGAATTAATCTAAAACTTCTACTGCATGTTGTTGCAGTGGTGGGGAGAATTAATCTACAACTTCTACTGCATGTTGTTGCAGTGGTGGTGGAGAATTAATCTACAACTTCTACTGCATGTTGTTGCAGTGGTGGTGGAGAATTAATCTACAACTTCTACTGCATGTTGTTGCAGTGGTGGGGGAGAATTAATCTACAACTTCTACTGCATGTTGTTGCAGTGGTGGTGGAGAAATTAATCTACAACTTCTACTGCGTGTTGTTGCAATGGTGGTGGAGAATTAATCTACAACTTCTACTGCATGTTGTTGCAGTGGTGGTGGAGAATTAATATACAACTTCTACTGCATGTTGTTGCAGTGGTGGTGGAGAATTAATCTACAATTTCTACTGCATGTTGTTGCAGCGGTGGTGGAGAATTAATCTACAGCTTCTACTGCGTGTTGTTGCAGTGGTGGTGGAGAATTAATATACAACTTCTACTGCATGTTGTTGCAGTGGTGGGGGAGAATTAATCTACAACTTCTACTGCGTGTTGTTGCAGTGGTGGTGGAGAATTAATCTACAACTTCTACTGCATATTGTTGCAGTAGTGGTGGAGAATTAATCTACAACTTCTACTGCGTGTTGTTGCAGTGGTGGTGGAGAATTAATCTAAAACTTCTACTGCATGTTGTTGCAGTGGTGGTGGAGAATTAATCTACAGCTTCTACTGCATGTTGTTGCAGTGGTGGGGGAGAATTAATCTACAACTTCTACTGCATGTTGTTGCAGTGGTGGGGGAGAATTAATCTACAACTTCTACTGCATGTTGTTGCAGTGGTGGTGGAGAATTAATCTACAACTTCTACTGCATGTTGTTGCAGTGGTGGTGGAGAATTAATCTACAACTTCTACTGCATGTTGTTGCAGTGGTGGTGG
This sequence comes from Lamellibrachia satsuma, assembly GCA_033239005.1. NCBI lineage: Eukaryota > Metazoa > Annelida > Polychaeta > Sabellida > Siboglinidae > Lamellibrachia > Lamellibrachia satsuma. The sequence continues at coordinate 606,808 of BSQZ01000036.1, forward strand.
AGAATTAATCTACAACTTCCCCCACATAATGAACATTGACCCCAAGTCGAGGGACAAGAGGGACAGACTTGCTGCGATGATTCTGCCAATGATAAGTGATTCCAACTCTACTGGAGTCAACACCACAATAAGACCAATGTAAATGTGTGGACAGTGTATTCACAACTTGTGATTGTTTTTTGAGCATGCAGTATTCTATTCTACCAGGGGTGGTAGTAGTACTACAACACCCCTGGCAGATAAACTTGTTGAAACGAGGAACTTTAACTTTTTCCTATGCCATGTATTAATGTAGGCTGAATCATTTGTACTTCATCCCACTTCCTGTATTGGTCAACCTCTTTCTGGGAACTAGATGTGTGCCGCCAGACTTTAAATAGTGTTTTTATGAATTGATTAATTTTTATTAATTAAAGTTAAGTTACTTCCCGAATATTGCATGTAACATAAACCACTATTGGACACATCCCAAATTCCCGAAAATTGGTAGGGATGAAGCCCATTGGTTAATGCAGCAACAGTTCCACGTTTCAGCTGGGTTATCTGCCAGGGGTACTGTTGTACTTGACAGTCCCCCTGGTGACCAGGATTGTGTTACCTGGTCAATGTCACTTTCATCATCTTTCATCACTAAGTCCATGTTGATATGCAAACAATAAACTATGTTTAGCTTAATCTGCTTACAGTATGATTCCCTTCATATTTCCACGCTACTTGTACGTGTCAACAAAAGGAGTTAAACCGGTCAACAATTTGGATACAGGTAAACATTTATTTCATTCGTAGGTTTAACACTGCAGTAAGGACAATTTAGGAAATGATTGATGTGACTTTGTTAAATGTTTTGTCTTTGGAGCAAGTTACACCATGATTCCACATGGTATTGTAGAATACCTAAATTTGACGCTGCAAATGAATTGCATCGGGAAGACTTCTGCATGGTGGGAGATCCACGAGTTCAGGAAATCAAACATCTTCCAGCCTGAGCGTGGAAACAACAGTGTCAGGTTACAGAGAAACGCCCTTCTGGTGACCTTCAATGAAAGGGTCGCGCCCACCTTCCTGGCCACTATAACTCAATATGGGTGAGTCACTTATTTTTCTTACATTATACTGTGTGCCATTGCTGCTGAAGTGGTGTCACATACTTCAGCTGTGGCTGCATGATTCAGCTGTGATCACAAGCTTTTACTGTATTGTGGCTGCATGCTTTAGCTGTGGTCACATACTTGAGCTGTGATCGCATGCTTCAACTGTGGGGTTGCAACTTGCTTTAGCTGTGGTCACATACTTGAGCTGTGGTCGCATGCTTCAACTGTGGGGTTGCAGCTTGCTTTAGCTGTGGTTGCATGTGTGAGCTGTGGTCGCATGTTTCAACTGTGGGGTTGCAGCTTGCTTTAGTTGTGGTCGCATGTGTGAGCTGTGGTCGCATGTTTCAACTGTGGTGTGGCTGCTTGCTTTAGGTGTGGTCACATGATTGAGGTATTGTTGTCTCTTGCAATGTTGTGGGCTAAACTAGTAGTGTTGTCTCTTGCAATGTTGTGGGCTAAACTAGTAGTGTTGTCTCTTGCAATGTTGTGGGCTAAACTAGTAGTGTTCTCTTGCAGTGTTGTGTGCTAAATTGATTTTGTTTCTTGCAGTGTTGTGGGTCTGTATGTATCTCTAGTGTTCGTGGTGGGGAAGGTGGTGCGATTGCTGACAGGGAAATTGTCGTACAGCGTCATCTACACAGAGATGCCATACGTGGGTCGCATTTTGCGTCAGTGCCAGGATATTTACCTGGTGCGGGAGAGTGGAAACATGGCCCTTGAAGAGGAGCTCTTTGCCAAACTTATATTTCTCTACCGGTCTCCCGAAACACTCATCAAAGTAACCCGCCCCAAAGTGGAGTGATGACATCGTATCTCAAACTGTTGGCTGTCATGAATGACTTGCTCATTTTGTATCACATTTGTCATTTAAGGGGAGAAACGACAGGTGAAATGATGTTTGTTTTTAAAATACTAAAAATGTTTTTCCAATGTATTCTGATAGCTTTGTAGGTTTGCTATCCATAAAGTTCACATACAACAATACTTTCCAACTTTTGCTTATTTATAATATGTCCTACCAGTTGTGTAGCAAAGAATAAGATGAATAAAACACTCAAAAGACCTTATTTAGCTAGCATAATTACTTATTTAGCTAGCATAATTACTTATTCTTCTTCCAAATGTGAAAAACATGGTTTTGAGAAAACAGCCTTCGAAGATTTAAAAACGGGATTTATTACTATTATGAAAGAGGCATGCTTTATTTATGAAAAACAGTGATTTAGAAGTATGTAATTGCTATAACAGTGACATTTATGGATATTAAACATACAAAGCCATCAGAATATGGTGGAAATACATTTTGAATATTTTTTTAATGTAATTTCTTCCTCCGTGTCTCTCATTAAGTTGTTTTGGAAACTTTACATCACCCTGCATTCAAACGGAATGGAAGTAACACGTAGTTATACAAATGAGAACTTTCTGTCGGTTGTTTTAAGTTTAATTAGGAAGTTGTTTTCCTGGTCGTTTATTTTTTAGTATCAGTGTTTATTCATACAAAAAAATATATATTTGTTTGGTTTTGTTCTGAGCCGATGTGTAGGCTTAAATGTTCAATTAAATGTCCGAATAATGTGCATTAAACATAAATACAGCTATCTTACTTGTACAAGAGATATCACTTTTAGAACAAGTAAAGTAGAAAACAATGTGTGTGATCCAATCATGTGACACGACAAAACAACCTAACCACGTTTTGTTAATAGCAACAAAAGTGGTTATTTGTAGGTATTTCCCATATTTTAGTACAATACATGAGGTAGGGCAAGAAGAAAGAAAGTATCCACAATATGCTAGCTCGTTTGTGCAACTTATGTACAGTCGGCCCCGTTATTACGCCTATTCGGATATAACGCGGTTGGTCGTGGACCCCGATTTTCTGCCACCAGGAGAAAATGCCAAAGAACGAGTATCAACGTGTTGTTTGTTTTGCGCTGCCGCCGACATCAAACGCTGACGTCGCTGTCACTGGCTTTACTTCAACGGTGTGTAAATTGCAATCGGGATTCACAAATACGCGTCGCACAAGAATCATATCAACAGTGTTAAATGCATTTAGCATGCAATACCAACATAACATGTGCTTCCATTACATCGTAAATTTAATCGTTTTCGCGACGCGAAACCAACATGCCAAATTCCTAACCCAAAGGTTTTATTGGTACGCGAAAATACGAATTCGTCATCCGCATATGAAACGATGAATCGATGTTAGGTGGTGCGTAATAAATGTATGCTTCGGTCGAGATAGGTTGAAAGACGAAGTGAAGCAATTATTAATTCTACTTATTGTCGTTTTCTGTTTTTTATCAGCATACACACTGCGTTTGTCAAACCATACACGTTTTCGGCTGCTCAAATCCAGGTTATTATTTTCGATTCGTAGGCCTATTGATCCAGTACATCATCATCGTAGAACTATATAATAACGATATATGTATATGTTTTTTATTCAGTTCAAGAACCAACAGGGTGTGACATTTAAAAATAATACACGTTGATGCTAGTATAAGTTTAATAAGTTCCATAAACTGCATGTTGGCGTATAAGACAGTGCTGCAAGCACACAGGGCTCCGACAGCGTTCATGGACTTGGTGCAGCGGGCGGCGATCGCTGTTGTTTAGTAGCTCCCTGGTGGCAGATATGGAAACACCTAACGCGCCTCGCGTACAGCGCGGTCCGAATTCATGGACTCAGACAACCGCGTTATAACGAGGCTCGACTGTATGTAGTTTTTTGTGAAATCATCAGCTATTAAATTATTTAATTCTGCATGCAGAATTTATTGAAGTATAAATGGAAACGCTGAAAACTCACGAATTTCCCCATAAAGTGTTTACCGTTTTGAATATCCACTATTTTGAGCCTTATTAAAACTAATGACTAAAGTCAATTCTTTTGATAATTTGAACAAAAATACGCGCTTTTAAATTTTTAACAGACTGGATATTACTTAAACTATTCACACACTGCATATTAGGATATCAACGAACTGGCTACATCAGTTGAGAATGCAGTTTTAACTTTGATTAAGCAAGGCGTATTTATCTATACAACTGTCCAGTCTATTTAAAACAGCTTAAATTGTAATTCTGAAATGGTATCTAAAATATAAAGAAGGTGAAATAAATAGCAAGTTTTTTTACTTGTTACTGAAACAAGTAGTTCCTTTGGAAGCAAACATTACATTTAGAAACAAATGATGTATGGCTTAATCCATGATTACATGCACGCTAGTTAAACTACACAAAATGCTAACTGTTTATTATCATTGCTAAGATCAGGTCTAAGATTCAACACAATTTGCACCAATTTCCATGTGAAACATCAGGCACAACAACTAGCAACACAAACTGTAAAACACGAACAATTTATTATAATCTTATCGGAGTAAATAATGTGTAACGAAATCAAAATCGGCATAAATACACAATCAAACGTTTAATTTAGTTCCACTCCAGTTACATCCTGCAACATTAAAAACACTCCTACTTAATACAAACACAATTCACATGATCTGAGCATGCTGATTCAGATACGCTATCAAAAGTTAGATATTGAGCTAGATTCAATCATTACATAACAAGGGCTTGAAAAAAAAATTATTAAAATTGTCGTTTTCAACACTTCAAAATTCTCACACTGTCCATCACATTTTGGAAGAGAGACATTAAAAGCCTTTTGTCCAGTCTTGTCCTGTCTATCTGGTTATATGCTGTATCAACTAACAGCTGAACCAATTTATCATCATTTTGTCAACCAGCATGTCCTCTTTAGATTGTGTATATTGTGCGTAGTAGTGACTGATGTACAATGTCCATTACAAGATATGATCACAGAATCACAGTATTACCAGCAGTTCAACATGATTGCAGCAATGGGCCTAACAACTGTACATATACAACCTATATCTGATCATAAACAACTCAGTTGTTTCCAACACCCAAATTATGTTTTTCTTTAGATGCAATACTATTTTTTTTTTTTAAATTCATGATACATGCCCAAACATTTTCCAAAGTTTCATTATGTTGAAACTACGACAGAATCATGCTTTGGAAACCGTTTTGTATTTACCCATTAGTAATGTTGTCCAATTAGCTAGTTAGCTAAATATCATGATGGCATAATACATTGGTGACTGGGATTGATGTTTATTAAATTAACGTATCGTATTGCGACACAAATATCACAATCATAACATGGCTTCGTGTCTTGTTGCACCGGTACTTTCAATATTTAAAACGTTGATAAAACCCATTATCACTTGAAGTAAATATCCACATTTTAATGCCATGCTCATGATGAAACATAAATGTATTCGTTCAATGCCACTAACTGGGAATGCACTCCTAGTGAACTCCCCCTTTAGTACAAGATTCAGTTCAGTAATCAATAAAATGTGCAAATATAATTTATTCAGAAAACTGTCATTGTAACTGCCTGTGCATTTAAAACCATTCTAGATTAAGACTAATGAGACAGTATGTACTCGATCAACAAAGGGTGAAAGTCATCCTACATGTCCACTGCAATAACGCACCATCTCAAAACATTTAAATTAAACAAAATTAGTTTCACTGGGGGTGGCGGTATTTTATCTAGAGTTCCATATCAATGAATTTTTCCGCAAACTATTAATTTTCCAATCACAGTCGATAAGTGTGCCGACATCTAGCAGGCAGGTTTTTGTTGACGACTGAAGCGCCACCTGGTGACTAAAAAGTTGCACACATGTCAATGACCTTTAATTCACAATCCATGTAGTAGGGATGGGTTAAATTACATTGGTTTCATGCAGTTCCACATCAGAGTTTGAGATGGGCTTAACTGAAACATCAAACTACATATGTTTGTCTCATGCATTTTCATACTAGATTACTGCAGTGAAGCTTTGTAACCAACAGAAATGTGTGTGAGAGCCAACACAATCTATGACCACTGATGGTTGAAGCAGTGCAGATTCACTCAACAAGGTTCACCCAGAGAAGACTTCGTTGAGCTGCTGAGTAACCCGGATGAACGTTGTACGTTTACTGAGCTCCTTCAGTTTTGATGCGCCGACATATGTGCATGTTGAGCGCAGACCTCCAAGAATGTCCTGCGACGTGTTGTAAACAGGGCCACGGTAGGGGATCTCAACAGACTTGCCTTCAGAAGCCCTACAACATGTTGACATGCTTACATCACGATAATGTAGCTGTTTGTTTGTCACACATTCAGTGCATTCACTTTTCTCATGCTTGATTCATCGTTACTGTCCAGATTAAATTCGGGTACTGTCTCTAAAACTAATTGTGATTAATTCAAACTCTTTCCTCAATTAATTTAACCCATCGGGTTTGTTGATGTCCAAATCTGAAGTGACTGAATAGTTTAAGTAACATGTACAGTATCTTTAACAATAGAGTGCACATCACACTTTTGTTAAAACCATCAAAAGTCAATAGATCTGTTGACTTGGGAAAATACGAACATCATTATGTCGTGGTATATATTGGCAAGGCTGGATGCAGGCAAACTAGCAGAGAGCAGAGGTGGAAAAACATCAAGTTTTCTATCAGCAGCCCCTCTCCATCTTTCATCCTCCCCCGATCTTCTCGTATCCCTCCTCACACAGTCCTTCCATCTCGACTGTAGCCTTCCCCATTTCAGAAAGAGTGGCTCGACAATATTGTAACTGTACCCGACTTTCAACCCTGTACAGGAGGGAACAAGGAGGAAGAGCACAACATATATATAGCTGGACCACTTTTGCCCTTTTCTCACAGAATCATAACTGGACCTGGTCAATGGTTTCATAAAAATTTAATAACACATTTGCACAAACAAGCTAGCCTGTCGTAGCAAATACCAAATAGGTTTGATCTTTCGTGAACTAATTCTACAATGAGACGCGCAAAAAACTGAACTGAGGAATGATCTCCGAAGTGACTGCAACAGACCTGTACTCGGCCACGCCACCTGCATACATCTTCATGGCTGTGGCAGACGCCATGCCATAGAAGAGTTTCAGTTTCTTGCCGTTGCGTTCAATCACCTCGCCTCCAGACTCGTCGTGTCCAGCCAACATTCCACCCACCATCACGAAGTCTGCCCCCGCTCCAAACGCCTTCGCAACATCACCTGGACACGTGCACCCACCATCCTGAAAAACACATTCAAAACTGAATCTTGGCCCGGATGAATCCAGCATGCGGACATGGAATCCACTGATTTGTGAAAAGTTCTGTCCTACCATTTTTTATTTGGGCCCAAATTTTATGACGCAATATGTACTCATGTAATTATTATGATGATGATAGGAGTGCTCATCTACAAAATTTGTTAAATGCCAAAATCACAAAAACCGAGTTAAGAGTGACATCAAGTTGATAGTGGTGTAGGTAAAAGTGTTTTGTGGAAAATCGCTATATGCCAAACTGTTGACTGATGAAATATTGGTTTTCCTATCAATCGCTTAACATTATGCAACAGAAACCATGATTCATCTTGAAAAGCATAAATTGGATGCAACACGTATTGCAAATAAATGCCTCATATGATAATAGGAACACTGATTTTCCAATTCAAAAACGCAAATTACATTACAGAATTTTTTTTTTATAAACGCTAAATTAAATTGTAAATTCCATTTCAAAAAGGCAAATTCCATTTGAAACCAAAAGAAGACGAGGCATATTAATGGCACAACTAATTGTTAAAATACTCCAACCAACAGACACACACACCACACACACCACTGGGAAGCTCTAAGCCGTGATTCACTGCAGATGGTGTTGATGTGATTAACACATGGCCCTGATGCACTCACAGAGATGATGTGTCCGCCCAAGCCATGGGCCGCATCCGAACACTCGATGACCGCACTCAGTTGTGGATATCCAACGCCTGTCTTCTTGCGAGTTGTGCACACGGAGCCTGGGCCTATGCCCACCTTGATGATGTCAGCGCCTGCCAGCAACAGCTCCTCCACCATCTCTCCAGTGACAACATTCCCTGCCTAGCAACAACACATGCACACCTCCATAAGTTTAACACTTCTTCCACCATCTCTCCAGAGAAAAATTTCGCTGCCGGCAACAACACATACACACCTCCATCACTTTAAAAGTTCCTCCCCCATCCCTCCAGTGACAACAACACATGAACACCCCCATCACTTTAAAAGTTCCTCCCCCATCCCTCCAGTGACAACAACACACACACCTCCATCACTTTAAAAGTTCCTCCCCCATCCCTCCAGTGACAACAACACTTTAACACTTCCTCCACCATCTCTCTCTAGTGACGACATTCCCTGTTTTACAGACATTGAATTTATTAGTATTTATAAAATCTTGGTTGTTTAAAAATATGCCAGGTTTATGATATATATAGAGACCATAATGGCAATAAAAGAAGAACCCAAAAATCTTCACCATATAGTGGTTTTTATAGCATCAATTGTTGGTCCCAAATTTTCGGTTTATGCAATTTCTTAGTACATGAAGTATAACATTGTTAATTTAGATGAACTTTGAGATCGAAAAATTTAGAGAATTGGAGCATTTTAATTATATACAACCCCAACTAGCTATATCCAATGAAAATTCTTCTACATTCCTTTTAACAGCTTTCACTTATTATCTGGTTCGTAAACACGATAAAATCTTGTTTCCTGTAAAAAGGATAATATAAATAATGTATTGATGTTGTTTGTATATATTCCAACTTCTCCAAAGCTGGTATTTAGATTTTTAACGTTATGTACTGGTATACACATACAACTGCACATACACAAATCATGCTGTGATGATCATCTGTAAGAGACCACCACATATGACAGCAGGCAAATTGACATTCGCAGTTCCACTTACCATTATCGTGTGGTTTGGAAACTCTGTGCGCACTTCTTTCACAAATTCAACAAAATGCTCCGAGTAACCATTGGCAACATCGAGACAGATAAATTTGATCTCTGGCACGCCATTAATGATTGACCTGAGCATCTCGAGATCTCCACGTGCCATGCCGGAACTGACTGCCACATGCTACAGATGGAGAAGACACTGTTAAAACAAAGTTTACTCAAAATACGAAACCCCAAGCAAATGCCCAAAGTTTTATATTGGACCTCTTTTTAGAGGTGGTCTAAATATAGAAGATTGCATCACAGTAATTATGTCATAATTGTAAATAACTATTTGTTTATATATGGTATGACACACGTGTAGGGCATCACTGACACACACATCCACAACACGTATCTTTCATTGCATACAAAAACGGTTTCAATACAACGTAATTTAACTTTCTTATTTTATTTCAAACGACACATTCTTTGGTACATGTTTGCTACACTTGATGTATGATCACTGTGGAAAGTTTCGGACGGATATAGATCTTCAATGTCCTTGATTTGGTTGAGGTTTCATCACATGCTCACTCGGCTGCAGTGGCTGAACAGATTTTGAGATCATCTATGGATTGTAGCCTTCATTGGAACTGCAACTGTGGGGAACTGCAGACAATGGCCCATCTCCTCTGCTGTCGACTACTGGATGAGGCCTGCACCGCAGAAGACCTCGTCACTGTCACTGAGCGAGCAAAGGCGTGCGCCCGCAAGTGGCAACACATTGTGTGAAGGACACGAAAGAAGAAGAAGCCTTCATTGGTAGATGTTGTCATTAGGATAGCCACACTGTGTCTGTTGCACTAAGGCTGAATTGTGATCAAACCTCAACCAAATAAACTACATTAAAGATACCCCCCTCCGAAACTTTCCACAGTAACTATACATCAAGTGAAGCAAATGTACACCACGGAACATGTCCTTTGAAATAAAAATAAGGAAATTATATTAATGTTGTACGTACCTGAATATACTACATGCTGTTTCATACCTTCAGAAGACTTTTGTTTTCACTCGCAAACTGCTTCCATGCTTCAACTGAGTAATGTTTGTGTATAACAGTGAAGAGATCTTGCTGGAAGCACAACAAGAATTACTTCATTATCACAGCAGGTACAGGGCAGTTGATCACAGCAAACGGTCTCGAGTATGTATGGCATCGGGTCTATAGAATGTTGTGTTCCCAAACAACAACACAAATTGTTGGCAAATTGTCATATTTATGAAGACTTAATAAATACTGACACATATGCCAGTTACAGGGCAATAACTCAGTGCTAAAATGCTGTCAAAGGAATCATTTCACATAAAAAATGCAGAAAGGGTTCAACAAAATCTAGTCTTTAATAATCATGTGCTGAATTATCTAGATGGATATATGGCATCAGTGGTCAAATGTTACTTAATGTCATTATGTAATGTTCAAACCTTTCCAAGTACTTTGGCCATTTCAAAGGTGCCAACTGTGTCCATGTTGGAAGCCATCACTGGAATACCATCGTACGTCTGCTTCGAGTTACGGAAGAGATACTCCCTATGTAGTTTCACCTACAGTCCGAGATTACACTTTGTATGCAGCAGTAGTTAGACAATCATTGATAGAACAAATAAAAAATGTTTTTTGCATTTAAGACTACCACTCTTGATCTTGAATTAATTTTTATCAGTTTGATTGTTCTCCTTTTCCTTTGAAAGAGCTCTATATTTACAATCTGTCTTTTTGTTCTTAGAGTAGCCATGTCTGTAAACATAAACTTAACTTTGTCAATGGTCTAATACAGTCTAATAATTAAGACTTTAATTTTTTTATTTATATGTTTTGTTATTGAATTTAAGTGTTATCGTACCATATCTAGCATTATTTCAGCAACATTCTATCTTACGCATAATTGAAACGTCTAAATACTGGGTAAAATTCTATGAATAAAACTTCCAAAATATTAAAATAAAAATGATTATAAACACTTGCACATTTTATTTTGAGAAACACCCGAAAGAATTTTTTTATTCAAATGCAGGCCATATTTAAGTTAACAGCTACTAAAACTCTGATTTCACAGCACTATTCATTGCCTTCACGTAATATATGCAATATTTCATTATGTAAGTCTATGATGCCCTTGGGCCTTGCCAATCAACTCTGCCCGAGAACCCGACCCCGCTTGTCTCGGACTCTTGATTGGGACTGTGTCTGTGTGGAACTTACATCAGCTCGACTACGAATTGTGCTTCGTTTCGGGCGAAATAGCACATCTTTAAAGTCGAGTTTAATATCCGTGTCGATTCGTGGCATGATGAATAACTACTGTATGAATTAAAGTGTTAAATGTGCGAATGATTTCTTGCACAAACTCGGTGCCTCAGTTTGTTTGACAGCGTAGCCGATAAAAGGAACCGGAAGTTGCCGGATTGGCAGTCATCCCAGTATGTGGCAGCACTAGACGTCGCATGATGAAAAAAACGCCCGTAACTGACCACAATTGCCCTTCTTACTCTATCTACCATTAATGTGTTGTACTTCCATAAACCAAACGACTATTTGTGTTGCATCGGATAACTAACTGTTAATGACAATGCCAGTTTTTTCCTCGATGACGATGTTCGCACTAGCTTCTCAACTTTGGGGAAGAAACTATCGCGCCACCTAGTGACAATGGGGATCCTCCGCAAAAGAGAACCAGCTCATTCACTCGACGCAGCACTGCATGGGGCTTTTTGGGAGCAATCATTAGACAGACTGTGTGTTGGGCAAAATATTTGATTGTTTTGTCCTTGTTGCAACCATATTTTATTACATAATATTATTAATGATAACTTTGATTCCACAAACTAAAATGGCTATGGCTATGCCCCCTAGCCCTACTGCTGTTGAGACATAACGTCAACGATAGGTACGTCATGCAAAAAATAAATGCAGACAACACTCGTTCATTCACACGTTTTACTCACTCTAAGTCTAAGACAACTCATGGTGAACATTTTATTATGGCAATAATTCAGTGACAAAGTTTGGAAAAAGTGTGATGTCGCTGTGATATTGGTGTTTGTTTAGGTAATACAAAATGTGTTTAAAAATTACACCATAATCTTATGGTAATGTAATTAGGCCAAGTTTAGTTTTTGGCAATTTGGACATCACAATAACTTATCTTGGAGAAATATGCAACATAACTGGTATGCCAGCTTTCAAATATAAATATTCAATAACTCATTTCCTTTTAAAACTTGTTATGTGTTGCATTTAGCAGTGTCGTTTAATTACATTTAGCAGCGTTGTTCAAGTTTAATTACATTTGGTCATGTTGCTGTGACTACTTTGATCTACTGTGACGCTGGCATTGCATTCAACAACAATACAGAAAAAATAAGGTCAACATGTAAATACAGCAGACGTTGACACAAAAACAGTCAATCTTGTCATGGTTTATCATACCGATACATGTCTGCTCTACATCATTCAAACGCAGTCTCCTTCATTTTGAAATAGCCAATAAATCTCCATCCCAGATGACACCAAGCACCACTCAGAGTTGGCCAAGATACCACTGCTGCCCTTCTCTCAGTAAAGATGAACAGCAGCTCAGACTCTCAGAGCTATGAACAAGCGAAGACTACCACTGACCACAACCGTATGTACAGGCATTCAATGTAATGATTAATTTGTCTCTGCAAATAAATACTTCCTTTTGTATTCCTCTGTTATGTTTGTTTTGTTTGCTTTGATATGTGAAGGGACATAGCGACCAGTCACCCATGTGTAAGGCAACCAGGTGTGAGACAGCCCGGACTGTGCGGGGAAGCGTCAAATGGCTAATATTAGTACTAATGTCATCTTGTATCTTGATCATCACAAGATGACATGTATGTTTACCATTATCTCTACCAAGGTCCCTAAGGACCAAACGAAACCAATGCTATTATAAGCAACAGAAAGCACCAGCCTCTTCCAATACTTTATTTATATGTCAAAAAAATGAAACCTAATAGTGTTCATTTGAAGACGTTCTCTCATTCAATCAGTTCAGTATCATCCAGCAGTTGAAACACAACAGCCAATTTAATATGGCATGCTGTCCCTGCAGTATGTAACACCATGACGTCCACTGCCTATAAGTCACTGCGTACGCCGAAGCCTGCAGGTTTTGGTGGCTCTGTGAGTGTAGTTAGGCCAGCGGCTGGTTCAGCTGTAAATCTACCGCTCCTAAAACACGTAATGGTAAATGTAGATGAGAGGATGTGTCCTATATGACAGACACATACAAAACGCAACAGATTCGCACAGCATTTGTTCACGGGACATTTGCTCAGTGGACATTTATTCACAGAACATAAATTTGTTTACTGGACATTTGCTCAAACGGCATTTGCTCACCAGATTATTTCAACAAGCACTGTTGCTTGATTATCATTTCAGCTTTGAAAATTTGCCAATGTAATGAAAAGCGTGAAACTAAAATAATTGTAAAGTTTAATCAAGCCGTAGGACATGTACACCATGTATTTGGACTTACAATTTACAAATGAGGCATCTACATTCCAAAAAGAAATAAACTTAAGCTGGTTCTGCTTAACTGATCACCAAATCTAAGGTTTGAAATCATAATTATTATAATGTACATTTAATAGAACCCAAATAATGTACATTCCCAAATTTTCTTTTGCTTCAACTTGTAATGACTTGTCTTTGTAGTGCCTGTCTGTTGAACACATGCAATTATGGATGGATACTGCGTGTCTAAGGAGACAGTTTATCTGACCTGGGTCCAGCCTTTGGCACTTTGCCTGCTTTCAGCTCATCGATGATACTGTCCATGTCTTTAGGAGTAAGATCCTCCTGTGGAAGACATACATACAAACTCATGAGTGACAACTCTATAACAATATTTTATGCTTGTCATTAATTATTAATTCGCAATAGATGAATACTTCGCCACCACAAATGCCAGGTCGTTCAGAGGTCGACCACGGAGAGGCCCGGTACTGTAGTGGTTAGCATATCCTCTTTATCTACCAGGTTCAAGGTTCAAGACCTGGAACAAGCATGGGTATGTTTGCTGTGAAGACCTGGCTCTCAAAGCTGTGTATCCCTCATGACTTGGATGATCGGTCCTGTCTCATTAATTGGGGATGTAAAAGAACCCGTGAGGACGACATACACTCTGACAGGGACCGCCCTCAGTGACATGCACTCTGACAGGGACCACCCTCATTGCCAGCAAAGAAAGGTCAGCTTGGCGATAATGTTCTAAAAAAGGTGACCGGTTGAGTGAAACCTCATAACACCATCGAAATATTGATTGTAGTGACAACAACATTACCAACTTGTGAGTTAACAGAATGTTGCCAAGCGCTGAGAACAACTAGAATGGATGAACTACAACAACGTTGAATCTATGACGTATCAGTCACGTTGATGTTGAAACATTACTTGCACACAAATCATCAGTTGATGAAGACTTTATGATTCACAAAAAAATAGGCATAGGAGAAGCCTACATACTTCATGTTTGAAATGTGAGAATACTCTTCATATAAGACATTAATAAGCTGCAGAATACTCTTCATATAAGACATTAATAAGCTGCAAAATTAATATGAAATCTGCTTTTCCAGCACCATAATATATGTATTCATTTACATCTATGTCTATAACATGAGCTTTCATCTGTAACCCTGATGTACAGCAGAACCAATGATCCACAACGTAAACAAGAAATGTCTGCAGACATCTGCAGACATGCAACGTGTTACCATCAGTACTCACATAATAGCTGTCATTGATTTGGACAACAGGAGCATTGACACACGCCCCCAAACATTCGACCTCTCCCAGGGTGAACATGTTGTCCTTCGTTGTCTCGCCAACATTAATTCCTGCAATCGTTTGGTAAATGTTATGCTTTTGTTCTAGACTTATATAATGGTACATTTCTATTTGTGTGCAGGTAAAAGTTCTCACACCTGTTTGGAAGGACCTATAAATAGAACGTAGTGTACAACGATTTTTATTGGTTAACTGAATGACTGTTTTGCAGACATTGCAACACAGAATTTTATAGTCTCTGTAACATATTGGTTGCTTTAAAATAATATCCATATTGTACAAAACGTGTTACTATAGTGAACTTTCATGTCTTGATATTTTAGAAAATACAGGATGTGGGAATGAAATCAAATATGCCAGTTTTACACATGTGCAGACACCACTGTACAACACATAAAAGACAGGCCAATAAATATAACTGTCAAATTAACATTTTATACCATTTCTGATGTGGTTCAACCATGTGAGGGTGTATGGTTCAACCCTGTGAGGGTGTGTGGCTCAACCCTGTGAGGGTGTGTGGTTCAACCCTTTGAGGGTGTGTGGTTCAATCCTGTGAAGGGTGTGTGGCTTAACCCTGTGAGGGTGTGTGACTTAACCTTGTGAGGGTGTGTGGTTCAACCTTGTAAAGGGTATGTGGTTCAACAACGTGAGGGTGTGTGGTTCAACCCTGTGCAGATGTGGTTTGACCTTCTTGTGGTTTGACCTAGCAGCACTCACCCAGTTTCTGTTTGAGGGCGTCAATGATGACCCCGCAGCCACAGCCACCAAGCGCACAGGGCGTTGTGGAGCACACCAGAACCCGATACTTGCCAACTGGCTCTCTGCAGACAACACAACAAACCCACTGAATTCTCATGTAACAACTCTAACATCAATGTCCTGTCTACTACATACACATAACACTACATGATACATCCTTGTAACAACAGGATTCTCAAAAACGTTTCAAGCAGAAGGAAAAATTAGGAGGCCCAATGGTGCGTTTACAACTTATAAACAGTGTTCGACACACCAATTACAAGTCTTATTTATGAGTCATGAATTTGTATTCACAATAAATATGAAAACTCAGCATTAAATGGCTGGAGAGCATTATGTAATTATGTTAGTAGTTTAAGTGATGGTGGTGGGCTTAGCAAACTGAAATTAAGTAAATGAGCAGTTGTTTCCCATGCTTGATTAAATGTACTAGTCTGGCAAGCCGAAAAAAATTTCATTATGGTATAATTTTTTATGTGAAAATACGGGACTTCCTATATAAGTAGACAGCTCATAAAATAGACGGCTTAGTAGACGTCTGACTGGGCCAGTTGATCAACATTGAGTTCTGATGTTTATTTTTACTTACTATCATCACAACGTTAATATGCATACAACATTACCCAAACAACTGAGGACATAATACAAAATATAAGGTGCTTCTAAATACCTGTTAAACATAGTATAGAAGGTGGCGACTTCGTATATGCGTATACGGGACATCTTGAGTAGGTCTGCGACGTAGTTCATTGCGGAGATGGGCAGCCAACCTCCTGTAGTGAAACACAAACGAGATGTATATCTTGAGCTTGTTCATACCAGTGTCTGATAGACAATATTTCATTCTGTAAGATTTATTAACTTTATTGAAATTCTAACACTATCTTTGTTTTATAAATTAAAACTCCCTCCTCAACAGGTTTAGCCCATCACGAATCAGATTCATAGATGTTCAAATTTATAGTGTCTGTTTAATAGTTTTAGTCAGTTTAATAAACGACTACATACTTTTGTTGAAATCAATAAAACAATGACTTTGATCATTAGATTGGATAACATACAAAAAGTGTGAATACCTTTATGTTAGTGTACAATAAACATATGTACATGTAGAAGTGGAGCCAGTTTTTGCAATTGTTTTAAAAAAATTTTTACTGGATCCAGACATCCAATAAAAAATAATTTAATAGTCTGTCTGATGATTTTACTAAAACTAAATAACAAATTTGTACAAACAAGCTAGCATGTTGTAGTGGATACTAAACAGGTTTGATTTTTCATGAAATGAGTACGAGACAAGATGAGTGAGAAATGAGTACGAGACAAGATGAGTGAGAAATGAATGTGAGACAAGATGAGTGAGAAATGAATGCGAGACAAGATGAATGAGAAATGAGTGCGAGACAAGATGAGTGAGAAATGAGTACGAGACAAGATGAGTGAGAAATGAGTGTTAGACAAGATGAGTGAGAAATGAATGCGAGACATGCGAGACAAGATGAGTGAGAAATGAGTGCGAGACAAGATGAGTGAGAAATGAGTACGAGACAAGATGAGTGAGAAATGAGTGTTAGACAAGATGAGTGAGAAATGAGTGCGAGACAAGATGAGTGAGAAATGAGTACGAGACAAGATGAGTGAGAAATGAGTACGAGACAAGATGAGTGAGAAATGAGTGTTAGACAAGATGAGTGAGAAATGAATGCGAGACAAGATGAGTGAGAAATGAATGCGAGACAAGATGAATGAGAAATGAGTGCGAGACAAGATGAGTGAGAAATGAGTGTTAGACAAGATGAGTGAGAAATGAATGCGAGACAAGATGAGTGAGAAATGAGTGCGAGACAAGATGAGTGAGAAATGAGTGTTAGACAAGATGAGTGAGAAATGAATGTGAGACAAGATGAGTGAGAAATGAATGCGAGACAAGATGAATGAGAAATGAGTGTTAGACAAGATGAGTGAGAAATGAGTGTTAGACAAGATGAGTGAGAAATGAATGTGAGACAAGATGAGTGAGAAATGAGTGCGAGACAAGATGAGTGAGAAATGAGTGTTAGACAAGATGAGTGAGAAATGAATGTGAGACAAGATGAGTGAGAAATGAATGCGAGACAAGATGAATGAGAAATGAGTGCGAGACAAGATGAGTGAGAAATGAGTGTTAGACAAGATGAGTGAGAAATGAATGCGAGACAAGATGAGTGAGAAATGAATGCGAGACAAGATGAATGAGAAATGAGTGCGAGACAAGATGAGTGAGAAATGAGTGCGAGACAAGATGAGTGAGAAATGAGTACGAGACAAGATGAGTGAGAAATGAGTGTTAGACAAGATGAGTGAGAAATGAATGCGAGACAAGATGAATGAGAAATGAGTGCGAGACAAGATGAGTGAGAAATGAGTGTTGGACAAGATGAGTGAGAAATGAATGCGAGACAAGATGAGTGAGAAATGAATGCGAGACAAGATGAATGAGAAATGAGTGCGAGACAAGATGAGTGAGAAATGAGTGTTAGACAAGATGAGTGAGAAATGAGTGTGAGACAAGATGAGTGAGAAATGAGTGCGAGACAAGATGAGTGAGAAATGAGTGTTAGACAAGATGAGTGAGAAATGAATGTGAGACAAGATGAGTGAGAAATGAATGCGAGACAAGATGAATGAGAAATGAGTGCGAGACAAGATGAGTGAGAAATGAGTGTTAGACAAGATGAGTGAGAAATGAATGCGAGACAAGATGAGTGAGAAATGAATGCGAGACAAGATGAATGAGAAATGAGTGCGAGACAAGATGAGTGAGAAATGAGTGCGAGACAAGATGAGTGAGAAATGAGTACGAGACAAGATGAGTGAGAAATGAGTGTTAGACAAGATGAGTGAGAAATGAGTGTGAGACAAGATGAGTGAGAAATGAGTGCGAGACAAGATGAGTGAGAAATGAGTGTTAGACAAGATGAGTGAGAAATGAATGTGAGACAAGATGAGTGAGAAATGAATGCGAGACAAGATGAATGAGAAATGAGTGCGAGACAAGATGAGTGAGAAATGAGTGTTAGACAAGATGAGTGAGAAATGAATGCGAGACAAGATGAGTGAGAAATGAATGCGAGACAAGATGAATGAGAAATGAGTGCGAGACAAGATGAGTGAGAAATGAGTACGAGACAAGATGAGTGAGAAATGAGTGCGAGACAAGATGAGTGAGAAATGAGTGTTAGACAAGATGAGTGAGAAATGAATGTGAGACATGAGTGAGAAGATATAACTGAGGAACTTCATTAAAGTGAACTACGGCAGCTAACAACATACTATAAACACACATGTGCACAATTAGATTCACTTTGTTTATGCTACTACAGACAATGTAATGAAGACATATATCACACGTTCCCAGACACATCAAGGAAGTATATTATGCCTGGCTATGATAAGGACATATTATACCACTCTTTTCTTACATAAAACACCCTCCTCAACTGATTTAGCCCATCATAAATCAGGTTCATTGTTTCTCTGCCTGCCTAACTGACCAGTCTGTGTAACAAAACCTGAGCAAGATGCAAGTGACCAGTCACCAAACAAGAATGACCAGTGGCCATACAAAACTGACCATTCTGTCGCTGGGCAAGGTCAAGCAGGGGGATTGTAGCTGCTGACTGATGACCTGTTGGATAGTGTCCAATGATGAGATCTGCCCGCTGAAACAGAGCAACAATTCCCCCTCTGATATCTCCTCAATGCAGACTTTTCCAGGACACAAACCTGTGAATCTTAATAAAGCCAAGTTAACAATTTTCATGGGCAAAACGGTCATTTCAACACATCAGTTTATTCAAATGTATTTTCCAAACAAATTTAACAAACAATAGTATGCAAAGTTAGTTCATCTCACGAATGTGTAGGAAAGTGTCACTGTGCAGCGAGACATGCACCAAAATAACTGGAACATTGATAGGACCTAGACAAGTTCATATCCAACATAACAAATGCAATAAAGACAGGAGCAGATGATGCATGCATCTATACTGTCTCTGACATACCCATTGATGTAGTATTTCTGGGACAACACTGATTTATGTACTTACCTTCTTGTTTTCTGCACTAAACTCAAATTGCAATGATGCATTGTTCTCTGGTGTGTCCCGATGCTAAAAACATGACATAAAGATAAACTTTACAATGAATATATAAACATGCACATTTTAAAATGTCAACGTACTTTGTCTCTGCTGAAATACTGCTTACTGCATAAAGTACTGTTCATTTGGCTGCCATTCCATTTCCGTATATATATATAAATAAATATATATATATAAATATATATACATATATATATATACATATATATATATATAATATATATATATATATATATATATATATATATATATATATATACATATATATATATACACATTAAATATTTAACTGAGTAGTCCCAAGTTACATTTGCAGTAACAACTTCAAACCAGGCTTCTAAACCTTGTCTCTGTCTTGGCAATGTTCTTGCATCCATTATTTTTTATGTTTACCTGACGATTGGATTTGTAAAAAGTTTCACATACTGAACTATATTAATTAAAAGTTTGTCACATTCAACTTTGCGCTAGCAGCTATTTTTTCACCATCTTTTTCTCGTTGTGTGCCGTTCCACAGTGCATGTCCAATTTCCTACATAATAACGGCAAACTTACAACGAATAGCTTGTCACTGCAGACTGCGGCAGATCCGTGTAGACATCTTATGGTGCGGGACTGAAACAATTCCAACATGCAGTTCAATCATTAAAAGATTATACAGAGGAACCTCGGTTTATGGTCACCCCGATAATACAGTCACCCCGCCATTATGATCACCCTGAGACAGTCCCAAATGATTTCCACGGTAAAAGACAGGACATTAGTACCGCTAATCCAGTCACCTCGCTATTCAGGAACACGGTCAGTAACCCAGTGCAAAACGTCGAGATTGCCCACAGATTAACCCCGCACTTATGGTCAGTCACAGCCGGGAAACCAAGATTTGGCGGCTGCAACGGCAAGCAGCCGCAGGCCGGTCGTCGTTCCATTAAAGGCAATCTCAATACAAAGCCACGCACTGGGATCTGCGTATTTACACAGCGACCAGTTAACTTGAGAAAACAATGCAAGAAACAAGACACCAGTCATTTTAGTTAATACTTTGAAGGCAAATTCTTAGGCCTAAGCTTAACGACTGAGTAAGATTTATTGAAAATCACGGCGCCGTCGATGGCTCAGTCATCAACGCTAACAATATGACACCGTTTATTACTAGGTGCCCTATTGTTTGCTTAAACACCAATGAGTACTTGTGGGAATAGCAGGTCTTAGAGGTGGCAAAATGTTGCAAAATTAGTGGCATAACGCACTAAAATGAAATGGAAGCGACAGCGAAAAGACGTGTTAGGAACGACCTTATAGCTTAAAAGCAAAGCTCGATGTAATCAGAGATACCAATGGCAAAAACCATCGGCAATTAGCAGAACGGTACAATATCAGCTGATCACAAGTTGGGAACATTTTGAGAAACAAAAGGAAATATCTCGATGCATTCGAACCAGCCAGCAGAAAGCGACCAGCTATCAACATGACATTCGACGAGATTGGTGTAATTTGCATTACCGACATTGATATCGAGTTTGTATTGATGATTACAAATTATAATAAATCTCTTGCATGATTGGATCAAATATGGTACATGTACAATAAAACGATGTGATATTGTGGAACAAAATTAAATAATCCTTTGATACGTAGCACGTGTGGTTATATAATATAGGCTCCCCAAAATAAACCATGTCATCTCTGGTGGATAACTCGTGTTCGATCCTGAACAGCAAATCCCATGATGCTTCAGTGCCCATATTCACTATTAAGGTCACCTCACTATTATGGTCACTTTGACTCAGGCCCATGGGTGACCATAATACCAAGGTTCAACCGTACTGTACAATGGTGACCACAATCTCACTAAATTAAAATGTATGTTTACATCATTCAGTTCAACTTCATACTCATAGTTGATAAATTAGCAGGAAGTTTGAATGTGAATTAATTTTATTAGACAGTCCACATACAAATGCAGACACACTCAAGGAATGGGGTAAATTTTGTTTAATTTTATTTTAATATGTATAATAAATTCCAATTAGAAAAACGTATATTGCACCTAAATCGTAGGAGAAATAAATTAGAACTCAAGCTCAACAGCATATCAAAGCGAAAGGGTATAAATGCAGGACTTCTCAAATCAGTTTACAATATCAAGTTACCGACAGCTGAATGAATATTCCCAGTGAACACGCAAAACAAATTGACTCCATCACTTCAAGTCAACATTTCAGCAACAAAAATGCAGTTTATGAATAGGAATATTATATATATATATATATATATATATTCTGAAAGTACGATAATCAGTGAGTAAAATGAGACATATCATTTTACATTTCGTCGTCATGGTCACCAGCAATCCAAGATGGCCACCACAATTTTGGAAAGAAGTTTTTTCTAGCAGGCATTTTCTAAAACATGACTGTATTGGCAGTGTTCGAAATTCAGACCCTTTTATCGGCAACCGTTGATAAAAGGGCTTGTACATGCTAGGGAAACCCCAGGCGTTTGCCACATGGATGCCCATTGGATAATTCATATTTAATTATGTCAGAATCATGGGGAATCCAGGGGAAACACTAAAGCAATGATAGCGGATGAAGTTGCAAATGAGAATTGCAAACAAGTTCGATATCAGGCATGGGGTCAATTGGGTTTTGTCAATTCCAATTCTAGCCAATTAAAAAAGATCAATTGCAATTCCACCTTGCAAAAAAATTAATTCCAAATCCAATTCCATATTATCAGTTCCAATTCCAATTTTGTGGACTGTTAATTCAGTTGTTCCAGTGGTTCAGTGGAGTGACAGTTGTGCCAGTGGTTCAGTGGAGTGACTGGAGTCTGAGGTATCTTCACATTATCTGCTCAGAACATAACATTGAGCACATTTCACTTGGAGTTGACACTTTTCTAACAGAGTAATTGGCTTGCTACTACTGCATTGTCTCATTGAGCAGGTATTTCAGAAGATATTTATCCAAGGTGTGTTTAATTTACCTGGTAGAGGCTTTCGTCAACGTATCACGTTGACTTCATCAGTACCGATGACGCTGAATGACGTCATCGTACATGATGAAGAAATTACTGGAGCCAAGTAGTCATCCCATACGTAGAGGGGGTTTCAGAGAGAGTACACTGAGTACTGAAGAAATATCGAGTAGTAACAGCCATGCGTCCCCACACCACTCTCAGGCGCTTGTTTGTACATCCCAAGGACAAAGTAGAGCTAGAAGAACAGGGTGAACTGGTGTACCAAATACCATGCAAGAACTGGAACACTACTAAAAACACGACTGGAGGAACACAGAAAGGATGTAGACAACACAAAAAAAGAGAAATACACAAGGAGCTGGAAAAAAAGATTGATGTCTAAAATCAATAAATCCGCCCTTACAGACCATGCGACAACTGAAAACCACACCATAGACTGGGACTCAGTCTGGGAGTGAGTGAAAATTGTAGACAAGGAACCCAACCGAAGAATCCGGCACAGCAAAGAAGCCATCTGGATCAGGAAAGCTAGAACACCCATCAACAGAGACGAGGGCAATTACGTTGATGAAAGCCTCTACCAGGTAAATTAAACACACCTTGGATATGAAAAATTAAAGTTATCTGATTTTAACTTTGGAGGCTTTGATCTGGAGTAAATCGACAATGGCGTCAATGTTTTCCCGGCCCCAGGCCAGTTTCGTAAACTAATAAAATTCATATTGAAATGTTTATAAAATTCATTACTTTATTTCATAGGTCTGCTAGTTATAAGAAATGAAAGGCAATATTTGATATGGTTTATATTTATTAAATTGTTATTACTTTCTTTTAATTTAAAGCAGTGTGTTTTAGTTTTATGAATTATGCCAGGCCTTGTAATAGATTACTATTACTTAGTTTCCTTTCTATTACTATGCAATATATTACTATTACATTTCAAGCTATTACTATTACTCTTACATTTTCAATCAGAACTATTTTCTTTTGATTAACCATTTTAAATACTTAATCACTTGCATAGACTCAAGACAGTTATGTGGGGTGTATAATTAATTAAAATACAATTAATTCATAAATTTCCCAATTAAATTAACCTGACACAATTCAAGTCGGAATTAGAAGTTTCATATATTCATTGGAATGAAACAAAAAAGCAATGGCACTGTCATATAACACAGTCTGATTATCCCATAGTAGACCCATACTGCTTGGCTGCTGCTTGGTGGACAGGTAATTACTGGCTCAAGGATAGGACATTTTTCACACTTTTGGTCAATAGCTACCAACTGAAAAAAACACACACAGAAAAGTTGGCATATATGCCCCTGGATTTTGTTCAAACATTACCCAGCATGGCAGACCGGCAGGTTGGGTTGGGAGATGGCAATGATTGATTTTTTTATTCAGATGTTATAGACAGTCTGTTTAGTGCTTGAAGCGTGGAACCCTTATCCCACTTCAGTGAATGAATGAATAGGCTTGTATGAAAAGGATAGATGGTTGGTAGCCATGGCTTCAAATTACCAATTAGCCATGTAGCAGTCACACTGTCAGTGTCTCCTGCTAATATCGCTGAAGTTCATTGACTGTCATGATTCGGTTACTAAACCATTTTATCACCACTGTAGGAAAATAAATAAATAAATAAAACTGCATGTGAACAACTGAACATGATGCTTGTCCAAGTCCAATTATGTCAAACTACCAAATTTTTTTGGTCTGATTATTTTCAATGAAATTTAATTTTGGTGTGAATGAAATGTTCAATTGTAATAGCAAAGTAATAGCTCAATTACTATTACTTTGATTTCTATAATTATTACATTGCATTCTATTCAATATATTACTATTACTTGAACAATTGTAATCGTTACTATAACTTTTACATATTACTATTAATCCAGGCCTGAATTACGCATTGTTTTGTTTTATTACATATACTTATAATTTATATTTGTGGGCCAAAATGGAACTGAGCCAGTTCATTTTGTTTGCTAACTTCAGACACTGTTTGCACATTGACAATCTAAGACTAGGCACAAACACAAGAGTGTGAGACTGAGAACAGTGTCTATTTAGATTAGAATTTTCGTAGAATGTTAGGTTGGCAATTGGCAAATAAAGTCCTTCACACATATCACGCCAGTGCGCATGGTGGCTAATCAGCTAGTCTCTGAGACTTAGCCTTAGGTGCCTGTGCCGTGGCCCTGTACACTGATAGGCACTGTCGCTGACTGTGCCGTGGAGCCTGGTCCTGGAGGTCAGGAAATTGCATTGGACATGCTGTGTGCCAATTGCGTTCATGTGGGCCTTGGTAAATCGATCGTGTAAGCCAGTACATAAATATCCACACTTCTTAAACTGTGACTAATTATTCGGTAAGTGCAAGTTACTCTAATCGCACAGGGCAATCGTGCTAACAATATAACAGACGAACGACGTGCTGGCTTCGGCGGGCTCCGGTGGCGGTGCTAGGTCCTGGACCGGCCGCGCATACTTCCGAACCGGCAATGCCGTGAACTGGCACGCCGATCGAAATGCAAATACATGCAGGTTGCTCAAGAAACATAAAATAATACAGATGAACATGCGCTAATACGAGCATCCTACGTACTGTTGCGGAAACAGCGAATTTGACAGCTGAAGACAACATCTTTCCCCGAACGTCCTTGTAAGCACGTTAATCCCGCACAAACCGCTGCACCGTCGCAGTGTATCTTTGCTGTGGTTTCATTGGTTTAAATACATTTCGTTTTGGGCGCATTTTAATTGCTAATGTCGTAGCAGAAAAATAACTCGAGTGTATGCGTATTATTAGTTAATGTGAACACGTAGTTGTGGGAGTGTTCTGCAACATTTCAATTTCTCACACAAAAACGTCATAATTGTTATGTCAAAGTCATAAACGCAAACCGAACGCCAAGGCCCAGGGCCGGAAACGCAACGGCAACTCTGTCTCTGGACTATGTCTATGATTATGGACTGTGA